>CAHIKZ030005520.1:1990000-2170000 GCA_903632075.3 Acanthosepion pharaonis | reverse complement strand
AATGGTGAGATGTAACCGTAAGTTCTATGCTAAGAGTTTCTTCTATCGCACTTCACGCTTGTGGAACTCTTTTCCAGATTCTTGCTTCACAATCAACTTTGATCTGCAAAAAAATTAAATACAATGTCAATCGTTATCTTCTGTTTTTTTTAATTCCTGTTCTTTCATCGTTCTCTTTCCTTAAATAGTCGAAATGATAAAATCACGCTGTTTTGTGATGATATAATGAAACTGTAAAAGAAAAGCAAAAATATACAAAACACCTCGACACATATATCGACACAATTTGAAGTCGAATCCATTTTACCTCCAGATGATATTTCAGTGTGTGTCGTGTTCTTAAATAGCTTAGTCATGTCGAGACAGCCATATGGATGTCATGCATGGCGCCAGGGGATGAAACCCAGAGACAATCAGATGTCGATTATGATATTTCAAAACACGAGGCAGAAGAGAATCCGGACATTTCAGAAAAGCTAAGACTATCGAAAGACAGCGTATGTAAACCACTTTCAGTCAGTTATGTGCCATGCGTGATACATGCTTAGGCGATCATGTATTTTTCGATACATGACTGACGAGGCAGTTTTTTCCCGCAGTAGATTGCCATTTCTTTCTGCGGAATACCTGTTGCCATCCAAGGCCATAGAACCCGGTCTGGCCTGCTATATACCCATAGCTGGAGCGGGAGGAGAAGAGGATTCATACCTTTCCCAAGAGTATTAGCACGTAAGTGACTATAATGGATTCGACTGGAATTCGAACTTGGCTCTCCGATTCCTCAATCCGAGCTGCTATCAATTACTCCACCGTAAACTACTATACGAATTTTTTATTATTATTATTATTATAATAATAATAATAATAATAATAATAAAAATAAATAAATAAATAAATAAATATTTAAAAAAATGATTAAAAAAAGAAAATACTTTTGATACACCCTAATGTATTTTCTAATTTCCTATGGACCTACTGAATCGGCGAACTGAGGTCGAACCTGGGCGGAAGAAGTTTAGATTCTCTTCGCATTAATGATCTAAAAAAGGCATGAAGCCACTCCTTCCTGTTCTATGGCGCGTTATTAGACAAAAAAAATAACTTGTCATTAGCATGCTATACGTGTTGATAATAAAAGTGTGTCTGCGTAACAATTGCGTGTGTCTGTGTATCCCGTAACCACATTAATTGCAAACATCTAGTGTTAGATAGCTGGACAGAGCCGAACTCTCATTCAGACTGATTTTTAAATTCAGAGTATTCCTTCTCCTAGATTTTTTGCCACGTCATAGCTGGAGGAAGCCTGAATGGAATTTAATATGTATTGGGTTTAACCAAAATGATAGAAAATAGACGTTACTCTCAGTGCTACACCGAAGCATTAGAACAATTAGGTGAATCAACGGGTTAACATGGAAGGTGTCTTTATAGCCACCAGGTGAAGATTCGCGTCTTGCAGTAGCTGTCCTCAACATGTAAACAGATAGTCCACCCAACTACGCTTAGGATGCGTACAAATGGACAACCGGATGTCAAGAAGATATATAAGCTCCTCACGCGACGGAGAGTCTCTTACATCCCCCAAAGAAGAAGAATCCACGTTCGGAGAAAGCCCACAAAGACACAAAAAGATATTCATTGTCGAAATCCGTATGTGAATAAACAATTTTTACATATGAGATTTAGTCTTTTGTCTTGTCTTCTTATTAGTCATTGCAACAATAACATTACGACATTGTCGTCAAAATGATTGATTTCTTTGTTTAACGGCAAATTAACTACTTATGGGTCATTTAATTTTCTTGGGAGTTTTGAAGTAATAAAAATATGATATATGTTGTTCTGCTTCCACAACTGAATCCATGGTAGATGATATTCAGGTTTTGTGCGTATACATGTTTGTGGGACTTAATTACTAGAAGAGGTGATGCGTGTTTTATGTTGTAGTTTTGTTGAAGTTATACTGGAATACAGTTTGATTTCTTTAAGAAATTGTAGGATATTATATGGATGAATGTCACGAAAGAGTCATTTCATATTGTTTGTTTGGTTGGTTGATTTTTATCACTGGCATATCAACCATTATAGGTTATTTAATGCCGAAATCTAAATATTTTGAATATAATTTTATGGCTTCAAGTAAAAATATTTTGAATGCCTTCAAATACAGATAAAATGCTTGTCATTTTGCTATAAAATGTATTGTTGGTTATTTTTAGGTAAAAATGGATTACTGGTAATTTTTCTAGAAATATTTTTGCCATAAATATGTACCGGTGGTAATCTTATTATAAATATGTATTAGTGGTAACCTCACTATAAATATATATTGCTGATTATCTCACTATAAATATGTATTGCTGGTAATTTTACTATAAATATGTATTATTGGTATTTTTTATATAAAAAAATGTATTCCCGGTAATTCTCCCCATATAAAAATGCATTGCTGGTAATTTTTCTTAAACAAAAATCTATTGTTGGTAATCACTTTTTATATAAAAATGTATTGCTGGTATTTTTTTACATGAAAATGTATTGGTGGTAACTTTTTATATATAAAAGTTTTGCTGGTATTTTTACTATAAAATGTATCTTTATATTTTCACAGTGTTTTGTTTTTCTTAGGGGGTTTACTACTTGCCCATAGCTAGGACCCTAACAGGTGCTACCGCCTGGGAACAAAAGCAATTAACAGATGGTTCCACACTCCTCAAAACCTCCAATCTCCTGATCAGAAGCTTTACTGTCGGATGTAGTTTATCGTCTTACCCAGGACGCGGATGCAGTTTATCGTCTTATCCAGGACGCGGATGTAGTTTATTGTCATACCCAGGAAGCGGATGTAGTTTATCGTCTTACCCAGGACGCGGATGTAGTTTATCGTCTTATCCAGGACGCGGATGTAGTTTATCGTCATACCCAGAAGTAACGTTGAAAATATGACGGTGTTTTAAAATAATTTTGCAAATTTATTGTACTTATATAACATCAAAGCTTTATCTGTAATGTCATTTAAATATTAAATTAAATAAATGCAAAAAGAAATAAAAAAATGAACCTCTGTTTTGATCTTATGTTTGTTAATGTTGTAGACTTTCCTGTAGAATAATATGGCCACAGCCTAACCATCGTAGTTTTGTCCCTCTGGTCTAAATGTTCTTTTAACACAATGTTGGTTGTAAGAACTCAGAAAAATCCATTATATAAAAAGCATTTCAGCTATTTGTATGTATTATACTCATCTAGTGAGGTAGGAAATTCACACACGCATATATATATATATATATATATATATATATATATATATATATATATATAAAAAAAGTGGACGTTGAGGTCAACACCCACCGGCGACAATCTGTTTCATGTTTAAACGCAATCTTTGGCGTGAAGATTGTGTTTAAGTATGAAAAGACTTTCACCGCTGGGTATTGACTTCAATGTTCACTTTTATATAAGGTTCTATCCTGATATTCACCACTATAACCCATAAGTATAGCATACCTTAAAACTAGAATTATATATATATATATATATATATATATATATATATATATATATATATATATATAGAGAGAGAGAGAGAGAGAGAGAGATAAAGCATTAAAATAACAATCAACATTGAATGCTGACGGTCAGTTTCACCTCTCACTGTGATCTGGTCTCAAGAGGCATGAAACTGACTTTGTTGATTCGTACGCGCACACTGTCTATAACTGTAAATGATCTGTCTTCGGTATAGATCAATCTTCCCCCATAAATATAGCAAATTTATACACACACACACACACACACATATATATATATATATATATATATATCGTCTTCATTTAACATATGATGACAAGAAAGACGCAGATCCGAGTTAAAATATATTTTCAGACTAAAATCACACGTTAAATGATTAAACAGGGATTTGGGTTTACTCCAAGAATATAGTTTCTACAGGGAGTCTTCTAATCAACATGAACAACATTCCTCGGAAGAGTAAGTTCCAGTTCTTTGTTTATTTCCTCGTCTCAATGAAAAAAAGACACAGGCGTGCCCGAATATTCCGACTTTAAAAATTCTGTTTGTGCTTCCTTTTAATCAAAATAAATACCATCCATTTTATTGGCAACATTGTTATCATTTTGTTGTCTTTTTATTCCTTAAATTTCAAACTATTATATATATATATATATATATATATATATATATATATATATATATATATATATATATATATAAAACAAATGTTTGGAGGTACAAAATTTATAAATAGTTTTAAAAACAAGGAAACCATTGATTTTAATTTTAAAAGTCTCTAGGGCCCTTTCAACATCTCATCAGGAGACAAACGTTGGATTAGCGAAATGAATAATAGCGATATTGAAGAGCAAAAAAGAGGGGGAAACACACTAAAATAACGAACAAGTATATATACTTGTAACGAGGGAAGGGATCGTGTAAATAAATTAATTAGCGAGGGACAGTTAAAATAAAATATCCCCCAACAGATTCAGAGACCTTATAAATTCTTTCTGCCGGCAGAGAGAAGGTTTTCGTAATCCTATACAGACCGATTCCAAAATCTTCAAATGATTATTGGAATCGGCTGTATGAATAATCCAAAAGATGTTGATTATTTTGAATGATTCAGAAAAGTTCAAAAAAATTGGTCCAGTTGAAACTTGTGACAACACGTACAGAAATGAAATTAAAATTCAGAAACGTCTATTATACTTGTTTAGAAAAGGTTACTTTTCTAAAGAGACTTATGACAGGATTAGACCTTCTGGTTCCCTTAGACCAAAGGCTTTATGGTCTTCCAAAGTTCATAAGAAAAGACGTTCCATTGAGACCAATACTTTCAATGATTGGTTCATCCCAACATTCTCTGGCTCAATGGCTTCTGCAGGTCATACAACCGGTCCAAACATTTTTTGCTAAGCATTGTATACCTGATTCGTTCACGTTTGTTGAACGCCTACAGGCCATACAGTCTTGCCCTGATACTGATTTTATGTGTTCCTTTGATGTGTCCAGTCTATTTACCAACGTACCATTGAGGGAAACTATTGATATCTGTGCAGACTTTTTATACGAAGGTAACATTGCTCCACCTCCTTTTCCTAAGGATATATTTATAGAACTCATGATACTATGTACTAGTTCGGTGGAGTTCAGTTTTGACAATATTATGTATAGTCAAGTGGATGGGGTCCAGATGGGCAGTCCCCTTGGCCCTGCATTGGCTGATATTTTTGTGGGATACCATGAAATGTTACTTTTCGGCAAAGTGTCTAAACCGTTTCTTTACGTTAGATATGTCGATGACACCTTTGCAACTTTCTCTAATGAAAGTGAGGCTGTTGAGTTCTTTAATGAGCTCAACTCCTTACACAATGGTTTGTCTTTCACTATGGAAGGGAGAAAGACAACCGTCTGCCTTTTTGGACGTTTTTGTTGAACGCAGTAGAGGTGGTTTTATTACTAGCATCTATCGTAAACCCACCTTTACTGGACTTTATTTGAATTGGCGTTCATTTGCTCCTGCATCAAGGAAAATTAATCTCGTTAAAACCTTGGTGTATAGAGCGCTTAAAGTGTGTTCCCCTATTAGATTGGACCATGAATTTGGTA
Source organism: Acanthosepion pharaonis (assembly GCA_903632075.3). NCBI lineage: Eukaryota > Metazoa > Mollusca > Cephalopoda > Sepiida > Sepiidae > Acanthosepion > Acanthosepion pharaonis. The sequence continues at coordinate 2,164,372 of CAHIKZ030005520.1, read as the reverse complement.
ACATTAGGGAGATTTTCCTTAGTAACAGCTATCCGGAGGCCCTTATTGACTATATTATTAGTAAGAAAACTAAGGAATTTCATTCCCCTAAAATCCAGGGGCCTTCTAAATGTCCGGTTTATTTGAAGATTCCCTGGATTGGGGATAATGGTCAGGGCTTAATTAAGCAGGTTAGCAAGTCGGTTTCCGGTTGTTACCCATCAGTTGCTTTACGTAGCATTTTTCAAACTAGGTCTGCGTTTCCGTCTTTTCGCAAGGATGTATTACCCTACATCAAATTGAGTAATTTAGTATATGAATTTAATTGCCAGTGTGCTGCTGGTTATGTGGGGCGTACAACCTTGCATTTGGAAACTAGAATTAATCAGCACGTACCTTCCAAAATACGACTTGGTAAGATAGATAGAATATGCTATCTTCCCCCCATGAATATGGAATCGGCTATTGCTCAACATTTAGTTGAGAATATAGCTTGTGCCAAGTTATATAAAAAAGTGGTTTAGAATTATTCATACAGCCGATTCCAATAATCATTTGAAGATTTTGGAATCGGTCTGTATAGGATTACAAAACCTTCTCTCTGCCGGCAGAAAAGATTTATAAAGGTCTCTGAATCTGTTGGGGATATTTTATTTTAACTGTCCCTCGCTAATTAATTTATTTACGATCCCTTCCCTCGTTACAAGTATATATACTTGTTCGTTATTTTAGTGTGTTTCCCTTTTTTGCTCTTCAATATCGCTATTATTCATTTCGCTAATCAACGTTTGTCTCCTGATGAGATGTTGGCTGAAAGGGCCCTAGAGACTTTTAAAATTAAAATCAATGGTTTCCTTGTTTTAAAACTATATATATATATATATATATATATATATATATATATATATATATATACGGAAAATGTATGACAAAGTGGAAAACGTTCTTCAACGGACTATAAATTTAGTATCATAACAAATTTAATCTGATGATGTCCTAATGGACGAAACGCGTCACAAGAAAACTTTTTCCCATTTTGTCATACACTTTCCTCCTATATTGTTCCTGATATATAAAATATATATATCGTTATCATATATATATATATATATATATATATATATATATATATATTTTATATTTAGGCAAATCCTTCCTTTATGCATGTTTCATTAAAAACGACAGACAAGGTACTACGGTTGAGCTTTTTATTTAATTTTTCTTGTGTTCTGACAAGAGCTTTCTTTTCTGGACAAAGAGTGTGTAAGAACTGTCCGAATGTTCTGTATTTCCGAGCGCTTTCGGCTATACCTTTAGCCATTATCAAGGATGATTCGATTATCAGCTTAGTAGAGTGTGTGTGTTCTAAAAACACAAATATATTAACTGCATCCACTTGCAAAAAAAGACTAAAAATAATGGAAGCCCTAATAATAAAAAAGAATAAGCCAACTCTTAATAATATTAACTATGAACAAAGCCACAATGTGCTAACCGTATTCGGAAACTAAAAACATCACTACCACACACCGAACATACATAGAACACACACACTAAAAAATAAAAAGCTCAACCGTAGTACCTTGTCTGTCGTTTTTAATGAAACATGCATATATATATATATATATATATATATATATATATATATATATATGTGTGTGTGTGTGTGTGTGTGTGTGTGTGTGTGTGTGTGTGTGAATGATTTTTTTAATCGGACATTATTTGTCTTTTAGCGCGTACACGTCTTTGGGTTGCTATTCATGTTCTTTTAGTTTGTTTTTTTTTTTAACAGTGATCGAGGCCAGTGGTTAAAAATTTAACCGTTTAACAAGGACAGCAGCTCAAACACGAATACCTACGATATTTTTTATTTCCTTAAACAATGATCTAGGCCGTTGTTATTAATTTAACGTAGAGATTTTCAATAGATGTCGTTTAAACACGTGACTTCGTTTCACACGTGAATGAAAGGTATGTTATATATAAATCATTTGAAAAGTGTCCTTTCAATGCGTCTTTCCATTCGTGTGTGGACTGGGAATTTTAAATATTTGATTTTGTTATATGACGCCTTTTATTTCCAGAAAAGAAAAAAAAAAAAAACACTGCACAAACAGGAAAAATGATATGGGCAATTTACGGAGAAGGTGCCATAGCTGAGATCACCTTTCGTAAGTGGTTCACTAAGTTAAGTGGAAGTTTTGATCTGTAAGATATAGAACGTTCCAGAAAGCCTGATGATGACCAAAATCGAAACGCTGATTAGAAATAGTTTTGGTCACATGACACGGGACATCGCAGAGATACTCCATATATCTGGAGCTTGGGCTTAGAATTTTTGAACTTGGAGGAGATATATATAAAATATAACAGTTTATGGGAAAATGATATTTGGTAAAATTTTTTTTAAATAACCAAAAACGTTATGTCAACAGTTTTTTGTCGACTTACGTGTTGGTTCACTTTTTTCAAATGTACAGACGCTCACACACATAAACGCTCACACACACATACACTCTGGGCGACACTATCTTACACAGTCGCACATCTACCCTCAGAAGCACGTATCATCGCGCCGCACATACACATTTCCAGATATATACGCACATACACACACTTCAACTCAGACGCACACATTTCCCTACGAATACACTCACTTTCATCGTAGACTCATACCACCTCATATCTCATATACATCCTCATAATCTATATTTAATTCTTTTTCTGACGTCTACATAACTTCATTCAAAGACCGTCTAACTTCGGTGACTCTTGGGCCTTGTCATGGGTGAACATTTTGTAAAAGAATGTAGGCGCAATTTTGCTGTTACACGTTTTGGACAATTTTGCTGTTGCACCCGGCATCTACACGCATATGCCAGTATATACATATACGTAGATACCCGTCCTTATGGAAATATCTATAAAGATTTCACGCATAAACATAGCTGGAGTTGATTCTTCCGAATTTCCGAAGTACGGTTTTGTTCTGTTTAGGCATTGGCAGCAATTATGCTACGTACGCTCGCATTGGATCTCTTCTCAAAGGAGGCTAAAGCAGGACGTCAACCTCTCACATTTTTGCATAAAAACTGCGTGCTCTCACACACACACAACACATACATAAGAAAAACACAGTCTAGCAACATTCACACAAGTACACTCTCACGCACAAATGCTTCTGGTGTTTATGCAAATAAACAAGTGTAAACTTATGCTGAAGGTGAGATCAAAAGGTTCGTGGACTGGTTGAACTGGTGCGTCTCGAATTGACTAAAAGTATATAGTGAAATGTAGAACGAAATTTTAGATAATAGGTTGCTTTAACAAACCTAAATTTCGATATTACTCTCCTTTTATGAGATTTTGGTTTAAAAAAGTAAAAGACACTTGGCAAATGTTGGTTTCAGTATATAAGAATGATCGCTAAAAATGTCTTCTCCCCAAATGTATGGAAAATCTTACAGATGCAGGCTGGGATTTCTTTCTAACCAATAAAATGAACCATTTCTCGGTCTCATACGCCATATTTTTTCTTTATTGTTTTGATGACAAAATGCGCAATCACTTTTCTATATCCGTTTTGTGTGTTAACACCGTTCTTACTTTGCGAAATGTTTGCCTTATTACTGTTGCTTAGTCTAGTTTTGATTTCCATATATATTGTTTGCTTAGTATTATTTTGTTCTGTTCTTTTTCTTTCTTTTGTTATTGTTTATTGGAAAATTTGCCAATTCCATTTGTTGGCTATTATTGCCATTCACATTTAACCATGGCCAATTACTCTACACTTTGGTGACTTTAGAAGAGCACAAAGTTTTATTTTAAAGAAAAACACATCTTGAGACAAAGACACACCTAACTGATTGAAAAAGGATGATTTTCACGGATTTTCTTTTTACATCAGCGAAATCTAAGCAAATGTACGACTCTGACTTTAGTATTGGCTATCTTCGTGTACGCTAAACAATCTTTTAACACGTTAGGTCATCCTTTAAGAAAAAAATATTAAGGAAATAAGATGATAATTGAATTCGTTCTCTCAAAAATTATACTGTGTATTATGTATAAAAAGGAGATTTTCATTCATTTATTTTTGCATACATCTTTTTATTTTTGCGTCCAAAAAATATTTTTTAATTAATTATGCTTATTCCTACATTATAGTAACTATTAGATAATCCAGTGATCTGATCTTTCACTTTTTAAGAGAGAATTATGACAGAGAAGAGATTATCATAGAAATCCCTCCTTGGAAGGAGCTTTTGAGCCTTATGTGTAAATAGGGGAGCAATTTTTTTTTCACCCGGATTTTTCTACTCATATGAAAATTGATAGTAATCTATACAGCATTTAATAGTTCTCGCCAATGAGATTTTCTTTCGGTGTGACACAGACCCCGCAATATTATCATTCAATTCTAAATTTTGCTGAATGACTGGAGTCGAGATGCCAGATCTTAACCGATCTTTTCTTTGGATTTTGTCGAGAATCTCAAAATATGTAGCAGAAGCACTAGATCAAATGTGGTAGCAATATTCAATGTACGATCGAATGGCAGACTTATAAATATGCAAGAAAGAATATAGCGAGAATAATTGTCCGGGCTGGAATAATGAACCAAATTTTCCCAGCAGCAGACTTAGTAGTTGATTCATATAATCGTTTTACTTCATGTTAATGGAAAACGTCTGACGAAGCTACGCGGCTCTTCTTGAGGATAGCACCAGCTATGCTGTTGGAAGGCAAAAAAGGATTCTTTGAGATGTTTGAAAGAGAGCAGTTTAGTTTTGAAGGCGTTGGATTTAACAAGCATTTTCATGTCCCTGTTTCCAATAGATTGAAGGTCGTTTTGCGAGATCAGCAGGCAATTTGTTTTCGAACCTATCAGACTTACCATTAAGAGAGGAAGAACTCGTTGCGCCATCAGCATAGATAATGAGCCAAGGAACTGATTCCGTCGGGAAGGTCATTGATGGAAAAAACTAAGTAGATTAAAAAATTAGAGAGCTGAGAGACCTCCGCGTTAATGCAAAAAGATCTAGAAGATTGGCGTTCAAAATAATTTTCATTAATTGATTTGATAAGAATTATTAAATCGAATTTTTAAAAAAATTGACCCGAAACATTCTAACCCTTCAAATTACGAAGAAGACCATCATCCAAAATTTCTGTCAAGCGGCTTCCAGATATCTAATTTCTGTCAAGCGGCTTCCAGATATCTAAAGCAAAAGTTAAATATGTATCTGCTGTATATGCTCTATTCTTATACCAGTAAATAATTTATGATTTTTTAAGCTTTTCACCCCAGGCAAGGAGGGAGTGCCACTAGCTCGCAAGGGGTTCCAGAGAGTGGGAGCAAGAGTAAAGAGGCGTGATAAAAGAAAGGATGAAGAGAAGGATGGGGAACAAGATCAAGGCATCTGGAGATGTCGATTGACATTGCATTTGAGTAGTTGGAGATTATAGCTATCAGGGAAGCAAGTAAGAAGAAGGGAATTCCACAGACGGGAAGTGCGAGACATGAAGCTATTGGAGTAGAAGAGACGGCGACACTTAACCGTTTCGACAGTGAAAGGGTGGGACTGAGGTGCACGTTTAAATTCATGCAGTTTGGGAACTAGCGAAAGTAGCTCGTCGGAGCAGTTATCGTGAAAGTATTTGTAGAAAAGACAGAGGGAGGCGACGGCACGTCTGTGAGAGAGCGACTGTAAAAGAGATGCCAGATCAGGGCCAACCACATTGCATATCCGTCTTTGGATTTTATCGAGGTCCTTAAGACGCACAGCGGGGGCTCCAGACCATATATGACAGCAGTCTGTATTTTTTAAATTCAGGGTCATCCATAGGATATTGTATAAAACCACACGTGCTTAATCCGGGTCCTAGTTTAAACACTTGCTTATTTTTCTTTTGTTGAGAGAAAATGTCATTTTGAACAAGGTTGTCACTGTAGATCATTACCGTATTTTTCTCTACGTCCATCTTCGAATATTTTATGCTTGGCGTTGTAGCATACCTACGGATGATAATGGGTATGTCCCCATTTACATAAATACAGTAGTAAATACTGTATGTTGGTCTGCAGTTGGAGATTGGTTTCCAGCTGTGCTGTTGAAACTTTCTGCCACCAGACGAGGCTATGTCGAAGGGCAGAGTCACGTCTCGGGAAACAGCTACTCGAACCCGTTTTATACGGGGTCTATGGGGAATTTTTGTCCGAGCCTACGAACTCGGATACCCCACATTAAATTCGGCCTGATGCACATGTGACCGCGTGGGGCGGTTGGTAGATATCCTGCAGTTGGAAATTAGTCTGCATCTGTGCTGGTTAAACTCTCTGCCACCGGACAGAGAGGATCCCCAGACAAGGCTATGTCGAAGGGCAGAGTCACGTCTCGGGGAACAGCTACCCGACTCAGTTTTATACGGGGTCTGCGAGGAAATTTTGTCCGGGCCTACGGGTTCGGATACCCCACATTATATTCGGACTTGTGCGACATCTGAGCGCGTGGGGCGGTTGGTAGATATTCTGCAGTTGGAGATTCATTGTGGAATTCACTTCTAGCAGTTGACTACTACTTCTACGCGCCACTGGCGAATCTTATATGTGTTGTTCTTGTCGTAAGTACTATCGTTCATTACCAACCTTCGTGTGATTCTTCTATTCAGTAACCTTCCCTAGATTACAAAACTTGTTAATTCTAATGCTCATCACGTCAAGTGGCTCAAACATTCTGATGTTAGTGATGTCGGTATTCAGACTTTCAATTTTTCCGTTGCTCAGTCTCTCAGTCAAATAGTGGCTTTGCCTATTCGTTTCCCTACTAAATCTATCTTCTTTACTTGATTTGATCCCTACGTCATCTTCTGGCTCTTACTGAGCATCGCAGCTCTGTTTTCTTGGCAATTCGGATCACGTTGTATCTATTGATATTTATTTTGAGTCGTTTATTAAAAAGGATCCGCTTATTCACAAGGCTTCTGTTTGTTACGTAGCGTACTGATTGGAATTCGTTTTGTGAATTTATTCGAGACACACCACGGATTTGATATTCTGAACCTTCCTATTGTAAATGCCTCCTCAAATAGGCGAAGTCTTTGTTTGCTGATAGAATGAAGCACCGTATAGCTTATAACATGTTTGGCTCTCGTGATGACTGGCGGCTCTGTAATCGTGTGTTGAATAAAAATAAGACTTCTATTTTTCCTATCTTCACTCAATTTGAGCTTTTAACATCTGCTGATGAAGCGGAATGGTTTGCTCGTAAATTCTCTTTAAATTCTACTCTTGCCTCATCTGGAGTGTATTTTCTTGACTTTCCACTTAGAACTCAGTCTCTAGTGAATGATGTGCATATAACTCCGACCATGCTTTCTGTTATCATTTCTAAATTGAACCCTCGCAAAGTATGTGGACTTGATGATATTCCTAAAATAGCCCTTAAGAAATGTGCATCCTGAACTGTCTCCTGTACTCTCTAAACTCAACAAGTTGCTGCTTTTTTGCTTTCCTGCTTGTTGGAAATCCTCTTCTGTCGTTCCAGTCTTTAAGGACCCAGGGAAACCATTTGATCTTCTTTTGACTCGAAGTACGACAGACTCCAATTCACTTTGAATTATTTAAACATCTGACATCACAGGGTTTTCTTTCATATAACCAATATGGCTTTCGTTTCTCTAAGTCAACTGTTGACGTGCTAGCGGTTATTGCTGAAAGAGCCTATCAAGCTTTAGATAAGAATGCCGAGACTCGAATTCATTTGACAGGGTTTAGCACATTGGTCTTCTTTCCAAGTTAAGAGTTTATGGTATTTCTGGACAAATTTTGTAACTGATTCAGTCTTTCTTATCAAATCGCGAAATGAAAGTTGTCTTGAATGGCAACTCTTCTAGTTCTTTTTGCATTAATGCAGGTGTTCCCCAAGGCTCTTGCTTTCGACCTACATTGTTCCTAATTTTTATAAATGACATTCCTGATGTCACCATTTCTCAACTCGGTATCTAGGCTGATGGCACAACTATTTACTCCTGTTTTACTGGTAATTCTTATCATCTCGATGAGGTCAAATTGACAGTTGACCTAAAAATAATGACCCACAGTCTGTTGTTAAATAGTGCAAGGAATGGCTTCTTAATTTTAACGTCTCAAAAATGAAACTGCTTCCTTTTGATCATCCGAGTGAACACTTTTAACGTCTATCAGCATTGCTGATGCTAACCTCCAGAAAAGTGACTCATTGCGCCTTCTCAGGCAAATTTTTTCAGTTGACATGAAGTAGAAAGATTATATTGAATCAATTGTTGGGGTCTGTAGCTAAGAAACTTGATTCACTATGTCGTGTTAGATAATTTTTCTCTCCAGAATCTATTTTACATATTTGTAAGTTTACCATTCGTTCTCGCTTTGAATATTGCTGCCATATCTGGTCGTGTGTTCCTGCTACACATTTAGAGATTTTTTATAAAAATCCAAAAAAGAATCTGCAATGTTATTGATCCTGACATGGCGTCTCGGCTTCAGTCACTTTCCCACCGACTTAACGTAGCTCCTCTGTGTTTTTTCTATAAATACTTTCATGGTAATTATTCTGATGAACTTTTCGCTATGGTACCTAGACTTTATGAATTTAAGCGCAGTACTAGATTGGCTGCAACATCTCATCATTTTACAGTTGAAATGGTTAAATGTAACCGTAAGTTCTATGCTAACAGTTTCTTCTATCGGACTTCTTGCTTGTGGAACTCACTTCCGGTTTCTTGCTTTCCAGTGAACTTTGATCTTCAAAAACTTAAATTGTCAATCGTTATCTTTTGTTTTCTTAATTCTTGTTCTTTTATTGCCCTCTCTCCTTAATAATAGTTTTTTTTTCTCATATTTTCTAACACTTAGTAACTAATTGCATCCTAGTGACTTTATTGCCTTGCTTTGGGTGAAATGATTAAACAACAACTGTATTGCATTCATCAATATATAATACGCATCATTAATATAGAAAGGAATATATAAAAGAAAAAAAAAGACTAATTGCATTTAATTGATGATTCATCTATATATACTTTTTTATATTTGAACATTATTATGAAAATCTATAATTATATATATTTTATTCTGGGTTCATCAGAGAAAGGGTTTATTAAACAGGGGAGTTTATATTTTAACATTATTTTGATTTGAATAATTTAATCCTTTATAATCATATATATATCTTTCATCCGGTGTTTATCAAAGAACTAGTTGACGTTAATCAGAATCGGTAAGCCGACCATCAGTGTATAAGACGCATGTTGGTTTTTTGACGGTTTTGTAAGTGCACTTTATATGGTGACAAAAGACTGTCTTGTTCTTCACATTTCGAGTTATTGGTCTGAAAAGTGGACAGGCGTCTGAGAGGCTTGATAGGATACGTGGTTTCTGTCACAGCAAGAACAATTTGATGAGGGAAATCAAACGAATAGAATGTCCCACATTAAAACGGTCAGTGTTGCACTAACCGAAAATCTATGAAAGCCGCGTCTTTCAGAACTAAATTCGAATAGATTTGCATTTCATTGTTGTTATTTTTAACAATGGCTTGTTGAACTAAATATTAAGAAAAACATTTTATAAATTCCAACCGTAAGCAGTACTAGTTGCTAGGTCAATGAATGCCAAATGCCTCCTTATAGGGAAAAGGCTAATATTATGGTTAATTATTTAATTCTTGGTTCATCAGGGGACTGGTTTATATTTTAACATTATTTTGATTTGTATTCAAAATTTAATCCTTTATAATCAGATATATTTCATTCTAGGGTCACGAGAGGAGTTGTGTAGGAGATTGGAGTGTTTAGGTGTTAGTGAAGTACTAGTATTCCTACTATCGATGTATAATACGCAGGCTCGTTTTTGGTGGACATTTTATGGGGGCGGAAAGTAAAAGGGAAATAAATGTACTTAATATGACGGAAAATATGGCACATTTTTTTCGTTTTGTGCAAAACTGATCAATGATTCCATAAAGCTATCTGAAAATTCCTCGGCAAATTTATCAAAAGCAAAACCGAAATCGTTCTTTTATAACGGAATACCCTTATAACGGAATTATTCGTATCAGGTCTTATAATTCAGGGAAAATACTTTGATGACTGAATAATAAATCTATGAATGTAGATAGATAAAGGTTCTTATGAAAAAAAATGCCGGAAGTTTCCACAACAATATAATAGTAACAAAAAGAAAAGAAAGAAGGAAACAATACTTAACGAAGTGCTCTTTATTGGATCTTGGCAAACAGATGACTTCAGGTTGTTGAAATAAGAATTTGAATATATTAAGATAGATATAGTGAAGATATTTGCTAAAGTTATTTTCGTATGGCATAAAGCCACAGATATTAGGCACCCAGCGGGCATATATATATATATATATATATATATATATATATATATATATATATATATATATATATATATATACACTAATATGCGGATACACAAAAAACTAATAAACGCTCACATGCACCCACACGCACTTCAACTCATGCACACACAGGACTGTCCATTTTTTCACCGATCCTCATCTAAATAGAAACCATGCACAAATGTCAGAGTATTCGGAAAATAATTATAATTTGTTCTTCTCAATTCGCCCCAAGCAAGGAGATAACGCCACTAAGACGCAAGGGTTGGTGGGGGGTGTCGTCTACTGGAAGTGAAATGAAGAAAAAGTCTTTAGGGAGAAACCGGAAACCCAATAATTGTATAAATTTTAGTTTAGGCGGAGTCGTAGCTCAAGTAGAATTTAGAAACAACTTGGAAACCAGTGCTAAACAGAAAACAGGGGATAAACCTCTACTCCTGTTCAAAAGACCGGGGAGAAGTGTGAACCGGACGATATGTGGGCCCATCTACTCCCAGTGTGGAAAAATAAATAAATAGTATAAATTTCAGAATTTAGGTGAAGTCGTCAGAATTATCGAACCTATTTAGAAGACAGTATATAAAAACAAAATGTAAGTTAAATTCATTTAAATATTACTAATCAAAAATGTAATCACGTTCATTTTCTGCAGCTTAATGAGAAAGCACATTTTCGAGTTTTTAAAGAAATCTGCTTTCGACTTCAACATTTTTGAATGTTCTACCACTTCTGAAATGTTCCATTAATAGCCATGGTCCTAAAAGTCCTTCCGTCTGAATGTAAACCGCCCACATCTGTTATTAAAGTAGCACTGCGAACCTTACAAAATGATTGAAGAGAATAACAGTGAATATACCGTGATGGGCCCTCATAATGCAAAGGTGAAGACCAAACCCACAGACTAATAACGTCCCTACCTTTTTCTCATGTGTTAAACAATGACATAAAAGCTTTGACTACGAAATTAAAATTCAGAATTACTTACTGAATAAGTTGCTGGCAATAAATAACCTTAGTGATGGTCCTTCCATTTTCCACCTGTTCGCAATGGACGACATCTTTCATATTGTATCAGACACAAAGCGAAGATTTCTGTGGATGAATTTTGGTGTTGACACTGGTTTTTTTCATTTTGTGATAACCACTGTTTTTTTTTGTTATCTGTGGACATGCAAAACCCATTTTTCAACACCTTTAACGAAACAAAAATGAATGGTTGTTATTCCTGGTTAAACGTCCGTTGCAAATGGTGGTACGTTGTGGTCTGATCTCGATCGAAAGATCACGATGTACCCAGCCGCGCTCTCGTACGTTTTCCTAATTAAACCCTGACATGTACTATAAGAGACACACTGTCAGATAGAAGAGATTGTAAACTAATTCCAAACACAGTTTGCTAACATTTAATCTTGGTTCTGCTTTTGTTGGTTGACTCATAATTTCTTACAGGAATAAGATTGGAAAAAATCACTGATATTCTCAAGAGAAAATCGTTATTGCAAAAACATTCACACGCAAAAAAAGAATCATTCTTATACTACCAAAACATATTTCTGCTTTATATAATTCACAAGGGGTTGATAAACCGTAAAAAATGAATCAGTAAAAAAAATCTTCGTGCAAAGAAATATCTAATTATTTTCTAAACACATTAATGTAAACATACGCGTAAGTACGCACACAAAAATGCTAGTTTCGTAAACTAATGCCTTTGTGAACGGCGCACTTTTAGAGCCTACGTCTGACGAGGCTAAATTTTGTAATATCTACATTTAAAAACAAATGCTATATCCCTTCATGTCGCTGATCATGTCTTCCCACACATTCTTTTAAGTTGACTCATTTGTGAGTTGCCATTTTGGGAGGTATAACGGAGCGTTTATCTCTTTGCTACTTTACGGTTTGAAATTCACGGCAAGAGAGCCCAATCTAACGTGCTATTTAACCCATAGCTGGGGAAGAAGAGACGGATTCTTGCCCTTCCCAAAAGTGAGAAAGTGAACGCAACTGAGTAGGCTGAAATTTGAACTTAGCCCGACGATTCCAGTTTCCAGTGACCCACATATGCACAATTCCCAAACTTACAGACACGTTAAACGAGAACACACACACGCTTTCTCTCTTTATATAATGCGCGGACACACGCACGCACGCATACAGGCATATATTTACGCATTACTCTGCCTCATGCGATTTTACACACATACACGCACTAGCACGATTATCTGCGTGCATAAGCGCGCACACGCACACACAATACACACACGCGAACAACACTAACAACAACAACGACAACAAAAAGATATTTTCTTCTTCGAAACTTATTCACCTTGATTCATTCTCTATCGATTGAGCGACAAGCTTATGCCGGGCTTTTAGGCTTGACGTATTTGAGACGATGATTTTCAAAGCCTTCATGACCTCAGCTGCAGCAATTTTGACACGCTGCTGAATAACAACAGTGGAATGTCACTTCAAAGGAACGCCAGCAAAATATCGGCCACATTCCAAAAGGAGGAGGAGGACGACGACGACGACGTCGAGAAGAAGAAGAAGAAGAAGAAGAAGAAGAAGAAGAAGAAGAAGAAGAAGAAACTCTGAGCAGATCGAGGCAACCATCGCTGCCCCACTGCTTGCACCGGCGCAGTCATGCACACGTACACACAAGCCATTTTTTATGCGCTCACAAATTAGATACACAGTCATCAGTTACACACGCTCACAAGTTATGCACATTTTGTACACATACACGCACATGCGCAGAGCAGACAGACGCAGTGAGATGGATGCATACGCAAGCAAGTGAATATGCATTCATGTGATGGTTACTGTCGACAAATAGTTGTAAAAAGGAAAAACAAAAACGTGAGAAAAGGAAAAAAAAATAACGAAAAAGCCGTTTGAGAAATTTTGTACGGAAGGCTTTTAGCATTATTACTGCTAAAAGTTTTAAATGTTTAAGGTAGTAGAAAATATGGCCGAATAAATGGTTGTATCGGTTAAAGAAGTTGCCAGATATTTGTTAAACTGATCCGAGTCTGCCAGAAGTCCACTAGGATAAAATCCTCAAAAACGCTCGAACGCACACGATTGTGGCACTTACTTCCTCCCACTCGACAGCAGGCAGAGTGGATAAAAGATATTTAGATTTCTTTTTGCTAAACTTAGTTTACTTGCACAAAGGTCACACAAGTAGGTCACTCTGTTAGAACTTAGCTTACTCGTCAGTCTGCTTTCCTAAATATCACTCTGCAGCAGACACATTCGATAAAAGAAGCGTTTAGACTTTTACTAATGTTACTTTGGTCTTTAAGTTTTTCTTTTATGAGCTGTGTCCCTTCAGGGCGTTTACGATCATGGATCTCCAAAATTTCCTATTCTTTCTAGCTCTAAGCAACGCCTGACCCTTTACTATCCCACCCTATTTGGTATCTCTGTTAATACCACACGGTGTTCTTTACTTAAGACCACATCATAGTGCAACTTATGCAAAACTGGACACCTATCTCAAATCTTGTCGTTCCAATGGAAGCGAAGATTTTTTACTTCGGTTTAGTTTTGAGCGTGAGTTGCACTAGGAATTGGCTTTAAGTAAAGAACGCCATGCAATACTATTTAGGAATTCCACAGGGGATTTTTTTAATGTTAACACATCTATGAGAGTATCTGACTACTTTTAACATTTTTTTGGTTCACCCTTTTTTTAAACATTTTTCAGAACATCACGCAAACTTCCTCGACCTCTAACTCACATCCTGTGCTGAAAAATGCCTCACTGAAGTATTACTTCTATTGAGAGCTTCAGACCATTCGCTAGTCAGGGTTAAAGTTTATGTCAAACTACGACGATTTTTCGGTATACCAAGGCTAACGAGGATAGCTTCAGATCTTAGTTGGCGGAAACTCCTCTCAACGTCCTTGAAATATAGAGCCTCCAGAACTACCGCCATCATCTCTAAATGGATCAGAAAAATATCAACAAAAATCGGATAGAAAGCCCTGGTTGACGCCAGATTGTGCTGCAGCCATAGCTCACCGTAACAACGGCTAGACGTAACAGGAAACGGTGTAGTAGGACTCTTGCTGCATTCAGAACTGCTTTACATCATTGCAAGAGAGTTCTAGAAAATTCAAAGTGGAGCTATGAATAAGCAGTCCAAACCAACGTCTGCATAACTGGCCACTTGTATTCGAGGATACCCTTCTACTAGGACGGCTAGACAATCCCTATTGCAGACGCTTGCTCAGGTGCATTTGTGTTTATTCAGCACCCACAGAGCTAACCTGTGGTTTATACTGCAACTATGCTGAGCAGACCTTAGTTACAGTTTCTGGGAAAGAGCGTGTTATCTAGCGTGATCAACAATTTGAACAAGGCCAGCGCGCTCAAGCCCTAGACCACAATGACTTTTGACTTCGTACTAGCACAGCTATCGACGGCCCCCAAGGGTTCTGTCTTCCCATTTTCACTCATAAGACTTGGGTCACAACCCGTGGTATGGTTTTTAGGCACTTTCCAAAGGTGCCGCACGCTGGGATCGATCCCACCGTTCCAGATAACATCAGGAAGTCTCCTTCCTGACAAATCGACCATGGTGTGATTCGAACCCGTGTCTCATGGTCAGAATGCGAACGGTCAACCCCTCAGCCACGTGCCCATCTAAAGCAAAAGATATGGATATCGTGAGTTCTGGAGAATTTCTAACCAAATTCTCATTACAGGCAAAGCATGTCTAATGTTATAAATGGCTCGTAGCTCATCTCATCTTCGTCAGATAAGCTACTCGAAACAAACTATGCTTCTAACTCCATATTAGATAACAAGGGCCACCCCCTTCCCGACATCCCCCCCCACCTCTTACGTTCCTTCTTAGTAATATCTCTATCACTGCCCGGGAAGTTTCCAGATTTATCAAAAAGCCCTAACCCTAAAATGGCTACCGATCTAGATAAAAACCTGCTACTTGTTCTTAACAACATTAGCCTAGAGTTATATTTAATCTTAGCAAAATTATTTAACCGCTGCCTGAAGGAGAAATCCTCAAGTCTATGGAAGTGTAGAATCATTCAAAAGTTAATCGGTTATCAACATGGAAAAACAAAAGCTTTGGGCAGAGTTCAAATCCCGGCTGATTTATATTCACGTGGCACTACTACCCTCGGGGAAGGTATGAATCCAATGCACTCTGTCACATTATCAGATGTTTGCAATCCATTAGCTGTTTCGATCATTGCAATCTTTATACTTCCGTCTTTTCATCATTTTTATCCATTTACATTAGATCTAACATTTACTTCTCAGACAGCAACCTCTTTCAATTACACTTTAATTTGAGTGACCCTTGGGCCTAGTAAAAAAAAAATACTTCCCTATCACCGTGGAGCCGCGGGGTACAGCACGTGGCTGGTTTCACAGGGTTTACGGACGTGTTGATTTTGGTCAAGGATAAAAAAAAGAATCCAATGCCCTAAATTAATGTAGTGTAGATATCAGAATAGCCTGACTTTCCATCATTTAGAATCAAGCTCGCGTGGTGTTATACCATTCTCAAGAATCCGAAGTCGCTTAGGAAAAGTAACACATACTACACACTAATCTGAGACAGAGACCTTTTTGAAATCATTCACCTCAAGCAAGGCGATAAAGCCACTAAGACACAATAGGTTACTGAAAGTGAAATATAACGAGAAAACGTTAGTCAGGAGAAATGAAAAAAGAGCAGGATTCAAAAAGACAGTAGATGGCAAATGACATTGCGTTTAAATTTTTTAAGATCGTCGTAGACAGGAAATTTGGATGTCGGTTGAGAGTTTCACAGTCGAGAAGAACGAGAGAAGAAATTATTAGAATAGAACTTACGGTTGAATCTAGTTATTATAATAGTAAAAGGATGAGACCAATCTGCCAATCTAGCTCTACGTTTAAATTCAAGAGGTTCAGGTACAAAAGAGGAAAGCTACTCGGAACAATTGCCATGAAATTGTTTAGAGAAAAGGAATAGGGGGAAAATACGCTATGGCAATGAGAATCCGACTGATACCCAGATGCTTGTTTAGGCCTGATAATATTACAAATTCTTCTTTGGATTTTGTCAAGAATCTCGGGATATATAGCAGGAGCACCAGACCAAATGTAGAATCAATATTGAACGCAGGGATGAATAAACATGCAAAATGACCGCTGGCGAAAAAGATTGCGATGTAAAGAGAGAGCAAAGATGCAGCTGCAGGGTTGGGATTCCGAGGTACAAGCTTTCCTTATTGTAAAGCCGCGAACTGCTCGAATGTTGAAAGGCGTGAGAGGGAATGAAACAGCTGGAGACGGAGGATAAAGTCCTTACTAGAAGCGCCGATTTATACGTAAATAATCCCATCGTTTTGATTGGTTTTCATTTAGCTTATTTCCTCTTGTGGTAGATTGCGATCTAAAATGCCTTATTTCCCGCTATTTATTACAATCTTGAACAATCTTATTTAGTTTCAGCCTCACACTATTTGCTGATTACGGAATTAAATTAACCCTCCACCTCTGTTTTGATTTTCCTCTACTATCCTAAAGAAACAATTTAGTGAGTCGTACATTAGGCCTTTTAACGTATTCAAATATTTTCGTGAATTTGCGATTGATGGCATTGAAGAATGACGCCGAATTGGTTACATTTCTAACGGTAGTATAGGGAGAAAATTATCTCCCTTTGGTGGAGATAAGTAACATGTATCATGTGGCGGCTTAATGAGGTCACTTCATACAGTGACGAAAGCGGCAGTCAATTTCAGTTTCTAGACAGTAGCCAAATCAAGAGGTTGCTTTCTTTAACTCCTTGCCCCACTGGCCCGGGCAGAGGCTAAATCTATCTTATGGTCCCCCCGCTGACACAAGAAAAACAAAATTTAGCCAAAATATTGAAGGTTCTAGAAATAAAAATAATTTAAATAAAATTACTTTGGTCTTAATCATTAATCTCATTGATTTTGACGCTAAATCTTTGTTTTCATTAATGCGGAAGCCTTTTTCATCATCTATTCTTTAGTGAATCTTTGGAGGTACATATATATATATATATATATATATATATATATATATATATATATATATATATATCGGTATAAAGAATCTTTTTGGGAATCATATACCTTTGTCATTTCATTCTTTCAGCTATTCCGTTTGCATTAAAGTATTACGACATCACGCATCCAATAATGCCTCTCATGGGAAAATGGAAACTCGAAATATTCCTTTTTGCCTAGCACCCCCAATAGCCATGTATCACATTTCTTCTAAGTGGAATGGTGTATATAGATACTCCGGGATCAAGATAAAGATCAGATCTGTTTATCTATATCAGTTTTTAAGTTTAAAGTAAATTATATTCACATTCATTTTTGCTTGTGTTAACCAATATTAACAATTATACAAGTCAACCGAATACGTCGTACGAGTTCAATTATTTAATATATACTAACATTTATACAAGGTAATCGACTTCGGTGTACGATTTCAATTATTTAATAATTTATGCTAGTTTTAAGAGATATAAACATTGATACGAGCCAGCCAAATACTGCGTAACATTTCAATTATTTAACCACAATATTAACAATTATACGAGTCAACCGACTACAGCGTATGATTTCAATTACTTAACCAATATTAACAATTATACTGGTCAACCTACTGCTGCGTACGATTTCAATTATTTAACTCACTTATATCGGGCTACTGAATTCAAATTGAATCTATGTTAGAAATCCGATGTTGCCGAAAACAGATGCACAAACTAGTACAAATAATCGACAGGTTCTCTGTCGTTAATTTACACGTAATATCTATTTTAATTGTTGCTACCATTGGTAGTCCTCAAGTGATGTGGTTTCTGTTATTTGGTACAGTTCTTTGTTTGTGATTCTATAGCTCCAGTCCCCAATGTTCAAAGAATGATGGTTTTTGTCAAGACCCTCACTCACTTAAAGCCATTTTAACCACTGTATAAGTTGATGCACACCGTCTTCTTTACTTTTCCGGCAATGGCTACGAAACCACACTCACCGGTCACAGATGATGTCTGTAATCTTTAGTTTTCTCCATATAGTTTTTTTTTCTTTTTTTCAGTCATATCACATTGATGACTTTTCGAATGACACAGGCATCTCGATTTTTTTCGTCAAATACATCTGTAGACGAACGGTTCTCATTTTGACCAAGAATGCAATGAAGAAAAAAAAAAAAAGAAATAATAATTCAAATATTCGATCAGATTTTAGACTGTCTTTCTGGCCAATATTTTTTTTTTCAGCTTTCACTCGTCTATATATAAAAATCTGTGATTTCCGTTAGTCTATGCGTCCATCCGTCACACCCTGTAAAATATCCATATATTGACCGATCGAAACCTGTCTCCCTTTATAGTACATTTAAAATATGTACGCGTATGAAAACTTGAACTATTGAGTTGGGGCATAGTTATCAGGCGTTTTTGTACGCGAGTTATTTATTAATAAAAATTGCTGTTTTGTTTGCGTTTTTTTAATAAAAAGATTATTTTATTTTCAGCTTATGAAAATGCGTGTACCATACGCTCAGGAATAATCATTTATAAATGTTATTGTTTCATTGTTATGTTTCTTTTTTCGTAATAAATATTGTTGTAAAACGCCTGATAATTATGCACCAACCCCCCAAATTTGTTTCTTTTTCTTTTATCTATTTCAAAACTTTTTGCCTCTAAAATCGCCATACATTGACCAAACAGAACCAAATTTTAGGGAGAAGTGGAAACGGGCAAGGGGGTACGAAGTACAGTTTATTTTATTTGGGTGCGTAGCCTAGTAAAATAAATTTTCATTAATTTCATTAATTTTTTTTTTAAATTAAAAGTTTTATTATTTAACATGCAAAATAAGTTCACCACGTCATCATTCTACTTTCTCCCAAAACCACACTGAGGCGGAGGGGGAGACAATCATCGAATGACTTAACCGCAGCAGCGAACGTCAGTCAGAACCACACCGCCATACCCACTTTTCAACAAATAGAGATTGTCCTTCGTAAGGAATTTCCTAAGCCACTTTTATTTTACTTAACTGGTTGCAGTTTCGGCAATATAATTAACAAGGCCAAACACTTTAAAAAGTCGGAATTTGGCTCCAGAAATATTTATGCATGGCCAATTGTATGTTGCATGCTCAAGAGTAAAAAATTCTAAGAATTTATTCTTCGTTGTTAAAAGGTTAAAAAAAAAGAAACTTTCTTAAAAAATATTGTTTACCATGAAGTCCTATAAAATTGAATTAAACTAAAGAAATTATTAAACCGCGAAATACGTATTTTTTTGTCAAAGTATTTTCCAAACAAATCAGTTTATTCAAATTTCATCGATTGGTTTGTGAAATTGAACGAATTTTTTTTTAAATCTTGACAAAAAATGTAAGCGATAACTTCAAGGATATTGAAAAGATTTCAATGCAAAAGAATTGTAGTATTTAATAAAGCATAACTGTGTATTTGATTCAAGCTGTCGTCTGCTAACACGGTCAACGAGAATATTTCATCGTTCTTTTGTCTTTTTAAATTAATATACTGCCTGTTCTATTTGTCAGCACCCTCTGCGTGTTTATCACCACTAATACCATGATGTCTTCTCATCGGGTTTCGTTTCTCAGAAGTGAATATCTCTAATGTTCAGATAAAAAAAAAACACATCTATTTCTTTTTACCACTGAAGAAAGAGTTTAAGATTATCCGCATATTTGAGAGGGTTTGGATTTACGTTAGAATTCATGAGATCACACACACTTCTTTTCCCCCTCTTTTCTTTTTTTTTTTTTTTTTTTTTTTTAAGTTAAGATAATCACCAGGAAGATTAAAGCCACGACAAAGCAGAATCGGTAGATTCAAATCGCATTGGGGGATTTTCTCTTTGCTGACGGTTGATTCCTGCTGTCAGTACAGTTGTCACTCAATTGATTTTACTAACTCGGAGCCATTTTACTGTATTCATTTTCATGGGCTTGGGAAAAGACATTATAAAATAAAGACATTTGTGGTTTGTAATTAAACTAGATTTTTTTTTGCAACACGCTGACGCATAGTGGAATCATCACAGTATTTAGTATTGTTGAAGTTATCACAAACATTTTTTGTCAAGATTTACAAACTCCGTTTCTTTCAATTTTGCAAACCAATCCATGAAACAAAAACTTAAAAGATGAGCAAAAAACAAAATTGTTTCATTCATCTGTTTTTTAACGGCATATCAACTTATGGGTCATTTAATGCCGAAATTTAATTTTCTTGGGAGTTTTAAAGTAATAAAAATATTATATATGTTATTCTGTTTTCACAATTGAATATATGGTAGATGATTGGCTGGTTGGTTAATTTAGTTTGGCGCCATGTCATCCTCTATCAGCTATTTAATTCCGAAATCTAAATATTTTCTACGCAATTTTATGGCTTCAACTAAATAAATTTTGAACGCAATGGTATGCCTTCAACTAAATGTAAAAAGTACTATTGGTCATTTTGATATAAAATGTATTGTTGATAATTCTACTATAACATGTATTGCTGGTCATTTTGCTTCAAAAATTTATTGTTGGTAATGTTACAATAAAGATATGGTTGGTATACTTTCATAGTGTTTTCTTTTTGTTTGAGGGTTCATTATCTGCTTATAGCAGAGGCCCTAACAGGTGCTACCACCCCATATCATGGTGGGCCACAGTAATTAAGAGATGGTTCCACGTTCCTCAAAATCTTCAATCTCTCGATCAGAGACCTTGCTGCTGGCTGTAGTTTATTGTCATACTCAGGACTTTCAGCGAAATTTTATGTGTACGTAACACGCATATACCTTACATATGCGCAAGCAAAGTCACACGCACACAGTGCATGAGGGATAGAGACTCAGCTCGTTTTTTATAATACTAGAATTTTTTTTTTGCAATACGCTGACGCCTGTTGAAATACTCGCAGTATTTAGTATTCTTGAAATTATCGCTAACATTTTTTGTCGAGATTTAAAAAACTACTGCAGTTTATAACCCCTTATCTGTTTGCACTTCACCCCCAAATTTGATTTCGATTGGCTAATGTGTGACTATTTGAGAGGGTGTCAGATGCATTACACTCACTTATGTGCTAATACCCTTGGGAAAGGTATGAGCCCTCTTCTTCTTAAGCAAGTTATGGACAGACCGGGTTCTATGGCCTTGGATGGCAACTAGCCTACTGCAGAAAGAAATGGCAACCTACTGCGGGACAAATCTGCTTCGTCAGTCATGTATCGAAAGATACATAATCGCCTAAGCGTGTATCACGCATGACACATGACTGACATTCACTTCACGCATATCCCCTTGGGAAAAGTATGAATCTATCGATGCTCCGCTCCGGCTATGGATTTAGTAAGACTTGTATCACTAAACCATTAGTATCTAAAAAAAAAAAAAAAAAAATTCTGGCAATCTAAAAAATATTTTTTATCCTCCCGACACTCTCTTCCTCTCCCCTTCTCTATCTCTCTCTGTCTACTGGCCTGTCTCTGTCTGTCTGTCTGTCTAAATGTCTGCCTGTCTGTCTCTCTTCCAGTGTCAAGTCTCTTCCGAAAGGTGGTGATCGTGTCTACAAAATTTCTTGTCTCTTCTTGCTCCCAACAGAATCCTTAATAACAGTCCCGCCTTGCTTGTCTAGTTCTTGATCCGACTTGCATTTGCTGAAACACGTTTGAAACTGTTACTTGTTCTTTCAACTGCTTCTCGGCTTACGGCCATATCACATTAAGCAACGTCAAGCCTGCCCAGTAACTAGACGAGTGACCGCTTGGGAATACCAGGTGCTGTAAGTTTAGATGCGCGGGTGGTGTAATGGTTAACGGCTCGGAATTGGAAATCGAAGAAGCGAATTCCAATTTCAATCGAGTTTGTTATATTCACGCAAATACCCCTGGGGAAAATATTACTCAACCTCTCCCTCCAATTATGGATTAATTAGTAGGCCTTGTAGAAATCATTATTATATCCAATATAATTTTACAATCTAAAAATATTTTCTGACTTAAAATAACAGGCAAAAGGTTGATAGGCCGTAAAAAAAAAACAAACAAAAAAAAAACAAACAACCAATTCACGGCTTCTCTTGCTTTTGGTAGATTTTCATTTCTTCAAGCATTTTGTCTTTATTATATTCTCCTAAAATGTTCAGCTGTCTCTTTCTGATTCATAGCCGCAGTTTCTTCGTCGTTCCTGCCATTCGTAAAACTTCCACATTTAATGTAATATGTCCCGGAAAGGGATATATTTGATCGAAGTAGCTAAGTGGTTTTGGCTACTGTAACCAAGTCGAATACGGTAGCAGTAATCGACTGGTACGCGTCGTAGTCGCAGGTAAGAAGTGTAGACCAATAGAATAGCCAATGGCGTAGTCCAATGGGTGTCGTCTGTATTTATGACGGACAACAGCCAATCATATTCCAGTGAGGGGGAACACAAGTGTATGCATATTCCATTATATCATAATGACACGCAAATAGTGTTAAGAAATTCAAGAATCCATCACCGACTCAGTTATAGGCAAAATAGTAGGATTTGTATCTTGAAAAATCATTGGAATTCCCAAAAATTCTTCATGTAATAATAACCCTCAAAAATATTCTTACAACACCAAAATATGTTTTGATTTTAAATAACCCGTAAAGGGTTGATAAGATCCCCCACGTCCCACTAAATAAAACAAACCAATCAATTGTAAAACTTCTTCGTTTCTCACATGATCTGTTAGTGTTGTTCTAGAACCAGATCTTTCACTGACCTACACTAGAAGAATGCTTATTTTCTAACCAGTAATTCTTTATGTTTATAAGTTTATAAAGCTTAGATTAGGTTTATAAGTCTCAAGAATTCACTCACTGATGTCCCTAAATAGATTGATTTACAATTGATTGATTTGTTTTATTTGGTGGTACATGGTGGATCTTATCAACCCCTTACGGGTTATTTACAACCAAAACATATTTTAGTGTTGTAAGAATATTTTTGGGTAGTTATTTTTGCATAAAGAATTTTTGAGAATTTCAATGATTTTTCAAGATACAAATCCCCCGTGAAAGCGTTGACTAATCCAAAAAGTGACTTAATCCAAAGAGTTGTGAGTTCAATCCCTGGCAACAGCAGAGAGAACAAAAACTTGGAAAGTTGATTTACTAAAGGGAATTAACTGATACTGAGGTACAAGATTAGAACAAGATATCCCCGTGGACTGAATAAAGTTCGACATTTCCAACGTATATCACCTGAAGAATGTTGGAGCGTACAACAGTCAAAATGTTGTGAATATGGCAGTAAAAATGAGGACAGCACTGCGAACGATGTAAATAATGTACATAGTAACACTACCTCCTTTCAGAAATATAGAAAGAACCTGAAGAAGGCCGTGTCGTACAACGGCCGAAATGTCGTTAATATGGAAATAAAGATGAGGACAACAATCCGAACGATGTAAATATTGTAAATAGTTGCAATACCTTACCTCAGAAATATAGAAAGATCATAATTGTTCCATTCCTCATGTTGGGTTTGTATTTATTAGCACTGTTTTTGTAGAACGTATTTTTGACAAAACGTCCTCCCGAAGTCTTCTAATGGCTGAGGAACAAGTGAATGCAAGTGAAATCATTCTTCTCTGTAATCTTACCAAATTCAATAAACTAATATCATCTTTTCTAATATTAACTTTTCGAATCTCTAGTTGTTCTTATCTTGAAACAATTAGAAAAAAATATTTTGTGAATCATTATTTTTTCTCTAATTAGTATTAGTAGCATTTCTCTATCTGGAAAAGATCATGAGGCTACAAGTCTCCTAAAACTTTTAAGCCCCAAAGGTTATTTTGTTGTGGTGGCCGACTTGCGTAGGCCAAGAATAATCAGAATTACCCAGTGGCTAAGTAATATCACTGGAAAGCGGATATTAGACACAGCAGTGTCCGGAGGAAAGAATGAAGACAAGGTGCGAATTTGACAAAGGGGGACGTTACGTAATTAGCGTCGTTTATCATTTAACAGGTAACAGTCATATTAATCCGTTTACTTATAAGTCCAGTAACTGTTATTCCTCTTTCCAGTACTGAAGGCAACTTTCTTCAAATACGACCCCACGTGGGAAAATGGTTAAATACCGAGCGCGCTCTCCCGGTCTTCAAACGGAGATCAAAGTGTGGCATCTATTCTTTTAAGCCCCCCACCCACCACTCTTAAAATTATAGGGGGAAGTCGGAAGTCTAGCCCCGAGGATTTCAACCCTGGGGCAGCACCTTCCTCGATGCACTAAAGAAGGAGCACTGGTTATTACCAGAGTAACAATGGTCGTGGGGATTGGGTGATTTTTGTATTTAGCCGTGGAATACCCGTGGAATTTCCAGGAGTCTAGCTTACAATAATAATAATAATAATAATGGCTTCACGATGAAAGAGGTTTTAATAACCGCCACTATTTTAGCCAAGACTCTTGCGCTCACTTTTGCACAAATATCCTTGGAAAAGACATCAATCCGTCTATTCTTCTCCAAGCTGTGGGTTAAATATCAGCTCTCTAGACTTGTGCGGCAATTTGTCTAAAAGGTGGAAAACTCTGAATTTCAAACCGTGGATAATTCAACGAGTAACCACTCCACTGTATTTTTGGAGAATGTACGACAGTTCACAGATATGAAAAGAAACGAAATCTGTGGAGAGCGATGATCGACTACGTCCTGAAGAGTCATGGCATTTTTATTTCAACTACAGGGCTAGAGAGAAACAACTAATAAACTACCTAATGAGTGTGTGTGTGTGAATGTATGACTAAGCGGGAGCAAAGTGGGATGATAAAGAGTCAAACGTTACAAGAAACAGGACGCTGTGGCGAGCCATAATCGTGTACATCCTAAAGAGGTACAAAAATATAAAAAAAGAAAAGCGTAACGGTACCGCATACAAATAAATAATAATAATAATAATAATAATAAAAATTAGAAAGACCCGTGAAAATTTCCCGGTTTTCCTATCTGATGAACCTTAATTCTTTACTTAATGATTAAATAAGTTCTACAACAATAACACATTCAAAGAAATTTTCCTATGGCATTGTTAAATATTTGAACTTCAACAAAATATTGCAACGACAATCCTTAACATGAATATGGTCGTTATTTAATGAAGTGAGGGAGTACAAATGAAAAGATTTGAAATCGACAATGTTTTCCATTTCACTGCAACAGATGTTAAACATTCGTATTTTTCTTTTATTTTCTCACTGAAACCAAGTAGCGTCTCTGATATGTGTTTTCTTTCTTTCCAAACTATCAAAATAGAATATTTCATCATTTATGAGGTATTGACAGGAGACATTAAACACTTCGTTTTTTTTTTCGTTCTTTCTTTCGTTTTTCATTTTTTCACTGAAACCAAGTAGCGTCTCTTATATGCTTTTTTTTCGGCTTTCCACGCGATCAGAACAGAATAGTTTATTATTTATGAGGTACTGGCAGGATACATTAAATACTTATATCTTCCTTTCTTTTTTTCTTTCTTTCATTCACTGAAACTAAGTAGCATCTCTGATATAAAAAAACACTCAATCAAAACGGAATAGTCCATTATTTATTAAGTATTGTCAGTGCGTAACGGTCGTGCTAACTAAGAGAGGAAAATAACAACAACAATAATAATAATAGTAATAATAATAAATACCCTGATGATACACGAGGCATGGCTCTCATGGCTTCTGATCTTAATTGATTGGATGAGTTAACGTTTTGTCTTGGTGAATTAAGATGGGCTACAGCAAATATCCTGTTCATTGTCACATATTTGCTTTTCAGTTGCCCGACCATAACCATTGTTGGGCGTGTTCGCTTGGGATTAACGCACTGTCTATCTCTGTTCATGAGCGGGAATAGTGGGGGGGGGCATCATGATCGGATGTCGATACCTATTTATTAAGTTTGAAAGATGAGGAAGCCACATCTACTTACTTGGGAGCGCCGTCGATGAGAGACCTTCTGACCGGACAGGGTTACCCGACGTGAAGGTATTTCTACCTGGGTAAGTTTATATGTTGGATTCAACAAAACCTGTCGGTATAACGCCCATATTTGGTCTCTTCTTTAACACTTAATAATAATAATAATAGCATTAGGAAAATCAACAAGAATACTGAGGAGGGTGCTGCAGATCTGAGACTTGTTGTCACTTAACTTTAAGAGAAAGCCATTAGATCCTACTGCTGAGCAAACTCAATTACTACTACTATTACTACTACTAATAATTCCTTCATTCAACTTAATCCTTCATAAAAAAAAAAGCAGTAGGCAAAGAAATTCTCCTTAACAGCACAGACCGATGCTTCTAAAGCCTTCTTAGCTCCCCTCTTACTCCATCTTTGAACCCCACCACACGCACACGTACTCCCTCCGCTGCTTTTCTTCCCTTCCCCTCAGAAGAGCCAAGTCCGCTGTAGTTGCTAAGCAACTAGAAGGAGGTCAAAGTGGGCAGTGTGCTGACCGTGAGAAATTTATCTGGTCGGCCAACGTGTGCCTGCTTGTTTGCCAGTCCGCTTCTTGCCTGTTCGCCTGCCTCTTACTAGTGGCAGTTGTCGACATTCAACAGCGATGGCGGCCAACATGGCGGATAGGTGGGTTAAAAAGGCAGCCTTTTGTCGCCCGGAGGGTTGGAGTGGGGAATCAGGTTTCATGACGTCACTGGTTGGGCTCATCAGCACCGGTGTTTGTGGGATGAGTCACCAACCTTGTCTGTTGGGTCGGCTCTCATTATGGCAGGAGTAACATGTTGCGTGGGGATATATAGATATACATTCATGTAAATTGTATATATTCATATATATATATATATATATATATATATATATATATATATATATATATGAATATGAATAAATACAAGCGGGTTTTATGATGGGCTAAACTACCGTTTAAACAAATACCTAAAATTGCAAAGTATGCTTGGTAGGTGAGATATTTCCGTGTTGTCTATCAGTGCCAGAGGTTCGAGATAAACTAAAAGCCATCGTTTTGTTTGCTGATTTTCAAGGCAAGTATCCACTTCAGTCCGCAGTGTAAGCTACTAAAACGCATACCTTGATTTGACTATATGCTGGAATAATATAAGCTTAATAACTGTTAGTTAATAGATAGATAATATTAAAAAGATAGTAATTTAAGATAAGTACTAGATAGATAGATTGGTTCGTCAATCGCTCGGTTCACACTCCTTTCCCGTCTATTGAAAAGGAGTAAAGGTTTATCTCTTGTTTCCTGTTTATGATTGGATTTTAGGTTCTTTCTAAAGTCTTCTCGTTCTCTGTCACACTCGGTAACCTCTTGCCTCTTAGTGGCATTATCGCCTTGTTTGGAGTAAAATGATTTAAAAAATATATAGATATAGATATAGATAAGGTGGTTAATTGAGTGAGAAAATGGGATAAGTTGTATGTTACGCTTTAGCG
This sequence comes from Acanthosepion pharaonis, assembly GCA_903632075.3. Classification (NCBI taxonomy): domain Eukaryota; kingdom Metazoa; phylum Mollusca; class Cephalopoda; order Sepiida; family Sepiidae; genus Acanthosepion; species Acanthosepion pharaonis. The sequence continues at coordinate 2,136,492 of CAHIKZ030005520.1, read as the reverse complement.
CATCGAAAGCAATCGAAAAATACTGTTTTTATCAATGAAATTATATATATATATATAATATATATATTATATATTATATATATATATATATATACAATATATATCAAGGTATATATATATATATATATATATATATATATATATATATATATATATATATATATACATACATACAGGAGAACAAAAAATGCAACAAACGTCGGTTATAATTCAATATCGAGAGAAACGCTGAAAATGCTGGGAAGCTTAACATTAATTTTAAAATTTGGGAGTTCGCTGTCTTTAGATGCACAAATTAACTGACTTCATTCAACTTCTTACAACATTTGCTTTGGTTTCTATCACTACTGTTTTTAAATATCTCGCATTGTCAAAGCAGTCATTCAATTACCCGGCATTAGTCTCATATAGAGAGTATTATCGCATAGATAGATAGATAGATAGATAGATAGATAGATAGATAGATAGATAGATATGAACAGAATGAGATAGATATGAACAGAATGAGATAGATGAACAGAATGAGATAGATATGAACAGAATTAAATAGATAGATATGAACAGAGTGGGTGGGATAGATAGATAGATAGATAGATAGATAGATAGATAGATAGATAGATAGATAGATAGATATTAACAGAATGAGATAGATATGAACAGAATGAGATAGATAGATATAAACAGAATGAGATAGATATGAACAGAATTAAACATATAGATATGAACAGAATGGGTGGGATAGATAGATAGATAGATAGATAGATAGATAGATAGATAGATATGAATAGAATGAAATAGATACGAACAGAGTGAGATAGATAGATTAGTGTCATACGTGATACACGCTTAGGTGATCATGTATCTTTCGATACATGGCTGACGTGGCAGATTTTTTCCGCAGTAGGTGGCTATTTCTTTCTGCGGTAAACCAGTTGCCATCCAAGGCTATAGAACCCGGTCTTTCCTCTTGTTTACCCATAGCTAAGGGAGGGGGGAGAAGAAGAGGATTCATACCTTTCCCAAGAGTATTAGCACGTAGGTGAATGTAATGGATTCGTCCGGAATTCGAAATAGATCGATATGAACAGATATTGATACAAATTAAGACAGAAAATATGCAACTGATACATACTTACTATAAAAATAGATCATCTATGTGCCTTATTCTCTCATAATATGGACGATCACTGTTCTCCACAACTTCCTATCCTTTTTAATTCGTAGTAATGTTGGAATTTTTACTATACATCACACTACTCGTTCTGTCATTAACTTACGCAAGTTCGTTATGTAGGTTACTTGTTGATTCTCTCTTGCCTTTAATATGCTCTTTGAGTGTCATATTTTCCAAGCCTTCTCTCCTCATTATATGTCCTAGAAATTTCAACTATCTCTGATTTCAAGTATACGTAATTTTTTCGTTTTTACTTTCCTTACAACTTCCTTGTTGCCTATATGCTTCATCCATTGATAGATAAATATTAGATATCAGTTGGTTTTATATTCTTCTTCGTTAGGTTGTTTAATGCTGAATTTTTTATGAGGCACCCAATGAGGATCGACATCACTATTCAGTATTAATTGTTAACGAAACTAGCCTCACTTACCCTCACTTCACACTAAGATGTCAATAGGTAGACAGACAGACAGACAAAATTACACCCGGTAGAAAAGCCTTTAGTCGGTAGATTGGAGGTTTTTAGTAGCGCCGAACCTCCTCTTAACTGCTGTTAAGCCAAGGTCTACTCTGACTCAGAGTAGTAGCACTTGTTAGGGTCCCAGCTATGAGCAAATAGTGGACACAATGAAAGTGTTGTAATGGAATGTCCCACTCTCCCTATTGCCTATTGTGGACTGACTATATCAATAAATATATATAGTGGGCAGAAGATATTCCTGAGATTTTCTTCGGCAATTAGTTGGAGATTCGTCTCCAGATGTGCTCGTCGAACTCTGTGCCTTCGGGCAGAGAGGAACCTATACGAGGCTATGCCGAAGGGCAGAGTCTCGTCTGGAGTGGTAAACAGCTACCCGACCCCGTGTATACGGGGTCTACGGGAAATTTTTGTCTGAGCCTATGGGCTCGGTTTTGCCCCGCATTAAATAACGGTCTTGTGCCACATCCAGCCTCGCAGGGAGATAAGGTAAATAACATTGCTTCGGCAATTAGTTGGAGTTTCGTCTCCAGCTGTGCTGGTCGAACTCTCTGCCTTAGCGCAGAGAGGAACCCATACGAGGCTAATCCGAAGGGCAGAGTCTTGTCTGGAGTGGTAGACAGCTACCCGGCCCCGTGTATACAGGTTCTAAGTTTTGCCCCGCATTAAAAAATGGCTTTGTGCCATATCCTGCCTCGCGGGAATGTAAGGTAAATAACCTTGCCACGGCAATTATTAGCCTACTAACGGATTCCTGTCTTTCAGTAGTGTATTCTCTTTTACTGTGTTGCTGTTCCTTTCACTCGAGTACCACCTTCGTCTGTTTGTGATGTCTTTAAGGATACAACAGAAAGTATAAAAATACCAGCAATATATTTTTAAATCTAAAATTAACAACAATACCAATTTATAGTAAAATATCAACAATACATCTATCAACATGAAGTAACGGGGCACAGAATTAATTTCAACTTCACTCACCGCGACGCGAATGAGTCCGAACTTTTATTGTCGATAATTCCAAAACGGTAGGTTTTATCAAAATTTCTTTGTTATTTTCGAATTAAGCATGTGCATTTACACCTAAATGGAATTATTCAGGAAATTTGTATTAGAAAACTGAGCACGGGGCTTGAACTGCAAATTACCCCTTTGAGGTCCCGAGTTGAAATTAGTTCTGTCACCGGAATATATCGTCATTTAAAAATTAGTTTTTGATAATTGTTTTTCTGATCAAGCAGACATATTTTCTCTAAGATTTAAATTATTGGTTGAGATACTTTCATAATTACGTCTATAGTACAAAATTATTGAAAAAAAGATTTTTTCGTGTAATTAGTACCTCCAGTTTTTAGACAGATTAATACATTCTGGTTGACACACGATTTCAAAGACTGATATTTCTTTTCTATAAAAACTCAAATTATTCTAAATAAAATTTAATTTCTATTTTAATGTTATAAGATGACAGAGCAGAGCCATGATCCGTCGTTCGATCAACAAAATCTACAAGAAAGTTGGGATCACTGGTTAAGAAGATTTTAATTTGAAAGAGATTGAAACCACATTTTCTCTCACGAATTTCCAATTTATCTTCGACAGTTAAGAACATTTTCTTTTTCTTTTTCGTTTTCACTTTATTCAAAATATTTTTTCTTTTGCTATCCTCTGCCAGTCGCAATGATGGAGAAAGCATTACCTCGAACCATCGCCAGTGAGACACGCTGCAAGAGCCATTCCGTTTCGGGAGGCTCGTCCCTTAATCGAGACGCCACCTCGCCAATCCTCCGAAGGAACGCCATCAAACAAGGGCAAGTAACCCCAGAAGTCTCTACTGCCACAGGAGTAAAAAAAAATTAAAAAAAAAAAAAACTATTAGCAAGAGAAGAATATTTAACTTTTTTTTTATCTCCGCTTCCCGTGACACAGACCCTGGCTCAGCCGCGGACACGATCAAATTACCGATTGAAAATATATCAGCACAGGTCGCATCCCAAATCCTCGACTTCCCTATTTTAAAAGGGAAAATGGTAATGCCATTCGGCTTCTTTCCATCATCATATAATATCCTACAATTCATTAACGAAATCAAACTGTATTCCAAAATATAACTTCACAATACTAAAACATAAAACACACGTGTCACCGCCTCTAGTAATTATGCCAACACAAAAGCTGAGTATCATCTACCATGTATTCAATTGTGAAAGCAGAATAACATATATCATACTTTTATTTCTTCAGAGCTTCCAAGAAAATTAAGTTTCAGCATTAAGTGACCCATAATGAGTTGATATGCCATTAAACAAACAAAACTAAACTAACAGACAGACAGGTGCAAAACAAATGTCGTTTTATTCTACGTCTTTAAATATAAAATTCGTTTTGGAAAACTGCCAGCCAATGGCGACAAATGATGGTTAAACGAATGATGAGTGCTCAAGAGGAATAGAAAGCTGGGAAAAAACAGATGAGGAATGGGAAATGCTGGAGAAAGTGAGTGAGTGAGAGAGAGAGAGAGAGAGAGAGAGAGAGAGAAAGAGAAAGAGGAGAGAGAAAATATATAAACAAAATGAAATATTGATTGCTGGCCATTCAAAACCATGGAGTGGGGGGGCATAGAAATTACATAATTAAAACTGAAGAGCCAAAAACCATTTTGAGCAGTATTGTAGAATCGGTACGCAAAAGAAAGCACACAGAAAAGAAATTAGTTATCTGGAAGTATGCAATGATCGTTTGTCGTTTTAACAAACATTGTTGTATGCGCACTTCATTCAGGGTCCCAACTAGAGACCTAAGGTTAGAAATGGCTTCATGGCATTTTGATCATTTTCGTACAAAAAGAAAAATACTTAAGATCACACACGTTTTATACAGTCTTTAATTTTTTGTATTTCTTTATGGCATGGACTACCAGGAATCCCTTCAATGAGTCTATAGGAACCATTTCCAATCAATCCGAGGGCTCCAACTACAACTAGAATTATTGATGTCCTCATGCGCCACATTTTTTTAGATTTCCACTTCAAGATTCTTGTATTTTGATAGTTTTTTGAAAATCTTTAAAAAATACATCTCCACCTGCAGCGACTGAAATGTCAATATAAAAAAAGCCCATTCTGCTTTTGTGGTCTTTGATCGCAATGTCTGGGCGATTAGATTTGATTGTTCTGTCTGTGTCTATTGTAGAATCCTATAACATTTCTACAGATCTCCGTAACCGGGTCTGGGTGATGCTCATACTAGTCTCTTGGTTTCCTTCTTGTAAAAGTTGCATATTTTCCGGTGTAGATATTGGCTCACACTATCATATCGTGTTTTATATTCAGTGGTAAATAACACCGTTCAATCTGATACAAGATGGTCAATTGTTTCTGGATATTCTGCTTGGTAATTTCTAGTTAGCAATCATTGGTCCTGTGCAGCAAGAATAAAACCTTCGATTTCATCTTTTAACATTGTACTACGTAACCACTGATGGGTACCGGGTATGTCTGCACCAGCTTGTTTGGTACGGGCAGAGTATTGACCATGAAGAGGCTTATCTTGCCATCTTTTCTGCATTCGGCTCATTGCATTTGCTTTTCTTTTCTTTTTAAGGTTCTTTGACGCTGCAGTTGGTGTATTATGGTTTATTTATACTGCTTCACCCACACTTGGAATTCCCTTTTGAATTTGTTGGCTTCCTTTCTTGCTGAATAAAGTTTCTTCATACATATTCTTTGACACAGATCATCATCCAATCTTCTGTAATTTCCAGGTATCTTTGAAGATTGATTGTTGTTTTGTAAAACAGTTCTAGTTGAACTAATCCTCTGTCTCCCCCGGATCTGGACACATACAGACAATCAACATCAGCCTTGAGATGATGCATGCGCTGACAAATGGGAAGCTTTCTTGTTTTGACATCCATTCTCTTAATGGTTCAATTAAGGATTTTGAAACTGTATTGCACCCCAGAGACAGACAAAGTATTTATGGCTAATATTCTGTTTTGTGAATTCAACTTGATATTTAACAACAGACGCACTCGCCTATAGTATTCTTTTCTTACAGTCCCCTTCATTTGGGTATGCTGTATTTCATTTCCTTCACAGACTCCTACATATTAATAGGCTTCTTCTTATTGCAGTTCCTTAATCTTTGTGACAAAATCTTGATCTATTGAGCGTGTTTGTGTAATTCTCCGTTTCTTGAATGTTACTTTTGCACAATTGAGGAGGCACGGTGGAGTAATGTATAGCGTCTTTGATTAAGGAATCGGAGAGCCGAGTTCGAATTCCAGTCGAATCCATTACATTCACTTACGTGCTAATACCCTTGGGAATTCAAACCCGGAGTGGAGCCCCGGAATGGAGCCCCTAAGGCGGATGGAAGGCACTTTGTATTACCTTCCGGCAACTTCTGCAGCCGCGCTGGTACCAAACCGTATTGGTTTATCCTCTCCTTTGGACTCTGCTAGCATGGCCGAGAGGGGGGGAACTAGACATCTGGGCAGCCCTAGTTCTCCATATATCCCGCCCAGGCTCATAGCGCACCGCGCTACTCCATCATCTCTCGAGACGGACGGATGCCGACGACGACGACGACTTGCACATTTATCTAATCCGAAATCCATACCTTTGTCATCACTGAAACATTTTACAGTATTGAGGATATCTTTAAACTTATATTCGTCTTTGGCAAAGAGATTGATATCAACCATGTTGCATATGTGATTAAACACTTTCTTTTTTACTTTGTATCTGTAGTTATTACTGTTTAGTTTATGCGAAAGAGCGATTAAGCACAGAAGAGAAGTGGGGATAGGGAGTCCCCTTGAAAGATTCCTCGTCGGATATTATTATTATTATTATTATTATTATTATTATCATCATACTTTGCTTTGTGTAGAACGAGTTGCTTCTAAGTATCAACCAAAATCTTCAAGTGACACATTGTTTTTCTTTTGTACCAGAAGATGCACCAGGCCTGATCGTTTTAGCGTTGAACAAGCTTGATGTAACCATAAGTTCCATTCTAATAGTTTCTTTTGTCGCCTGTGGAACTCGCCTCTAATTTCTTACTTTCCTTTAAAAATTTAAATGTATTGTCATCTTTTGTCTCCTTAATTTCTGTTCTTTTATTTTTCTTTTCTTCCCACTAACGTTTTCTCATTTTCTTTCACTCTCGGTTGCCTCTTGAGTCTTAGTGGTATTATCGCCTTGCTTCGGGTGAAATGATTAAAAAAAAATAAACAGATGAGATATCATTTAATCAGCTATAGATATGAAAAGATTAGTCAATACATGGAGAGAAATCTACGCAAAATGTTGGAAGTGCGTATGAATATGATTTTTGAAATTACTGAATATTTTGATTGGTTTGTAAGCTTGTCTCACTAGATCAATTACAAATGAATAGCGATTTTCCATTCTAGGCATTTCTCTACTCTGTTTATATTAACATTCATTTGGAGTTCGGGTAGAGTACCCAAACATTAGATGATCAATAGTTTCTTCAATGCTGTTGGTTTTTATTATTATTATTATTTGTGTATGTTATGTTTCTTGCTTCGTATCCTGTAGAGCCGAGTCCAAATTATGGTCCTTAGGCCCTATACGAGAATTTTCATTTAATTGATAGCACCTTAGCATATGTGATAAAAAATTTGTATGTTGATGTTACCTGGGTCACTGTTAAAAATTGCCCATTTCTTTCTCACAGGCCCAGTGCTCCGATTACTGTTGGTACAGTTTCAGTCTTCATTCCCCCACATCCTGTTACTCTCGAAATCCTTGATTTGGAACAATTTCAATAAATGGAGGTGTTTCTCTGAAAAAAAAAAACCTGAATTTCTAATGATCATTTCAGATCTTTTGATGGTATTTTTGTGGTTCCGATTTTGTGCACATAAAATTCTGTGGATATATTTTTTTTTTTTTTTTTTTAATTTGATATCCTTAGATAATATGGTCGACAGTTTCATCATATTTTCCGCAGATCCTGCATTTTTTTTTTGACTATGACAGTATTAAGATCTGGTTGTATTTCCTTAGCTGCAATAATTAGGCCCTTCTGTCTCGGCTTCCACCCGGTGTTCCTCAGCCACTGATGTCTTTTCTGTTGGTCTATAAGTAATTCTTTCTTTTTGAATTTGTCATGCAACGACCTGTTCTCCCAGTTTTTATTCCATTTGATTTCTATTGTAAAACATTTATTCCCGGGTCCCAACCAGAGACCTAAGGTCAAAAATAGCTTCATGAAATTTTACACTGATCATTTCTGAAAAAAAGAAACAAAAAAAAAAAAAAACAACTAAGATCACACACATCTTACATATATAAAATTCTTCGTAATGTCTGTGTTGTAACTGAGTACATTTTTTTTGTATTTCCTTAAAGCATAGGCTACCAGGAATCCCTTCAAAGAATCTATCGGAACATTTTTCAATCAAACCGAGTATTCCAACTATAACTGGAATTACTAATGTCCTCATGTGCCACATTTTTTAGATTTCCACTTCAAGATCCTTATATTCTAATTTTTTATGTATTTATTTTTTTATTTTTTTGAAAATCTTGAAAGATACATTACAATCTGCAGGGGCTACCATGTCGATAAGAAAGAATATTCTGTTTTTTTTTTGTTTTTTGGTTTTTTTTGTTTTGTTTTCTTTAAGATATGGGCTTCACTGAATCTATCAGAACGTTTTCAAATCAATCATAGAACTCAAACTCCAACTAGAATTATTGATGTCCTCAATTGTTACATCTTTAGATAGTATAGACCCATTGGTCTCCTCAGTATCATAAAATGAGCTTTTTGTGACTTTAATTAACAAGAAGGTCGTCGAGTACTTAGATAGGAACAACCTCTTGTGCGACGAGCAGTATGGGTTTCGATCAGCCCGATCCACTGCTGATTTCCCAAGTACCATTACACACAGACTTATCGAGGCCCTTGACGGCACACACACGGCGAGGACCATTGCATTAGATATCTCGAAGGCCTTTGACAAGGTGTGGCACAAAGGTTTGCTACACAAGCTCTCTAGCTATGGAATCCTTCATAGCAAGCAGATCCCTGAAAATAGTTATTAACGGCCAGTCATCCGAGGCCCTGGCATTCCCCAGGGGCCACCTCTCGGACCAACACTGTTTCCATAAAGGATCCGCCTAAGAATATACTCCGATCATTTGTAAACATCTATACCGATGATACGACGATATACAGGCGCACCTCTAAATCTTTTGACGATCAGAGGTTGGCAGCTGACCTCTTTTCCGATCTAAAATTAATTTCCTAGTGGGAAAAAACCTGGCTGGTTGTATTCAATGGCTCGTAAACCAAACTGGTTACATTGCATCAATTAGATCCCGAACTACCGCGAGTCACGACAAACAGATGTCCTCTCAAGGAGGCCCCGTGCCTAGGGAGAATACTTGGCCTCAAACTCACACCCAGGCTTAAGTGAAACCGCTCCAGTAAGTACCGACTTCTCATGCTATCCTCTACCCTTATAAAGCCAGATAAGACAGAAAATACAGTACTTTTGCCATACTTGGATGGAAGTTGCCCAGTCCTCACTTTCCAGTCTTGATAGAGTTCATAAAGAATTATTTTTCTATCCTCCAAGCTCTCTCTCACAGGTGGGATGTGGCGAGTCTCTCACTGCTATATCCCTATTAGCATGGAAAGTGCTCGGACGAACTACAATCCTTGTTTCTACCAGGTCTAATCTTTACTTCTAGGACCCTCCAGGCCACTCACATCGTAGCAAAACACCCAGATTCCCTCTCCGTATTTCATCAGTGAGAAGTAAGTTCCACTCAAACAGTTTCTTCCTGCGAACCACTACTCTGTGGAACAGACTCCCAAGTGGATGTTTCCCTGAGCACTACACTCTTAACCTGTTCAAGTCTAGCTTTAACCGTTATCTTCCCCTCCTATCCATATAAACTCCCCCTTAACGTCATCAAGTAGTCCTGGGCCTTGTACAGGGTGAACCGTACTGTAAAAAAACAAAACAAAACTAACATGTCAGTAAGAAAGCACATTCTGTTTTTGTCGTCTTTGATTGCGAGGTCTGATGGATTAACTTTGATTATTCTGTCTGTGTGTATTGTAAAGTTCCATAAGATTGTTACAGGTCCTATGTCTGTAACCAGATCATGTTCATACAAGTTTCTTGCACTATCTTTTACGTATTTCAAGATAATGGCCCACTCTATTATTATTATTATTATTATTATTATTATTATTATTATTATTATTCCTTTGATTTCTGGTGTACTTTCATTTCTTTCCGAGTCCCGACCAGAGACCTAAGGTCAGAAATGACATAATGACATTTTACACTGAGCTGTTTTGAAAAAAAAAAAAAGAAAGAAAAATCACACATATTTCATTTAGATAAAGCCTTTCGTAAGGTGTGGTCTGTACTTGTGAAAAACAATTTTTTTGTATTTTTTTAAGGTATGAGCAGCTAATAATCCCTTCAGTGACTCTATTGGAATCTTTTCCAGTCAATCTGAGGGCTCCAACTACAACAGAAATTGTTGGTGTTCTCATGTATCACATTTTTGAGATTTCGATTTCAATTATTATTATTATTATTATTATTATTATTATTATTATTACAACACTTAGTGAAGGGTTAGGTTTAAGAAAAGACAGTATTTAACAATGGTTCGATACTATGTCCGTCTTCTTCGAGTTATGTTTTAAAACTGCTTACAAGTAGAAATAATATTAAAAAAAGAATATAAGCTTTTGAACAAACGTAGCTTGTCTTAAGAAAAACGGTTGTACTGGTAATCAACATGACAAAACCTATGAAACGTAGGTAGCGTGATTGGAATGCTATTGAAGCGTTATTATTATTATTATTATTATTATTATTAAGTGAAAGCACGCCAACAAACTGACTCGAAGTAATATGTATCAAGTGACGCTGGGAATGTTTGTTTGAAGTCCAATATACCCAACATAACACTAAGTCTTCTAAGGCTATACTAAGCACAGGCTCTGTAGCTAAATGTGTGCAATATGTTGACAGCAGCACATAATCTTCATGTCGGGTATCCAAGTCCGCTCAGACGGTCTCCGACTGAGGGTGTTCGGAAGTTACTAGATATGACGGCCAAGTGAACTTGGCTACGTCATCCTTCAAAACAGCCTTCTTGACACCTGACCGTGATATTCCCCACTGCTCTCACTCATGAACAGAGATACATATCAACTTCCAGCTGGCATGCTCTACCGGTTATGGTCTGGTAAGTAACAGTCGAATCCATTACATTCATTTACGTGCTAATGCCCTTGGGAAAAGGCATGAACCCTCTTCTTCCCCTCCCCGCAGCTATGGGTAAATAGAAGGACAGACCGAGTTCTATAGCCTTGGATGGCAACTGGTCTACCGTAGAAAGAAATGGCGACCTACTGCGGGAAAAAATCTGCCTCGTCAGACATGTATCGAAAGATCGCCTAAGCGTGTATCACGCATGGCACATAACTGATTGAAGTGACAAACAAACCAGGATACTTACTATAGAAAATCTAAATTCACCAAGACAAACCATGTACATGTTAACACTTCCAATTAATTAAAACCAGAAGCCATGAATGTTGTGCCATGGTGTAGCTTCAGGGCATTTATTATTATTATTATTATTATTATTATTATTTCTTCTTCTTCTTCTTCTTCTTCTTCTTCTTCTTTTCTTCTTCTTCTAGAAGAAGAAGAAGAAGAAGAAATAATTTCTTAAATAAATTCTTCTTCTTCTTGCTTTCTTTTTAATAGAGTCCCTTATCGGGTAATTACCTGAGACTCTGTGAAATACAAAAATAGTAAATATATGCCTTCGGTTTGTACAAATCCTGATATTAAGTGATACTTAATATGTACATTGTTTATATTTTCTATACATTAAAATATTCTCCTGAGTCGATGAGTTGTTCTCCACAGTACATGATTTTAATTCCTTTGTAAACAGGGATTGCCAAGAATTTTGGTAACGTTCTTGTAACTTTTTTGATCGTAAATTTTTAATCGTGAAATTAAAAAAGAGATCGTGTGCGTGCCCGTACCTTACTTGATCTTACCTACCTAGGACTCCAATTAATTTATATATATATTAAGAAATGGACAAAGTCCGACAATTTATTTATTAAAGACATTTTTATAGATACAAGTATTTAAGTAAATGCTGTTTATAATAAACAGTATTAAATAACATTTACCGGATTTACTGCTTATAAACTTCAATCTTCCATGAATCTCGTACATTCATAACTGCTCATGGCGTATCAAATGTAAACAAATGACGTCATATATTAAGAAATGGACAAAGTCCGACAATTTATTTGTTAAAGACATTTTTATGTTTAACGTTCTTTTTTATAGATACAAGTATTGAAGTTAATGATTTAAATGGCGAGAATACATCTTCGCAAACAAATTTAATAAAGTACATTAACCCCGAACCTGTATATGAACGTTATGATCCCTGCTTATAAATTCCAGTTGCATAAGGTCTTTTTTAGTTTTTTACAAGCTTTCGTCTGTTCCTACAGACATCTTCCAAAAAAAATTTCTTACAATTAACAATAACACATTTCTAAAAACATTTTTTCGGATTACATCTATATTTTTGTTGTCCTGTTATTACCGAGAAGTAAAAAACAAAAACAAATCTATTTCCATACCTGAGGATGTCTCTTTGTGTTAAAAATGTTTTTTTTTCTGCGACATTTTAAGTTAAAAGTAATATTTGTTATAATTCGGATTAATTAAACTTTAAATCAGTTAATCTTACTCAAATAAATTTTCAGAAAAGTATATTTTAATTTTGAAAGATTTTTTAATAAAGAGAATTATGTTGTGTTGACAGATTTGTCAATATTACCGACTTTATGGATTTTAGCGATTTAAAAAAAATGATTACAAACAATTCATATTCGGTTTGAAATGCAGCAAAGTATTTTGCTGATTGGAAAGGTTAAATAACAGCTTCAAGAAAGATCTTCCATTTTTAACATGCATTTTAAAACTTAGGTATTGCTTTTTTTTGAGAGTTACCTAAGTTAATGCAACTTCGCATGAGAAGTATTCTCTTACGAATGGATAAAATACTCTTTTCGGCGCAGTGTAGTAAAATTTCGTTAAAAAAATGCTATACTTTTCTTGTTATATTATCAACACTTTCACTATAGACCAAAATTTGGGGCCATTTTCTGGATGTCGAAAAAAGCACCATTTTCAGATTTAACTTACTAGCTTGAGTGGGGTTGCCAGACGTCCCTTATATATTGCATATGTCCCGTATTGGATGATTTTGTCCCCTGAATCGTACTGACCTATCAGAGACGCCCCAAAGTCCCGTATTGGGTTCATTTTTTAAATTTCGTAATAAAAATATATTTTTACTATCTTCTTATGGTTCTTGGTTGTAACTTCATAAGTAATTATACATTCTTATCTCAGATTCTCTCGATGAAAATAATCCAGATGTAACGAGGAAACTAGCGTTGCTAGAAGTTTACACAAAACTGACGTATTTATTTCTCTGTTGTCTGTATTAAATAAATATTTTCGAATGATTTCAATTTTACAGAATTTCTTTTATTTAGCTTGTATTAAATAATTTTAAAATGATTTTAATGTTATTTTTCATAATAACCCATTAAAATCATTGTTCTATAATTTTAGCTTATGCCTCTCCTTTTATATGATATATATATATATATATATATATATATATATATATATATATATATATAAAATATCAAAAAGGAATATATATATATATATATATATATATATATATATATATATATATATATATATATATATATATATATATAAAGGAGAGGCATAAGCTAAAAAAATATAGAACAATGATTTTAATGGGTTATATATATATATATATATATATATATATATATGACGTCACATATTATGAAATGGACAAAGTCCGACAATTATTTTAAGACATTTTTATGTTTATACATTCTTTTTATAGATACAAATATTTAAGTAAATGCTGTGTTTATAATAAACAGTATTAAACAACATTTACCGGCCTGAATGTCCGAGAAATTTTCATAGAAAATATTCTTTGACGGGATTCGAACCTGTATCCTATACGGAACTGTCATTTATATCTGCTCATGGCGTATCAAATGTAAACAAATGACGTCACACATTATGAAATAGACAAAGTCCGACAATTATTTTAAGACATTTTCTATGTTTATACATTCTTTTTATAGATACAAATATTTAAGTAAATGCTCTGTTTATAATAAACAGTATTAAACAACATTTACCGGCCTGAATGTCCGAGAAATTTTCATAGAAAATATTCGTCCTCCGACAGGATTCGGACCTGTATCCTATCACGGAAATGTCATTTAGCTTGACGTGCCTTTAACCGATTTGGCCACAGAGGAGCGTTCGGTTTGCAAGGTCGAATTTACTGTATTTAAACTTCAATCTTCAATGTATCTCTCACGTACATTCATATCTGTTCATTGCGTATCAAATGTAAACATATGACGTTACACATTATGAAATGGACAAAGTCCGACAATTATTTTAAGAATGTATAAACATAAAAATGACAAAAACGACATATTATGGTGCCAAAAGCTATCTTTCACTGTGACTGACCAGACGATGTGCGCACATGAATGCCATCATTCGCTTTGAAATGGACACCCCCACTCTACCTCGGTTTGACCTCTTTCTGAAGGTGACTGATATGTGGATAATAATTGTCTCTTAGACCCCTTACTAAAATGGCCGCTCCAGCCGTTTCCATAGCAATTAATTTTGCAAATGAACATGCTTATAAAGATGCGTAAATTTCAAGATTCGTTATTCCTCAATTTTCGCTTAAGGATGAAACAGGGCTTGATATTTTAACTCAATTTAATTTTAATAATTATATTGATGGTTTCGTCTCGTTTTTAAACATGAAAACTCTTATGTAGCGAAGGAATCATAGTTTTTAAAAAAATAATTATAATTTAAGCTCTACTTCTGTATGGAGCACTGTTTTTAAAAATAAAAACAAAACTCCGGATTATTTACCTAACGTGTTCTTTCCTATTTTCTACATATTTGCATATATATATATATATATATATATATATATATATATATATATATATATATATAATAAGATTTGATGGGTAAATTAACGCCATTTTATATTTTTAATTTTGCGCATATTTTTTTTTTTTTATTTTGTCGACCTCACACTATAGTAACGTCAGTTGTGCACCGTCTGTGAGGAAAAAGAGCACCATGACGCAATTCACTCTGCCAGAAATTTGAAAACGGAATGCTGTACTGCTTGGTATTCATGCCGAAAGGTCTAATATGAACATTTCAGAGAGTTTGGATGTCAGTCTGTGGATAGTGTAGAGTATTCGGAAAGAGCTGGGGGATTCTAATGGTAATTACGAAGGTGTTTGGAGTGATCAATAGTGATGGTGATGTTACACCTCCATTCAGACTCAATACGGAGGCCTACATCAAGTGCCTTGAGAAAGTAGGGATGCCCTAGGTCAAGAGGTGTGTGTGTGTAGGTGTATATATATATATATATATATATATATAATATATATATATATATATAAAGAAAGAAAGAACAGTAAGATATATAATCCGGTGTTCTTATAGAAATTTTTATTTTTACAAAATAGGCCCGTTTTTTGTTTCACATTGTGTCATCTGTGATGTGGTCTATATGGATGCTTCTGTAGGAGCTAATTTTTAACGCTTGGATTCATTGCTATAATTCTACTGTTAATGTCCTAGATTCGCATTCATATATCTTTTTGCCTAAGGTGTTAACTTGTAGGATATTATTTGAAAGATTGCTGGCCCTTATGACGTGACCAGGCTATTTCAACTTCCTCTTCTTGACGGTGGTTATTAGGCCTTCAAACAGGCCGCTTTCTTATTTCACATTGTGTCAACTGTGATGTGGTCAACATGGATGCTTCTGTAGAAGCTCATTTTTAACGTTTGGATTTCTTGGTATAATTCTGCTGTTAATATCCAAGACATATAGAATGAAAAGAGAAATGCACGCATGTTATATCTTTATACAATGTTGCAATTATTTTTATACCTTGATTAATGTTATTATTGTTTATTTCCTTCATTTAATCTGTTTGACACAATCATTTATCAAGGCTTTTCACCTGAGATCTATGGTAAATTAAGGTTTTTCTTTGGAAGATTTTGAGCATTTTTGGATTGTAAGAGTTTTTCTATGTATGTAAGCAGTAGCCATTAAGGCAACTTTTTTAAAAATTATTATTATTAAATGTGAGAGCCTTGTGCCAACAAAGAGAACTGGATTACAAATATACGAAGATACCTGTCATGACATCCAGTCTGACAAGGGTATAGGAGATACATGCATCACAGCCAAATGTGTGTGACATGGGGACAAATCTGTTGTCCTAAAAGGGATATCTACTGTAACGTGTCTTCCTTCGCCATGACAAAACATTAACATGTTAAAATAATCATCATTATTACCAGTCTTATGACCAGGTGTGATCACGGGTTGCCTTACAGCTGAAACCCTGACCAACTCTCCCCATATGTCTTGGTTGTGTGACAATGTCTGAGTCTCTGTGAATGATCGTCCAGTCTAATCAGTGACATTGCCAGCCCTTTTGTTCTCTGCTTACTTCTTCTTTTTTGCCTAAGGTGTTACCTTGCAGGATAATATTCGAAAGAGTGTTGGCTCTTATGGCTTGACCAGACTGTTAATTAATAGTTTAGCAGACTATCATTTTTCAGAGGAAGTGTGTCTCTGCTCAGACTTTTTGTGGTTGACCGTAGGGATCAGATACAAGATAAAATAAAGGAAGTCGATTTTCATTGGCCAGCACGAGAGAGACGATATACAACAACACCATTCCAACTTCCTCTTAAAAAATGTAAATAGTGATAACTTCTGATCCCAGAAATATGGAGAACAATTCTATCAATATTGTTATATCTTTATAAGTGTAGAAGGGACACAAAAGAAGATTAATTGCAGCGAAAACTGATTATTAATTTGTTCCATACTGAAGTTTCATTATGTGGACCTTTAGATTCATCTTAAAAAATAATAAAACTCATTTGACATTATTCCGTCTTGAATATGCGTAGTGTAATCGCCCTCTACAAAACCAGTGAATTTCTTTTTTAATTCAGTTTATGAATACGTAAGATTAGATTTGTACAGAAAAATGGTAACTAAAGTTTTAAAATGCATTTTTTAAAATGAAAATTCTTTCTTGAAGCTTTTATATTAGTTTTAATTTGAGTAAAGTTTTATTTACAATAAGCGAAATACTTTGCTGTATTTCCAACCCTATTTAAATTGATTGGAATGACTATTTTTTCATTATGAGAAAAATCGATAAATCATTCCTATTGGCAAATCTGTCAACGCAGCATAATCCTCTTTATTAAAAAAAATATTTCCAAAATAAAATATACTTTTCTGAAATTTTATTTGAGGAAAATTAACTGATGTAAATTTTAATTAATCTGAATTAAAACAAATATTACTTACTTTTAGTTTAAAATATCGCAGAAAAGCATTTTCTTTTTAATACGGGGGTAGGTGTATTGATGAGATGTTGACACATTTATCGTCTGTCTAATGACTGGGATGAAAATATACGTAATAAAAATTAAATAAAATTACATTATACAACGTAAATGCTAAAAGTTTTTTTTTTTAACTACCCAGTAATCTTAAAAATTTAAAATATTTCATACATTGTAATTTTTTTATTGAATTTTATGTACTTTGGCTTTACTTGTCGAGGAAATGTTAGAAAATAATAACTAATTTTTGAATATAATATAGTAATTGCTCTTATTTTCCGATAAGGTCGGGTATGGATGTACGTATTTTCAGAAATCGGCACGTTTATATACAAAGACAAAATATAGGTAGAAACACTGAATGGCGACAGTCGGTTTCAATCGTTAGGTCATGAAACAGATTGTCGGGCAAGTCTATATCATCACCATCGTCATCTATCTATCTATCTATCTATCTATCTATCTCTATACATAGATACACCTAGTGAGCCAGACAAACCTACCTAGGTTTCACCTAAACGGACCGTCAGGGAAATTTGGCCAAATTTCCCTAGTTGTTTACTCGTATCGGGGTTTTTTCATTGGGCTTCAAACCTGCATCTGTGCGATTTTTTTCGGCAGACTTTCATGTTTGTAGCTCTTTCTTTTTTTAAAATCTTTTTTTCCCTCGAGATTGATTTGATTATTGGCAAATCAAAAATTCGAGGGTTTTTCGAAACGAGTTAGTTATCTATATTTGTATCTCTCTCTCTCTCTCTATATATATATATATATATATATATATATATATATATATACTACAGTGAGGTACAAGGCCCGAGGCCACTCGACGTAGAGGGTTACACAGTAAGAGGCAGTTTATGCGGATAGGAGGGGAAGACAACAGTAAACGCCAGACTTGAACAGGTTAAGATTTTAGTGATCGGGGAAACAACCTCTTGGGAGTCGATTCCTCAGAGCAGTGGTTATTCATCGAGTCTAGAAGAATCCTCAACAGAATGCAGAAAGCACTCGACAGTTGTTTCGTCCTATTTGGGACTCACCAACAGTGCACATCCACTGTCGAGAATTTGTGCTGCAGTAATCAAGGCTAAAGGAGGATATTTTGACGATAGCAAAATTTAATCATAAAATAATTTTTGTCAGAATAAAATTTCTAATGAAAATAATGTTTCACTTTTTTTTTAATCATGTATAATAATTTTCTCTTATTTAAAGTATAAAACAACTACTTCTTGGGACAATTTAAAAATTACCAAGAATGGCGTTAAACTTTTGAACTGTAGTGTAAATATATACATATACGCTTACACACACACATACATATATATATATGGATGAATGATCAGTGTAATACTTTTTTAAGTATATTTTTAAAATAATATTTAAATGTACTGAAGTAGTAGCAGCAATAAGTGTATTTAGGGCAAGATAGCAAAATCTGGAGAAGGTTTTCTTCACCAACTCTACGTCATCTCTCAAGGCTAAAGGCTACAGTCTGTTCTATTATTTACTTGGATTTGAATTTAGGATTTTCCTTTTCTTAGATTGTTACCCTACCAGGTCTATAAATCCCAACGTGTTCCATTATTTACCTGGGTTTGAATTCAGAGTTGTCCTCCTAAACTGTTAGCTCTATCCAAGCCTAAAGATTTCTATAAGCTACGAAGGTTTCAATTCAGAGTTACTTTTCCCAGATTGACTCAACCCAGAGGCAAGAAAGCTTCGTCTTCCCTTGTATTTAATCCATAGCTGGGGGATATTGGTTTTCCTTGTTTCTGTTTCCTTGAGATAATCTCATTCGCCGATATCACAAGAGCTTCCCTTAAGATGTTCCACTTTGTATTTCCTGTATCACCTATGTTATTAAATTAGCTTTTAACTTGGTCAGCAGACATCGGTTTGTAAATTGAGTCAACCCTGGAATATGGTGTACTGGGATTTCGGCGTTATTTTAGTGTTCTTTTATTTCCTTATTTTGTATAAGACAGGAATGTGATCACCCCCACAGGTGGCACTTAGATAGGTTATACTGTGCAGAACTGCATTCCTGATTTTCTAATTTATCGTTATGACGTCAGTCTGGTTCTTCGTATCACCCAGACTGTGCTTTTGCATGGCCATATGCAGTGTGGATGTTCTTGAAACCAGGTGTAGGTTATTATTTAGTTGTTTCCTATTGGACCCATTTTTCTCATTCCTTTCTTACCTTAACATTTGTCTCGACAAAAAGAAAAATAATCTCTTTTAGTTACACAATAGAAAAGAAATACTAGCTTTGCTACACAATCAAAAACAATAACCCCTTTATTTATGCAATACAAAAAATCATTCCCTTACGTATCCAATAGAAGAAAAAAAAA
Organism: Acanthosepion pharaonis; assembly: GCA_903632075.3. NCBI lineage: Eukaryota > Metazoa > Mollusca > Cephalopoda > Sepiida > Sepiidae > Acanthosepion > Acanthosepion pharaonis. The sequence goes on along the minus strand of CAHIKZ030005520.1, from coordinate 2,116,858 downwards.
TTATCCCTTTAGTTACACAATACAAAAGAGAAAAATATCCCCTTTGCTTACACAAGAGAAATTGTACTGAATAGAAAAATTAGAATTTTAGCTACACAAAATAAAACACATTCTTAGTTAAAGAAGAAAAAAAACCCACTTCAGCTGTATAACAAAAGACAACTACTCCATTTAGTTACACAGTATTGAGACATAACTCTTTGTTTACATAATAGAAAAATTAGCACCACAGAAAATAATTGCTCCGCTCGTAAAAAATAGGAAAAATATTTTGAATTATTTTTGTAGATTAGCATTCATTAGACATTCCCCTAAGGACGACGTTTATCAAAAATGAAAAATATTGATATTTTTTTATCATTTTAGCATGGGTCCCTGTCCATAATATAACTACAGTACCAAATCGACCCCTGGCTTATAAAAGAGTTATCTGATTTTGTTTTTATTTTGGAAATATTTATTGAATAAACATTCATTAGACCTTCCCCTAAGGACAGCGTTTGTCAAAATCGAAAAATATTGACATTTTTATCATTTTAGAAAGGGGGTCCTGTTCATAATGTAAATACACTGTAAAATTGATCCCTGATTTTTAAAGAGTTAACTGTATTAATGCTACATTTGAAACTGTGCACACATCATTAAGAACTGCTTCTGACTTATATTGTCTTTTTCTCCAATTCGGGACTTTCATCATTTTTTAAATATATATTTTTTTCTTAATTTCTTTAATTCTTTAAACTTTTTTCTCAGAGGTATTTTTTCGGGAGCAGTTTTTTCGAGGGCACATGCACAAAGACACAGGCTTAATAATTACTTATCTTCAAAGCTTAGTTAAAAAACAAAGGGATATATAAAATGTTAGTGTCGTCATCTTTGTTGTTATCCCAACGTTTCGGCCTTTCTACCCGCCGATCTTCATCAGGTGCATGTCGATCCGGGTAACGTAAATAAAATCAGCATAAGAAGCATCGGTAGCACCGATCAGCAGGTGGGTTAAGTTTAATGCTCCAACTTCTCCACAGAGAATTTTCCTGCGAGAAAATAGCCTAGTTGTTTCGTGAATTTGGTGTCAGAGTAATTGTGCGTTTAATTCTTTGACCGGGGAGTATGTACTTGAACACAGTGGAAACTGGGTGAGTAATAAGTAAGCAATACTAAAAATAATTGCAATATCCCTAGACATGGGTAGTGGAACGAAAACAGTCTATCGCCGTAGATTAAATAAAGGGTTCAGTTCGGAATCTCCTGTAGGTTACCCTGATGATGGCCAATTGTCACAACGGCCTAAACGTTCTGAAGACAACAATAAAGATGAGGACAATAGTCCACTTTTATACTGTGTAAATAATGATAACTCCTCGTCCTAGAAATTTAGACAGGAATAAATTATTAGGTTATTAATTAATTTATTTACATGACATTATCCTTTTAAATATAATTATTATATTAAAAATGCGAATCCCGATTATGAATATTTCTGAACCCTCTATACTAAAATGGTGTAATGACTTGAAAGAAATGTCCTCTACAAGGTTAGTTAACAACCCAATTCGGTTTGGGGGAAAAGGAAACATCATCCATTCTGACAGATGGAGAGGCGTATAAAAAAAAAGGGGGCAGGAGTAGAACTCAGATCATATTCACCAAAAAAAAATGAATCATAGCCGAAAATTGGTGGATTCCGATACACAGCTACAAAAAAAAAAACTACATGGAATGTATACACGGTCTGGTCAAAAAGTATCGGGACTGTTGCTCTGGTAACAGAACTAAAAGACGTAGAGTGAAGCCCCTTGGCACAGATTGACCTTGAACTTTGTCGCACATACAGACTAAGCTATATAACGTTCTCGCTCACCTCCGTCTTTTTTTTGTTTTTGTTTTGTAGCAATGCATGGAAGGAAAGTGTATAGAATGTGGTAGTCTCACCACACCACAGAGTTTCCATTAGTGAAGTGGCTTGTGCAGCAATTTTGGGTCAGGAATAACATCCCCCATCTCCGACAAATCACGCTTCTTATCACCTTTTCCTCTCCAAAAATCAATTCCACTTGAAAGGAACAAGATTTCAATACATCGAGGAAATCCATGAAAATGCAACGAGGTTGCTCACTATCCCTAAAAATGAATTCCAGGAATACTTCCATCAATGAAAACAATGCTGGATAAAGAGTGTGGCTTCAGAAGAGGATTACTTCGAAGGAGGTTAAATGCCGAATTGAAATGTGTTGTAGTTTTCTTTTTATAGCACTTCCAATATTTTTTTCAAAAGATCTCGTACAGAAAAATACAAAGAGTAAGTTTAAATAAACGCATAGAGTGTATTGTGTGTAGTTTTGTCTAATACGGCAAAATACTAAAAACCATAACATTAACCTAAGAACTTTAGTCATGTTCTTAAGCAGCCTCGTCAGATCGAGACCTTGATATGAATATCGTGCATGTCACACGACCCGTTCAGAAATATCTAAACTTTCAACTACATACTACCGCTTTCTCAGATCAATGATTAAAAATGGTTTCGAGTGAATTATGTTGATGATGAATTTCCACATTACTTCGAACAAAAATTTAGGGAGGAAACACTTAATACTTGGAAGAGCGATAACAATTAGTGGGCATGAGAAACCTATTTCATTGACTGTTTTATAAATTTCAACCAACAGTAGTACTGGATGTTAGGTCAACGAATGCCGAATGTCTCCTTATAAGGAAATGTTTAGCATTACCATTACCAGTAGAGATGTGAACAGATACTATACTTGATCACAGTACGATGGCCAGGGAGTGAAGAAAAGCGTAACTCGAGAAGTACTGATTGCTCGATCAATGAATGCCAAATGTTTCCATGTAAGGAAACGGCTAATATTAACATTACGATTCATCTATGTAAGCTTCCTATTTGGACGAATTCATTGCCGTGTATGCATTATGGCATTAAACACAGCAATGCCTTTAATAATATCATGGAACCTACCCCCTAAATTTCATAAGTTTTAAAGATTTTTTTTAAACAATTGCTTGTTTTTAATATTTTCTTAAAATAAATAACCTGAAATATATATATATATATATATATATATATATATTTATATATATAGCTCATATATATATGCCGAAAGTTTCCACCCAGTGAGAGAACTCAGATGTAGTCATAAGGCCGAGCAAGACATGGGACAACCAGTGAGGATCGAACTCACTCCTTAGTCGTATTGTTCTATATATATATATATATATATATATATATATATATATAACCATTATACTGCCCTATATATATCCCTATATATATATATATATATATATATATATATATATATATATATATATATATATATATATATATATATATTATAAAAAAACTTGATATTTGTGAATAAGAATAAAATACAAATAACTCTTTAAAAAGTCTATTTATATTATGAACAGGATATTTTTCGATTCTGATGAACTCCGTGCTTAGTGGATAGTCCAGTCAACGCTTATGTACAAAAAATTGTTAAAAATAAATGCTTCTCTAGCTTTTACATGATGACCATTCAACCTCAGTAGTGTCAAAACATTACCTACTGAGATACACGATACAAATAAAATTAATGGCTTAACTATACAATAAAAAAATTATCCTCTTCGTTACACTTCGAAATATATTCGCTTGGTTGCACAATAAAAAAATGTCCCGTTGACTGAACAATAGAAAAACAATCCCTTAGTGAAACAATAGAAAATTACTCCGTTGGTTTCACAATAGTAAAACACTCCTGGATTACACAATAGAAAGATTCTGCAGTGATTACACAATAGAAAGATACTTAATTGGCTACACAACAGAAAAATACTCTTTTGGCTGGAAAATAGTAAAATATTCCTTGGATATACAATAGAAAAATACTGCATTGACCACCGAACCGGAAAATACTACCTTGGCTACTCAATAGAAGAATACTCTGATGGCTATCTAACTAAAAAAAAAAAAACTCCGTTGACTACACAAATGAGAAATACTCTCTTGTAAGAGAAATATTCTTTGGCTACACAATTGAAAAATAATCTCTTGACTAAGCAATTCAAATACTCTATTATTAGCTATACAATTAAATATTAAATTAAAAATTACCTTTAAATACTCCATTGCTAACTTATTGAAAAATACTCCCTTGGCTATAGAATTGAAAAATATTCCCTTGGCTACGCAAGTGAAAAGTATTCCCTTGATTACTGAAATTAGAAATGTTCTCTTGTAAGAGAAATATTCCTTGGCTACACAACTGAAAAATACTCCCTTGACTACGTAATTAAAAAATACTCCATTGGCTATACAATTGAAAGATACTCCATGACTACCTAATTAAAAAATACTCGCTTGGCTATACAATTGAAAAGTGCTCCCTTTGCTACTCGACTGAAAAATACTCCCTTGACTACCCAAATGAGAAATACTCTCTTGTAAGAGAAATATTCCCTGACTATACAATTGAAAAATACTCCCCTCGCTACCTAATTAAAAAAATACTCGCTTCGCTACCCAGCTTAAAAATACTCCCTTGGCTACCCAACTGAAAAATACTCTCTTGTAAAAGAGCGATATTCATATACAATAGAAAAATATTCCCTTGGTTTCACAAAAAAAAAAAAATACCCCCTTGACTACCCAATAAAAATACTCTCTTGGCTACACACTAGAAAAGAATATTGTATTAATTCAAATTGCCAAATACAAAAGTTGCCTTCTTAGCTACAAACTAGGCCCACAACAGAAAAAAAAATACTCCCTCAGTTATACAATATAAATAAATAAAAAAGTAAAAAAAAAAGAAAAAAAGAAAAAATGGCGTTGTTTTATTTAGAACAAATTCGGCTACGTTAATCCCACTAAAAAATTTCTTAAAAAGAACTTCACTTACATTTACTACTGCGTCCCCGAAATGGTAATAGTTTTATAAGGGCAATATGTAGAGTTTTATTGAACGTCGGGGATGAAGTAAAATCGTTAGGACTGAGCAGAGGGAATTAAAATAATGAGAGCCATAAACAACCAAGCATGAAGTTTTTTTTTTTTTTTTTTTATGCATACGCTTCAATAAATATACCATGAAATATAATTAAAATTGTTTCAGTAAATTTCTGTGTTTTTCATAAATCGGCAAAATCATCTTCTTTTATATTTGGTGGTGGCTGACTCTATATTTTCCTCTGTCACGCTCAAAAATTGCTTTTTGACTTTTAGGCGCCTATAATGTCATACGCCCAAAATAAAAAAAAATAAAAAATATTTAACCAAATGTCGGTCAGATAGAAAAGAGGCTTTCCCCCCCTCCCGCCTGCTGTGTCGGGTAAAACGGCAAAACGGAGAAATAAAACAGTGAATTGCTTGCTACTGAGGAAAACACACACTGCGTTGATATCAGGGATTTTAAAAGTACTTGGATAAAAGAGCATTTCTCCCTTTGAAATCAGAGATTTCCTTTTTCTGGATCAGCGATTTGCGAAATGGACGACATTTTTACACTTTGCTCCTACTGATTCATGAAATAAGAAGTATCCGGTTAGAACAAAAGTTTGTATCGTTTTTTTTTGTTTTTTTTTTATTTTTTAAGTGGATTTCAAAGCCAGTATTTACATAATTGTATATACAGTGTAACCCGGATATAAGAGAGTTGTCGGGACCGGAGAAGAAGTCTCTTATATCCGGGTTTGGTCTATTTTATATACATTAACACAGGCTCTAATTTGGGACCAGAGAAAATCTCTCTTATATCCGGGTTTATCTTATATCCGGGTCTCTTATATCCGGGTTACACTGTAGACCTATTCCACTACATTTGTTGCGCTACTTTTCGCCAACTCTGAGACAACTTCATGATTCCATCCTCCCATAACATGACATCTTTTTTTTTTTGCGTGATGAACTGGCATAAGTGATTTTTAAAGGCTTACAGAAAATTGAATTAATTCCCATTGAGAGAAATTCGTAGGCATCGGAATAAGTAGTTTAGCGAATGTGCAAGGTCACGTGAGTACACGGCGGGTGCATCAGTCAAACTGTACGCATTTTTTTAAAAGACGTGAGGTCTGGCGTTGTTCTAATTGATGACGGCGCCTTTCCGATTGGCTCGGACCCGTTACCTCGATTGCTGCTTTTAATCGTACTACCGTTTGTCTGGATCCAACGACTGAACTTTTGGGAAAGAGCACGTAAAGCATAATGCCCTACCAATTCCACAGCCTCAAATTCAGAATCGAATTTTAATTTTCCACGGGGCATTTTTCAATACACAATGTTGTAAACAATCCATTCTTCATGACCTATCATCGTTCTTTACAAGAATAGCTCGTTCTTGCTGGATTTGAGCAGAAAATCGAAGATGGAAATGCGGTTCATAAATTTTTTTCCGTTAAATCGTGAAGCACCTAACCATCCAATTTTTGCTCAAATGCCTTACAACATTCATACCAGATGCGTGGAGAATCTCTGAGATGTCCCGTGTCGTGTGACCCGGATTATCTTTAATCAGCGTTTCGATTTGGTCATTATCACCGACTGCAAGCCTGCCGGAACGTTTTCGGCCTTCCAAATCAAAGTTTCCACTTCTGAAACGAGCAAACCACTTTTAAACACTACTCTCAGCTATGGCATCATCTCCATAAATGGCACGTATCTTTTTTTTCTGTATTTTTTTTCCCTTTCCGGGTATAAAAGAAACATTAAACAACGATAGAGAATCGCATTTTCCTTCATTTTCACTTTTGAAATACAAACATTTAAAATTCAAGGTTAAAACACAAACCGTATAGAAAGACGCTTGTCACCTTTCAGAATATGTATGTCATGCATTTCAGTCACGTGTGAAACGAAAGAAATCAAGTGTTCAAATGCTACCTTTTGAAAAAAACGCTAGCAAAAACTGTTATTCAAACTCAGTAGTTACAAAGACAGCGCCCCCTATCAAGTTCTTCTTTTCAGGTTGGTTCATGAAGGTCGTTTTTAAGGGTATGCCTTCTGAAGCCCATGAGTTCAATACAGACGTCACTTTAAAGTCTTTCTGCTTCATATTAAATATCTGCCACGGAACATTCTCAGATCGTTAGTAAATATATCTGCAGATGAGTCTAGTGTTTCTAAGTGTACTTCCAAAGATCTAGATGATCAGAGCCTGGCAGCTAATTTCTCCTCTGATCTAACTCTAGCTTGAATTAGCGAAGAACTGTCTTGTAATCTTCCAACACTGAGCAGACGCTGAATTTACAACACTGATGATGAACAGTTGGTCTCTGAATAAGGTCTCTTGCTTTGAACGTTTACCGGGACTCAAGTTCAGCCCAGGCTTCAAGTGGAACTCATATATACAATCCACTGATGATGGGAAAATGGTCGGCTTATTCTACTGCTGCCAGAAATATCTGACTCTTTCCGTCATGCTTTGTCTTTACAAGAGTCAGATTAAAATTTAAAAAAAAATGGAATATTATTACAAAATCTGAACTGGAGTTGCTCAAAGCGTACTTTCCAGACTTGGTACCGTTCAGAATTGGATGCTACTATATTATGAGGTCTATCTCATTTACTACTATAGTATGCGGTCTACCGTGACCTCATCTCTTGTGCCGTCTACATGCGGTCTACCATCAGCTGACCTCCCCTCTCGTGTGTTCTGTCCACATAAAAAAAATGAAGCTCCCACATCGGAACCCCCCTCCCTGCGTCTGAAACTGTTAACATCAGCTGGATAACCTCCGTCAGATTAAAATGTTAATGAAAGATTTTTATATGTAGAATAACAATACAATAAACAGCACTTAACGGCGTAAAGGTCCCAGCTAGCGTCCAGCTGGCAGACAAAAATAAAGCAGGTTCTAACTTAATACAAACCCTGCAAACTAACTGATGAATCAAGCTGGTATTTATATAAAAATACCTCTACTCAGGTACCAGCATCCAATCACAGCCCAAGCAATGGACTATCCCAATTTAGTACAATGAGATGCTCCATTGCACCATAAATAGCCCTCTTTCTAAAGGTTGGATTATTATTCACTTAGCTTGTTCCACAACTGAGTGTTTATCTCGACCACGTGATTTTCCTACATTATAAACTTGTCATCTTGACAGAGGAAACAGTCGCATTTTTTTTCGAGAGAACGACCTGCGAGATATTCTATCGTGTTAGATAGCGTGGTAGATCGTAGAGTATAATAGTAAATGAGGTAGACCGCATACTGTAGGGTTTAATACAGTGGTAGATCGAATACTATATTATCATCCAGAACTGTTTGCATAGTCTTGTAGAAGATGACATTTTCTACTTTACAACATCTTTCCTACAGATGCTTCTTTATCGCTATTACTTCCACTCTTTAGCTTCACCAGATAAGACTTTTATAGCTAGGATTCGCCATAATACTTCAAGGGAAGTCGAATCACCAACATTTCCTCAGTATTCCATTTGTAAAGAGGAAGTTCAAAATATTCCCTACTTTGTGAAACAAACTTCCACGTAGATGCTTCTGAATTATTCTAATATCATTCTCCAAATCTGTCAAGGTTTCCTAGCAGTTCCAACAATTCTTTGTAACGTAACCATGTGGCCTCATTCTTTGAACATGTTTTGGGACTCAAGTACACCCCAAAGTTCAAGTGGTAGGAAAATGGTCGACACATTGTTTCGCTCCGGGATGTATCTGATTCCTCCTGCTCTGCTTTATCTTTACCAGATTCAGATAAGATCAAAAATAAGTTTTGCAGAGGATGAAATTTTCCACTCTATAGATCAGACCAAAAATGGAATATTGTTAGTATATCTGGTCTGCACAAGTTTTCAGCCTTGACAGACTTCAAAATTGTTTACGCGGTCTTGTAGGCGATGACTTAGTCCCCATTCTGTAACACCTTTCCCCATAGATGCAATGTCGTAAGCCTATCGCCTATCGTTATTTCAATGGCAACTGTTCAAATAACCTCCATTCTTCAGTTCCACAAGTTCAGATTTTTACAACTTTACAATAAAATACCTAATTTCAGAAAATTTCAAGATGCAGCCCAACTCTTTCAATTTTATTAAACCCTTTCCCGCCAATTATTTTGGCCAAAACGTTCCATTTTCAGACGAAGTTTTTATTTGATTTTAATATAGTAACTAAGAAACTGAGGTACCTTGAAGTACCCGAGCGGTGGCTAACACCTCTACCAGACGTCAAGTGGACACATATCAAACTCAGAAGAGCATAAAAAGAATCAAGATCGACGTATAAACCCGACTGTAGCTGGTTTTTCAATATTATGTTTTGGACGTATTTATTCGTCTGTGTCTGAAAAGGATACTTTCGGTAAAAAAAAAAAAAAAACACATATAAACGTCTACGCCGGGGAAGTGGTCAAAATATTTTTTCTTTTAATTTATTTACATAAGAACATAAAAATTCCCTTTTTTTCAAATGATCATCAAATACCTTGTTTCAGTTCGTTGGACGCCCCTTCAAATTCTGCACCAGAAATGAGTTTTCTAATATTGAATTTAATATTGTATTGAATTTAATATTGAATTGAATCTAATATTGAATTGAATCTAATATTGAATTGAATTTGATATTGAATTTAATAAATCTTCATTTTAATATTGAATATTCATTTTAATACTGAATTAAATTGAATATTGAATTGAATTTAATCCTGTAGATACGACATTTTCCAGTTTAGTTTGAAGCAAACCTGGAATCTTTTGGCATAAATACATAAAAATGGTCCCATCATTTTATTGGTGTTTAATAAACTGCTTAATACGAAGCAATGACAGGAGAACATTTGCTGGATTCAACATATCATACTCGATTCTATTCATGGCACCAACCTGTAAATTATTTTTATTTGGTTAATTCTGCTGCCCTAATCAAAGACAAAACATGGGAATTTTGCACATCTTGACTACTGACTCAGTAACTTCCACAGTACTTTTAGATCTCAACATAAGAATCAACTGTTTTTATTGTCATTGATTTTCTCAAGAACATTTGCCAATTCTGCAATGCATAGAATTAACAACAGGTATTTTTAATCGATTTCACCCCAGGCAAGACAGTAAAGCCATTAAGACACAAGTAATTACTGGACGCAGAAGAATTAGGAACAGAAACATTATTAATGAGCAGGAAGAGAAAAGGGTAATCAGGAGGACAGTAGATAGTGATTGACATTGCATTTAAACTTTTGAAGATTAAAGATGGCTGAAAAGCATGGAGCCGGAAGGGAATTCCAGAAGCAAAGAGTGCGAGAAAAGAAACTGTTAGCATAGAACTTACGGTTCACATCTAGCTCAACTGTAAATTGATTGGATCTCAACACATTAATTGCAATACTAGGCTGGCGTCGAAATCTCATCAAAAGATTAAAAAAAACTCTAGGTACCATAGCGAAGAGTTCACCCGAACAATTACCATGAAAGTATTTATAGAAAAGACAGAGGGAGGTAACCTTACGGCAGTAGGAAAGTAACTAAAGCCGAGCTGCCAGATCAGGACCAATAATATTGCTGGTTATTTCAGGTTCATTACCATTATGAACAACAACTACATTCAAAAGCCTTTTTGGAAGCTTTAACTAGTCTTCGTTCTTCTGTCTTGTATACGATGCCAAATTTCTGCACTTAGCAGCTTACATCGGTGCATTAAGCCAATTATCCTTCTTTGTTGAAATATGGTGGCCAAATCTATTTCGGTACCAAGGGAAACTTTTTCCTGGAAATCATTTTTCCCTTCTAATCTGAACCCCAAGAAATCTAAAGTATCTTTGGGGAGATTGAGGTCTTTTACGAAATCATTACGTTCATCTCAAGAAAATGGATGTGGCTTATTCCTTGAACCTGTTGAAACAGCGTCTAGATTTTTATCTACAGCCTTTTCTTCCTCTCATTGAATTTATAAATAATAATAATAATTTCCAGTTTATTAACTTCCAAAGAGATTGAAAGATCACATCTATGAAGTACGTACCTTGTTGTTGATGAAGACGATGGGAAGCGATTTTTTCTTTCTTTTTTTTTGTTTGAAACATTTGAGATTTTTAAATAAAATTAGTAAACATTTACGATGATTTTTTTTACTTACCTACAAATCTAAAACTTTTTTTTTTGCCTTTTATATGTTCTCTAGTTTCTCAACACAAATAGAGCAAATAATGTTGTGGGACCGAATTAATGTTACGGACTGCAAGTTTTATTCTAAAGAAGGCGTATTGTGTTTTTACCTTTTAATTTCATGTGTACTCCCTCTTCTGTTTGCATAGATGATTTCCAAGCAACGACATGCATACGAGACGCTGGAAGCGAAAATCGCACCGCGGAACATGACAAAACAGACTATCATTGTTGTTATGCCCGTGTATTATTTAATTTATTGTAATGTAATTGTCATCTTTGATGATGGCTTATGTAAGCCGAAAGCTTAGATAGGATTAAAAAAAAAATATGTATCAATATGGTGATTTTCTTTCGTCTTTCAATGATAATGTTATCAAGCTTATCAGACGATATGAAAGGAATTTGCTTAAAATAAATAGACCAAACTTATCTATATTATTTAATGAAACATGCACCAATAGAAAATTCTGCCTAAATACACACATACACACAATATATATATATATATATATATATAAATCTATGTAAAAACGGTGGGGGAAAACACCTGGATAGCACAATTTTCAAATAAATTGGCATCCAAGGAAATATGGAAAAAAAGAAATCACCAGAAACCTCGAAACAGGGCGAAAGAAATCACCCAGTTCCTTAAGTCTCTGGTACTAAGAAAAAAAAACAGCGGGTAATACGTTAAAACAAAGAGTGCTGAATACACTAAGCAGAGCAAAAGTAAAATAAATCTTAATAACCCAGGTACTACTTTCTGTTAATGGCGGTCATTAAGTTTTGTACCATCAATGAAATATATATATATATATATATATATATATATATGCAAAGATGCATGTAAAAGTTCTGATCGTTCTTCTTGAAGGATTGAGACTGAATTTGAAAGCTAGTTTTTATGTATAATTTTCTTTTATTGATGTAATAAAAGTGGGTCATAAAAGTTCGCCAGTTCTTTGTCGTACACCTCCCTCCATTCTTTCCCTTAATTGATTTTACATCACAATTTGTCCCAGAAGAAAAAGGTCGTGATGACGAAAAGTCCAAAACAAACGTTGAAACCCATGAATAAATTGCAACTGGAAATATCATTATATCCAAATAAGTTTTATTGACCTTTAGCACTCTGTACGTAGATGACTTCATTTTTCAAACAAAACGTTTGTACAGCCATTGCATGCAACTTTGATCATCAGGCAATAGTGTGGTTGAATTTTGTGTTAGTGTTGTCATATCCTATGACAACAGGAATATAAGTGAAAATCGAAGATGTCGCTGCTACAGTTGTCTGGTCGCTTATATTCAATGGATGAGGCTGAAATACTTATGAATATTGCAGAGTGCTCAAGTTTAAATGTGTACCGACAATGTCTGTTTGCTCAATTTTGTTATATCTGGTAAATTTAACAAAAAATTTGTCTGGATACACACATACACACACGGGCGCACACGTACGCACATACACGAAAACATAAATATAATTATAATATGTACATATTTAAAATGTAGGCATCGTAATCATCACTTCATGGTCGCTTCCAAGTTTCACACTTCAAAGCGATCGTCAGACCAAATTTGATGATCGCATTCGGATGATAGGGTACCCGGAAAATTCGGTAACGGAAAATTGCGTAATTTTGACAATCTAGGAAAAAGTCGGTAACTATGAAATATAAGTCGATTGAAAATTAATTTTAGAGCCATTCTGGGGTGGGGATTTAGGGGCTAAGCCCCCTCCCCTATATTTTTGGAGTAGAAATGAGGCTGTATAGTTTTTGCGTCTTTAAAAAGAAACAACTATCTAAAACTTTATTTACTATTTTTTATGAAAATAATAATTTGATATATAGGATTAATGTGAGTAAAAGTTTGTCACTTACCTGATTGATGTTACCTTTAACATCCGACTCTAGAGTTTCGTAGACGAACCTGTCCATCCACCCTTCAGGGGATGTCAGTAATTTACTACTTATATTTTTTTCGATGTTTTTCTTTTTTTTATATACATTTAACACTGGTGTCATTTTTTCTTTTGACTGTTGGCGTTTTTGTTGTGATTTGTTCCAACTCTAAACATGTAACCGATTTTTATTTGTGGGCATTCTAGATTTTTTTTTTTTTTTTTTGTTAGGGAAGTTGTGTTTAGTTTTTTAGATCACTGATCAACACCAAATTTATTGTCTATTTTCTTTAGCTGATTTAGAACAATTTTGATTCACATTGCTTTTTTTTTTTTCAATTACGTCAACTTTTTGTGCTACGGTCAAATTCTGTTTTTGTTTTTATTTACATTGTCATGTCCATTAAAATATCTAAATATGCAACATATTTCACACAATAAAACTAATTATTATGTTAATTATAAATTTATTAATTTTAACCAATCAGACGTATTTTCAGCCCAAAATAGCTACGCAAATATTAAAACACACCTCCAAAATATTTATAAACCAATAACACGCAATAAAGCTCTTACACATCAATTAAACTGTACAATACAAAACTATAGAATACAAATCAGAAAAGTTGTTTTATTGGTCATTATAATTTAGTTATACCGCCAAAATATCGTGAGGACGTAGTAGTAAGCATACCAAATGACTTTTTAGGACCAATTAGGAATAAGTAAAGTTATATAATTCAGGAGCCAATTTCACAGGAATTACGGTATAATACACTACGCATACACATACTATCTCATACAAACATACTAGTAACGACATTTCACCTTTCCCACATACGAACGCAATACAATTTGTACTATACACAAGAACTCTTTTAACAACCAGAAAAAAAGACATTACTCATTCAATACATTTCAACCAATTGTATATTCCAGTTTGAATTCTTGTTATATAAAATTAATATTATTTCTTAATATTACGTTGTGTTTTTTTATACATGAATTTATTCTTTTAATTATGAGCAGTCCCGTAACATTTTATATTGTTGTATCGAATCCCGACACGTCGATTTTTTAACGTTTAACTAAAACCCGTGTAGCAGGATTCCTACAACATGTACAGGTATTTTCGCTTTACATGATGCATTATTTTTTTATTTCTTGAAATAAACGAACACAGAAGAGATAAATGCACCAATTTATATCATGTTTCTTTATTTTGGTATTAAACTTGGTGATCAGGTTAAAGCTTGGGCGCCACACATAGTACGTAAGACATGTATTGAGGCAAGAAGAGTCGTTTGAAGTTTGGAAGGAGCCCCGGGTTTGGAGGGAACCAGCAAACCATAGCACTGACTGTTACTTGTGTTGATGTGACTGGGATTAACAGAAAGAATAGGAGCAGCCTCAAGTATCCTGATCTTCAATCAGCACGTCGTCCTGTAGCTCATTGTGATGAAATCCCAATACCTGTCTTTGGAGAACTTCCTGATATTAGTGAGGAAGATTTCTTCAGTGTTCATGAACAGCAACAACAACAGGAAGTGGTTTTTGACGATGATGCTCTACATCCTTTTTTTTTCCAAAACGGAAGTAAATGATCTCTGTTCATGATCTCACCTTGTCAAAGTCTTCTGTTGAACTGTTAGCATCCAGATTGAAGAAAAAGTTCCACTCTGACAGTGCTCGCATCACCTTCTACCACAACAGGCATCAAGAGTACCTCTGAAAAGGATTTGGTGTACTGTACAGATATTGTGCAGCTTTTGCACAAAATTGGTGTGCCACACTACGAACCCGAAGCTTGGAGACTATTCATTGACAGCAGCAAACGATCACTCAGAAGTGTTCTGCTGCACAATGGCAACCAGTTTGCCTCTGTACCCCTCGCTCACTCGACTACACTGAAGGAGAAATACGATGCAACGAAGTATGTGCTGGAGAAAATTCATTATGATCAGCATGAGTGGTTTATTTGTGTTGACCTGAAGACGATAAACTTTTTGTTGGGACAAGTAACCATGTTTTCTGGGCATGTAGGATAAGCAGTGACACTTCTCAGCACTACACGAAAAAGGACTGGCCTGTTCGGGAGGAATTGATGCCTTGCAGAACAACGAACGTGATCAATAATTCTCTGTTGGACAGAGACAGGATACTTTTCCTATCGGTGCACATGAAGCTTGGCTTCCGCAAGCAGTTCACCAAAGCTCTTGACAAGGATGGTGGCTGCTTCACTTACTTGGGCCCGGCTTTTCCAGGATTGACGATGAAGAAGTTGAAAGTTGGCAGTTTTGATGGTCTTCAAATCCTTCAGCTCATCAGATATCCAGAGTTTGAAAACTCCATGTACGAAGTGGAACTGGAAACATGGAAATCTTTTATTCCGATCGTGAAGAACATTTCTTAGCAAAAACAAGGCCAGTAACTTTGCAGAACTTGTCATCAATATGCTGACTGCTTTAAGAAACCACGGATGAAACTTGAGCATTAAAATGCGTTATTTATTCTCACATATAAGTCAGTTTCCTGAGAATCTGGGACCAATGAGGGACGAACAGTGGGTTAGATTCCTTCAAGACATGAAAGAGATGGAGACCAGATATCAGGGGTGCTGGAATGCAGTCATGATGGCTGATTACTGCTGGACTTCGAAGAGAGACAAGCCTGCCGCTGATCATTCTAAGTGTTCGAATAAACGGAATTTCATGCCCTGAAGTTTGAACAATGATGACGAAACATGCAATTTACATGTACTTACATTTATAAATGTAAACTATTCAGTTTATTGTAATCGATGTTTGTAGTATTTAATTAATAAATTGTCTGAGAAAAATTGTTTTTATTCATGAGAAATATTAAGAAAATTCAAACGGTAATGTCACAAAAATGTAATCAATTTAGTCAGAAGATCGGATTTTTAAAAACTCAACTTAGCACAAAACCATAACATGATTGAGAGAAACGGATGTCATTTTCGGATTCAGCTATGAAAAATTGTCCTAAATCATGTCGGAAAACATAGACAATTAAAAATCTTTTTTTGTTGCCCAGTGAATTTCTATTAATGTTTAAATGATATATATATTATAGTAATGTTAGTATTGGTTGTGGTAAATATATATATATATATATATATATATATATATATATATATTATATATATATTTGGATCTTATGCTAATTCTAGTGTTGATAAGAATATTCTGAATCTTTCTTCGTCTCAGATGTCCTTGCTAGAGCTCTCGATAATCTCGCATGAACTGGATTTTTATTGCCCCCGCCCTCGCATTTTAAGCGAGAAGAAATTTATTCATAGTTCGAAGTTTTGTCTGCCCAGTTAGCTAAACTTCAGCCTGATTCTGTTAGCAAGGTTAGTGAATTTCAAGCAAAGTTAAACGACATAGCACATTCTTACACAGGTATTCTTGTTTCCTTTAATGAATCAAAGTCGAACAGAGAACAATGTCAGTTAATTAAACCACTTTGTCATAATAAGTATTTGCTCGTTACGAATCTTGATAAAGGCTCAGGTGACGTCATTCTTGATTATGAAGATTATGTAAACAAGATGATGACTATTCTCCAGTTAGGCCCAATAGACAAGTTTTATTTTATATTATCCATTGAGGCTAAGTTCCAAAAACGTCTAATCAAGTGGCTTAATAGTGGGATTTTGTCCACTGACATTTCTAATTTAATTAGACCCACGGGTCTCTATGGTTTACCCAAAACACATAATGTTGGGGTTCCATTGAGGCCTATTTTGTCCATGCTAGGGTCTTCTTAACATGGCGTGACCAAATGGCTTACCACAATATTGCAGCTAGTTTTGGAACGGTATAATTTTTCTGTATTAAAGATCCGTTTGAATTTTCTGACTTTATACAGCGTTATCCGTCGACTGACAAATTTATGTATTGCTATCATATTTCCAACCTCTTTACCTGTGTCCCTCTCGCTGAGACTATTGATATATGCGCTGATGTCTTATATTGCAGTCAGTTGTCCCTCCGGCTATTCCTGAGGATGTTTTTGTCGATCTGATGAAATTTGCCACGACGTCGGTTGAAATTAGTTTCGACGGTGTCATGTATAGGCAAATTGATGGTGTTTCAATGGGTTCCCCTTTAGTACCCATTTTAGCTAACATCTTTGTAGGATTCCATAAAGAGAGTGTGTTATCTAAATCTAATAACCATGATGTTTACTTCCGTCATGTAGATGACACTTTTTGTCTTTTAAATAACGAGACACAAGCGAACCATTTTCTTTCGTCTCTGAATAATATTCATTCAGCTCTCAAATTTACAGAAGAAAAGGAAATTAATTCTTCCCTTCCCTTTCTTGATGTTTTGGTTAGCAAAACTTCTTCAAGTTTTCTTATTTTTGTTTATGGAAAACCAACGTTTACCGGTTTGTATACCCGTTGGGACTCTTTTTGTCCCGTAAATCGTAAAGTCAATTTAATTAAAACCCTTACTCTTAGGGTCTTAATGATCTACTATAAAACCAAGCTTAATGATGCACTCAAGTTTATTACTACCACTCACTGTAACAATGCCTGTCCGTTGGGCATTGTTCAATCAGTGATTAAGAATAAAATTTCGGAATTCACTAAAGCTAAACCGGCTATAGTACAAAGATGTCATGTGTATCTACGCCTTCCTTGGCTGGGTACTATCAGTGAAAGATATGCTAAGCGGGTTTCTTTAGCAGTTAGACATTGTTAGTTTGCTGCTAACACTCGTGTAGTTTTTTGTTTTCTGCCACACTCGTCCTTCCATCAATGCGGAAAGATGTTCGTCCTTCGCATTATAATAGTTCTTTGATTTATTCACTTAAATGTAGTTGTGGTTCACACTACATAGAGAGAACGACTCAAAGACTGGATGTCAGAATAAAACAACATGTACGAACAAAAATCCGAACTATTAAGCATTCTTCGTTGGACATTCTGACCAACACATACGGGTTTTCCATCGCTGATCACCTAATAAATAACAATAATTGAGCCGCTAATTTCAGTGCGGACTCGATTTCTGTCCTTAGTAAATAGCACTTGAAAATATTGGAGACCATATGTATTTTGTCCTTGAACTCTTCGTTATGTAAACAGAAGGATTTTGTACGAAGCCTCCAATTAATTTCCATTTAAGAAATTTTTCTTTCCCTACATATTGTCCATCTTTTTATTGATAATTTTCTATTTATTAACCTCGATTTAGCTCTTGAGTTAGGTTCGAAACCGGTAAGCTCGCTCGTTTTTCAGTTTTCCTTTTAATGGTTATCATGAGTGGTAATAAATACAAATTTTGTCTGTTAATGGCGATCATTAAGTTTTGTACCATCAATAAAATTTATATATATATATATATATATATATATATATATATATTTATATATATATATATATATATTGAACAATAAAAAATATTAAAAAATTAAAATCTTCAGACACACTGGGTTGTAGATTAATATTCTTTCGTTTTTATTATTATTTCATTTAGATTCCTCGACTAGTTTCGCCAACATAACCATCATCAGGAGAAGAAATATTTCTGCTTGCTGGTAGCAGTAAACTACAGAAATGATACCACCAAACCAAATTAAGAAAAAAACATGATGATAGCCCAGTGAAGATATAGGAATATGTGTATATATATATACATGCACACATACACATATATCTATGTCTTCACTGGGCTATCATCATGTTTTTTTCTTAATTTGGTTTGGTGGTAATTAAGAAAAAATCATGATGATAGCCCAGTGAAGATATAAGTATTTATATATATATTTTTTTTCTTAATTTGGTTTGGTGGTATCATAAGTATTAATTGGAGGAGGTTAGGTTTATTGTTAGAATTTATGTGCATATGTCTGTATTTATAGGCTTATGTATACGCACACCTGAACATCTATGCACGCACGTATATAGGTATATATACATGAAGCACATATACACACATAGACGTGCGTACACGTGTACATAAAAGATATACCAACGATCAATTTCTTTGGTCTGGTCGATTTAATCCATATGACAAAGCATCAAAATTTTACGAGGAAATGTATTTTGATCGGGCAGAAAAATTTTCACCCTTTTCAGCGTATCTAACTAACTAACTCTCTCTCTCTCTCTATATATATATATATATATATATATATTGATGCATGTTTCATCAAATAATATAGACAAATTTTCTTTCTTTTTTATGTAAATTCTTTTCATAACGCGTCTGATAAGCTTAATAACATTATCATTAAAAGACGAAAGAAAATCACAATATTGATCCATATTTTTTAAATCCTATCTAAGCTTTCAGCTTACATAAGCCGTCATCAAAGATGACAATTACATTGACAAGTACACGGACAAAACAATAATCTGTTTTTGTTTGCATGGAAGATTTCCAAGCAACGAAAAACTCGTGCATACGAGACGCTGGATAGGATTAAAAACTATGTATCAATATGGTGATTTTTTTCATCGTTTAATGATAATGTTATTAAGCTTATCAGACGATATGAGAAGAATTTACATAAAGAAAACTTGTCTATATTATTTAATGAAACATGCATAAAATGTTGCCTAAATATACACACGCAATATATATATATATATATATATATATATATATATATATATATATATATATATATATATATACAAAATGTATTGAGAACAAAAAGAATATAAATTCAAATATTCATAACTTTAATTTGAAAGGGGTCTCAATACCAAGAGTAGAGCAATAGTTATTTATTATAAGTTGTTACATATGAACAAACAAGTAATCACTACAAAGATGCATATTTGTTTCCATGCCCAAAGGTCGGCATCTCATCAAGTGAGGAACAAAGCAACTTATATATATATAGGCACACGGTGGAGTAATGGATAGCGGCTTGGTTTGAGGAATCGCAGAGCCGAGTTCGAATTCCAGTCGAATCCATTACATTCACTTACGTGCTAATACCCTTGGGAAAGGTATGAATCCCCTTCTTCTCTCTCCAGCTATGGGTAAAATAGCAGGACAGACTGGGTTCTATAGCCTCTAGGGGAAGGACAACTCTGACAACTCGTTTGGGAACCTTGTAGCATTCGGTGCACCAGGTCTCTGTATTCGTCCTTTCAAAAAGTGCGGATGGTCCTGCACGAGGCCTTCACCACTATAATCAAATCTCATGTGCCGGTGTCGGGCTGTTGGTTTCCTGAAAACTGATCTGCTTGACTCTCATACGTCGAATCTCGACGGGAGAGTCGATTGATTATATATATATATATATATATAGATAGTGATTTTCTAAGGGTAGCTTACATGTGGCACAAGGCCGAATATACATACATACATATATATATATATGCGTGTGTGTGTGTGCACACACGTATACATATATATACATACATGCATGCATATGGGAACAAGCGCACGAACGCACATCTGAACAGACGGACGCATGGCTGCACGCGCGCAAACGCACACACGAACATAAACAATATGGGAAAAACTTACACCAATGATAAGTGTATAAAAAAGAAAAAAATCGAAAAATATAAGCAATACATTGATGATAGCACTCTGAAGGGTAAACGGAGAGGTCCACCTACGAAACTCTGGAGACAGGATGCAGAAGATAACATAAATCAGCTAAGTGACAAACTTTTATATATATATATATATATATATATATATATATATATATCTCGGGTGTAAAATCAAAATTGTCCAATTGTTACATTAAGTTCTGAACCGTTGTATTTTAGAAATGATTAAATATATCTTACTGGAATTCTCTGAGGTTTTTATAACACTATTGAACTTTGAGAAATGAGAATGTATAATTACTATCCAAGCTTACCAGAAGAATCCTGAAGAAATCGATCATAAGCGAAACATGTTCATCATTAATTAGCCAGAGTTAAGAATCGTAACCGCATGAAGGATTGAAATAAAGTTCAAATATATATATATATATTATTCGAGGATCATTTCCCAACTTATTCAAGACTATCTCCGTCCTCTCTAACCTTTTAATTTTATGTCCTGGAATAACGAGGTGCTTCACATGTTTCACATACGATTTCATTTTCAAGTTTTTTTTTCAATGCTCCTTGGACTGTCATAGCTGAAACTCCTCTTTCACGTGCCAAACATCTTATAGATTGAGTTGGATCTTTCTAACTGATTTCTTTAGATCTAACTTAAAATGATGAGCCTTCTTCCCGTTGTGACCTCCTGATCTAGTTTTTTTTCTCTACTGTTGTCTCTTTTTAAAGCTTGTTCACCATTCTCTTGATGGTTCTTGAATGGACTTGAAGATGGAAGCAAGAGTATGAATGTTGGTACAATTACTGAAGGCCTGAATGATCTTTTTCATCTCACCATTGGTCAGTTGGGAAGACAGTGGGTCAGAAACAAAACAATTTTAACCTGCTCTCTTTTTTAAATGTCTTTTTTAGTGATTCTTACGAAAAATTGTGTCAAGATGGCTAAACATTTTAACTGAAAACCTGGAAAAAAGAAACTCAATTAGTTGAGTGGTTTTTTTTTTTTTTTCGATAAACACTTCGTGGGATAGATAATTATGCTGTTAGACAATTTGGACAATTTTGCTGTTACACCCGATATATATATATATATATATATATATATATATAGTCTGAAGATCTCATTGAAACGTGAAACCGATGCACAGTGACATAGGAGTAATTTAATGAATATAGACTTTTTTAAACGACCACATTCATGGAAGTCTGCTGAATTTAATTTCATGCATTAGTATGAGAAAGAAATGTGATTTTAAGTGTATTTGATGGCGGTATGGTCGTTGGTGTAAGATGGGCGGGTCTGATTTGAAAAAAAAGGATTATCTACGAGGATTTTTCACGCACGGGCATTTCTAAAGTTTACAGAGAATGTTTAGAAAACAGAAAGATTCATTTCTTTGGGCGGAAATTCCATGTTGATGTAAGACTTTGGAGGAGAATGGCCAGACGGGTTGAACCTGATAGAAAAGGTAACAGTAACTGAAATAAACACTATTTACAGTGGACGTATACAGAAGAGAATCTCTGTAATAAACAACACGTTAAACGGTAAAGTGGGTGGGCTACAGCAGCACAACATCAGGCCGAGCGCTCTAACCGCTACAATTCACTAAGAATCACACACAAAAATTGGACAATAGAAGATTGGTAAAACGTTACCGGATGCGATGAGTTTTGACTTCTGCTGCATTTTTCAGATGGGTGGAAGTCTAGAATTTAGCGTAAGTAACATGAAAATATTGATCATTCCTGCCTTGTATCAAGGGTCCAGGTGGTGGTGTAGTATTATGTGGAATATTTTTTTTTGATACACACTGGGACCTCTGATACCAATAGATGCCGCAACCTACCTATTTACTATGGCTGACCACGTGCTTCTGGTGGCCACTTCCAGCAAGACGACGCATCATGTCACAAATTAAAACTTGATTCGTTCATGGAACCCATCATTGAGTTTTCTATGTTAAAATGGCCTCCACGGTCGCATGATCTTAAACCTAGATGTGCCACCAATCAATCTAGAAGAAATACAGAATGACATCATAACATGGAAACGAATTTCGAAAGACTTAAGGAATTTAAAATGCTGCGTATTGGTGTCTTGTATCTGTGTAGTTTGGTTTGTTTTGTTTTCCGGCATCAACCTCAATGGGTTATTTGATTCCAACAAGATTTTTATTGCTGGTAACATTTTTTCCAAAAATGTATTGATGTTAATATTATTTTCCTTAAAAAATTTATTGCTAGTAACATTTTTCCTTAAAAAATTTATTGCTGGTAACATTTTTCCTTAAAAAATGTAAAAATGTATTGCTGGTAACATTTTTCCTTCAAAAATGTATTGCTGGTAATATTTATTTTCTTCAAATATGTGTTGCTGGTTATAACTTATTGCTGGTAATAATTTTCCTCAAAAATTTATTGCTGGTATTAAAACCTATTTTTACACTTTCATACTGTTTTGACCCCAGTTTTGGGGTTAACTATTTGCCCATAGCTGGGACCCTAACAGGCACTACCACCCAGGGTCAGGGTGGACCTGGGAACACCAGCAATTAAAAGGTGGTTCCACGCTTTTCAAAATCTCCTGATCAAAGGCCTTGCTGCTAGACGTAGTTTATCGTCATGCGTGTGTGTTCACATGTTAACAATTAAAGATGTAGAAGCAACAAAAACTTGAGATTATACTTATATATGTTTATTCTTATATATGGGAAAAGATTTTTAGTGCCACGCCAACTAAATCGTATTCTTAAAAAACATTTTATTAATCAAAAATTCGGATACAAAGTATCACCGCGATTAAAACCAGAAATTTTAAGATATCCTTTTTCCGACGCTTCGTCAGAAGAAAAAATCGTCAGTACGTAGAAAAACTTCTGAAAGGAAACAAACCTCTTTGCAATAGAATTAAGAGAAACTAGAGGAAGGGGAAGGGAAAAAAGCAAAAAAAAGAAAACTTAAAGTTGTCCAGAACAAGACAAAGACTCGCCGACAAGTGCCATTTTATGCATCACCTCCCTCTTCCGACACAGAGGCGGATGAGACGTGCTGATAACAAGATGGGGTTTCGTCTGAGTCCTGTGCAGCACAGAGAAGAACTCTGCTGAATAATTGGACCCACAACTGACGGAACTCAATAAATGTTCTCCGATGGCAGATTCATGCGCCTGTGAATGCCCGGATGCTAATGGAGCACGTCTAGGTATAAAACCAGGCACGTACTGTGCAATCAGCACCTCTAGCCGTTGGATAGTCTTACCCATATAGTTGGCCTTACACCGACACTTAAAACGATAAATAACAAAACATTGTTGATTGGTGAGCAAGACATCCTTACGGAGAGATGAAGAAGCACTCCTTGTAGCAAAGATGTTCCACACTACTACAGAATTGAAGCAGCGCATGACAGTTTAGAAGATCTTATCAGCGCGTGATTGACTACAAGAGTCAATCCAAGGTAATCTCATACAGACAGGACACTTAGGTGGACCAAGTGTTTTAATTTCATTAAACTTAAGAATTTTAAATCTAATATTTGTTTTGATAACACCTTCGGCATAGCCACTGTTGAGAAAGATATAAGTAATTTCCCTGAGTTCAGCATCAAGTTTGCACTCCGAACATATCATTAAACGTGAGTAAACGTTTTGACAAGGTTAATTTTCCTAGACTTAGGAGCAAAAGTGTCCCAACTGAGATACAACCCAGCAAAAGTGGACTTTCTATAAACTCTAGTGTGGAAAGAAGTAGAGTTCTCTCAAACAGGAAAAGTAACTTATTGTTATTCTCCGCCGCCATATTAAATTGTTAAAAGGGGGTGGATACTATTTAAATGTTAAAAACACCTGTCTGCCGCGTTGTGATGTAAAAGTGTCATCAAAATAATGGAAATAGCAGTATGGTTTATAAAACCTTACAAAAATATTGGCCATGAGAGATCCCAAAGGACAACCCATCACAACCCCATCAATCTGTTGATACATGTTATTATCAAAACAGAAAGAGACAAACTTAGTAGCCATCCTCATCACCTCGACAAAGACTCTGAGGAAAAAAATGGAAGTTTTAAGAGGCCACAATATAAGTAAGCAGCACAAATATCAATAATTTTTCCAAGAGGGACGTTCGTGAACAAACAACAAATATCAAAAAACACGAGAAACTCCGTGTCAACAGTACATTGCAATTTATGTATATCAGCTGCAAACTAGAACGAGTCTAGAATACAATGACCAGAATAACATTGCAAAATAGGATCAAGAACTTCAACCAACCACTTGCCCAACTCATGTCGGGAAGAGCCGACGCTAGACAAAATGGGTCGAGGTGGAACATTCACTTTATGAACTTTCGGCAACCATACATCCTAGGACGCAATATATAGAAACTGTAAGGAAACAAAATTCTGAATGTCTCTTGGCTATGCTCGTTTCCTATTTCTTATTCAGAAGTAAGTTAGGGCAACTAAGGATAAGAATGATCAAAATGGTCGAACTCAAGTCAACTTTGCGCTGAGTTGTAACGACCAAAGTACATAGTTCATGAGTGGGGCTGCAAAACACACTCGCACACTTCGTTGGAAAATGGAAAAAGAGTTCAGTCGTCAGTTGATCTGAAAATGAACGTGTCCTAGTCGGGACATCTTTTTCTATGTCTTGATACATCTCGGAGCAAAAGGGAAAAAGAGAGAAAGAGGAAAGAAATGTTTTACTTTTTATAGACTTAAACAGCGCCACCTAGCGTTAGGAAATTATTTAGCACGGATTGCTTGAACATACTAAAAGGTTGAAACCAAGATAGCGTGATCGGCTGATCTCCTAATTTTTTCAAATTTAAAACTCGGTCTGTTAAATTATTATTTTTATTTTATTTTATTTATACGTGTATAGAGGAATTTTTTTAGTACTACTATTTCCTGGTCTAATTCAACTCTGATCAAGAAATATATATATATATATATATATATATATATATATATATAAAGAGAGAGAGAGAGAGAGAGAGAGAAAGAGAAAGAGAGAGAGGGAGAGGGAGAGTCACTGCTCAGTTTATTTGCCTTTTTTTACTAGTAAAAGTATACCTAATAAAGTGACTATATATATATATATATATATAGTCACAGGTCACTGTACTTTTTTATCATTACTTACCAAATACAAGGCAGAAGAACCCGTCAATGTAGAGGTTTTCATTCATATACACAAGGAATGTTAAAAGATTCATGTTAAAAAGATAAAAAAATAAAAAAATAAAAAAAACAAATGAAAACTACAGACAAAAGTTCATTTTTTCCATCAAGACATTCATTTCTGTAGTTCACTGCTACCAGCAAGCAGAAATATTTCTCCTCCCGATGATGGCCATTTCGGCCGAAACTAGTCGAGGAATCTAAATGGAATAATAATAAAAAAAACGAAAGAATATTAATCTACAACCCAGTGTGTCTAAAGATTTTAATTTTTTATTTTCTTATTGTTCAATATATATATATATATATATATATATATATATATATATATATATATAGATAGATAGATAGATAGATAGATAGATAGATAGATAGATAGCCACTTTATTAGGTATAATTTTGTTTGATCGACGATTTATCCTGTCAAGGGGGATGCAGTTCAAAATCCTGCGAAAGGCGCATATTTTTCTTTAATAAGATTTATCGAATATTCAGGCCAGTAGACAAAATTAACTAAATATAATATTTAATAAAAAAAAAAACGGAACGTCTATTCATATATGGGTTTCTACTAAACAACGTTTAAGTAATATAATTTGTCGGATTAATAAATAAAAATCCAACACTTCTTTAGAAATCAACACATATACTCATATATATATATATATATATATATATATATATATATATATATATATATATATATATATATATATAAAGAACAGAACAAGATATATAATTCGGTGTTCTTATAGATATTTTTATTTTTACAAAATAGTGCTCAATGTAAATTTACAGAGCATTAATGTTATAAATTAATTGATTTAAAATATGATTTTTTTCGCTACACAGTTCTAACCATGTTTCAAAAATGGAAGCTAAAAGCCACGAATTTAATTTTGCAATTAAATTAAAGACATTAGTTCCATTTCATCCTCAAACGAATTTTAGAGTAACTTTTAAAATTACTGGGTTTTAAAGACACAGCTAAAATCACGTTTCCATGGTTACAGATAAATCTACTTCAACTGGACAAGAGGTGTCTGGGTTTTCCTTATGTCTGTATCATTGTATCGGTTATTAGCTACATTTTGGTAAGGAGTAGGGATACCCCTTACCAAAATGTTTGATTCCAAAAAAAATTGGCTTGAAGATGGAACAGAGTTTATTTTAACTCAATTTAATTTAAATAATTATATTGAAGTTTTCGGCTCTTGTTTTGAAACATAGACTTCTTATGTAGCGTTTTGGAGTCATATTTTTAAATAAATAATTATAGATATATATATATTTTAATTTAAAAATATGGTCCCATCGCTACACAGAAATTAACGTGTTTCAAAAACAGAAACTAAAAGCTCTAAATTTATTTTAAATTAAATTTAGAGTTTTTAGTATCTGTTTTTAAATCATGGTAATTCCTGTGTAGCGATGGGACCATATTTTTAAATTAGTAAATTTATGACATTTATGCTCTGCAGAATTGTATTAAGGACTGTTTTTTTTTAAATAAAAATAATAAGAACACCGGATTATAAATCTTAGTGTTCTTTCTCATTATATATATATATATATATATATATATATATATATATATATATATATATAGCGTATGTAAATATAAGTAGATTCTGAGGTCAACAACGGTGGCGTCAGTCTGTTTCATGCTTGAACGCAATCTTTAGACCAAATGATTGAATTCAAGCATGAAACAGTCTGTCGCAACCCGGTGTTAACCTCAGTGTCCACTCTATTTACACTCTCTCTATCTCTATATTGGATACTTTTACTCATAAATATAACATAACTTAAAACTATACTATTCATCACACATACACATACGCACGCACAAGCACTACTCAAGTAGGAATGTTTCTTCAAAACATATATTGTTAATAACAGTAGACATTTTGTTTTACATTACATTTAATAATGTTTTTTTTTTCGGTTTGTTTTGGTTTGGTTTCTTTTACGACATATCAACCTCAATGAATTATTTAATGCCGACAAGAATTTATTGCTGCTCATATTTTTTCCTTCAAAAATGTATTGCTGGTATTTAATGGTATTAAAACCTATTTTTATGCTTTCATAGTGGGAGGTTAACTATTTACCCATAGCTGGGACCCTAACAGGTGTTACAACCCAGGTTCAGAGCCAACCTGGGGACATCAATAATTAAGAGGTGGTTCTACACTCCTCAAAACCTCCTTGCTGTCGGATGTAGTTTATCGTCATACCCAGGACGCGGATGTAGTTTATTGTCATACCCAGGACTGGTGATTTTTCTTATGCGCAAATATACTTATGCAAATGTGGTAAACTGGCTATTAAATGTTGTGTTTTTTATTTACAGAGATACACTCTCTGATTGATCAAATGAATACATAAACAACAATTATAGTATATTTAGTTTCGGTAAAATATATTGATAGCAGTTTTTCCGTGTCCTGGGTAAGACGTTAAACTACATCCGTGTCCTGGGAAAGACGTTAAACTACATCCGTGTCCTGGGTAAGACGTTAAACTACATCCGCGTCCTGGGTATGACGTTAAACTACATCCGCGTCCTGGGTAAAACGTTAAACTACATCCGCGTCCTGGGTGAGACCTGCGTCTGGCAGCAGGGCCTCTGATCGGGAGGTTTTGGGGAGCGTGGAACCACCTCTTAATTGCTGGTGTTCCCAGGTCCACCCTGACCCGGGGTGGTGGCACCTGTTGGGGTCCCAGCTGTGGGAAAATGGTTAACTATTACCAGCGATACCTTTTTGAAAAAGTTATTACCAGCAATTCAATTTTGAGGGAAATATATTACCAGAAACAGATTTTTGACAAAACAAAATATTACCAGCAATAAAATTTTTTGTCGGCATTAAGTGGCCCATTGAGGTTGATATGACGTAAAACAAATTAAACCAAACCAATCTAAACTAAAGAATACATACTCTATTCATACGAATCTATCCTAAAAATGTTGTTGGCATTAAATAACTATTGTGAGACCGTAACATACCTACAACATGGACTCTTCCAGGACTATATAAAGTATGCGACATAACACTCTAGAGAGAAGAAGAAGATGAGGTGGAGAGAGAGAATTCTAATACCGTAGTATCAGCCGCGTACGACTACCAATATTGGACACTAGCATATAGTAAGCTCCACTTACACTTACACTATCTTTGTAACCTTTTTGTTTAATATATCTTTCTTACCTCTAATCCGTGTTCCGTTTTTTCCTTCCGTGGTCCCCGACTTTGGGTCCACATCAATAACCCTTTGAGGTTGATATGCTGTTAAACAAAATAAACCAAACCGAACCAAAACTCTGTATTGTAGGAAATAGTATATTGAATGAAGATATTAATTCTGCTTTTTCTTTCTGTGCATTCACTTTTGTCGTTTAAATAGCAAGAATTGGGACCGGATGACAGGAAGTGGTTAAATGACAGCCATTATCGTCAATAAGTATGTCAAGAAAGCGGATATTTTAGGATTTAGAGTGGAACTCTGTAAATATTTATCACTATTTGTCACATGATCACATCACCCACACACAACCATCACATTTTCCGACAGAATATTCATAAATTAGAAAAAAAGATTATTAATTATAATACGCTATGGCTTTTAAATATATATATATATATATATATATAGTGTAACCCGGATATAAGAGAAACCCGGGTATAAGAGAGATTTTCTCTGGTCCCAAAGTGTTCCCATACTTACCTAAACAAAATAGACCAAACCCGGATATAAGAGATACCCGGATATAAGAGACTTTTTCTCCGGTCGCGACAACTCTCTTTTATCCGGGTTACACTGTATATATATATATATATATATATATATATATATATATATATACGTCCGGTGCATACTACGGCCAAACACTCCTAATTGGGACTCCTAATTTGTGACCTTCGCTATATTGTCAATATTTGCCTTTCTTTTCTGCCTACATTTATATACATTACAAATTAAACTAAACACAACTGATTATTAAAAGATTGACGTCATTCTGGGGGTCTTCATTTTTTTTTCTTCTAAAACCGTGAATATTTTTTTGCTCATGCGAAGTCTCGAAAAAAAAAACTATATAAAATTCATCATTTTTTTATCTGCAATGTTGAACTTGTTTTAAAATTATTCAACTTTTTAACAAGAAAAATGTTCAGTTAATGTTAAAAATTGCCGCAAAACATTGTGGATTTATCTAAGATGGAATGATCTATTCTGACATGTCTCTAATTTGTATTTAGATACATTGGATTTGTTTTCAGTTTTTCTTGTTGAATTGTTCACTTTTTTGCGTATGACACATTATTGTACATAATTAGATTAGAATAAAATTCGTATTTTATATGAATACTAGAGTGGGGGTCCTGTATCATAAATCCAGGAAGGTGGGTGGGGCGCATCGAGAGAGACTCAACAGCCTTACACCGCTCATATATATATATATATATATATATATATATATATATATATATGTGTGTGTGTGTGTGTGTGTGTGCATGTGTGTGTGTTATCTTTCATGGGCTACACAATGCCATAATGTCAAATTATTCAATTTTTTTATTAAGAAAAATCTCAAGTCGATACATAAATTGTTGCTAAACATTCGGATATTATATGCATCCACCCCAGACACACATATATATATATATATATATATATATATATATATATATATATATATATATATGTAAGTGTGTCTGGGTATTGTATATAATACACGAAATAAAATTGAAAATGATGGGTCAAATTGAAAATAAATGGCCCTTTTTAGCTACGTTGGAATTCTGACCTGAAGAAGCCGAAACCAACAAAAGAAATTCGTCGTGTATAAGCTTTTCCACTTTGTCTCATCACTTTCATATATATATATATATATATATATATATATATATATAGTCATCCAGAGACAGACTGTTTTGCTGTACCACAGCTCATCAGACATCCGCTTGCTTCAAGCCGAGAACGAAACGCGACTGATTCGGTAACTGTCGGAGATTTCCCTCCTAAGCCATCGGCGCGCGGTTGAACGAAATGCGAATTTTAACGTACTTATTCTGTGAATAAACACGCCAATTACTGATATATACATGCATATATATATATATATATATATATATATATATATATATATATATATATAATTTTTATCATATAGACAAAAACAGTTTACTCACTACAAAGATGCAACTTCGTTTTGATGCATTTCAGTTGCACCTCGACTGGTGAGAACCAAAGATGATTAC
Organism: Acanthosepion pharaonis; assembly: GCA_903632075.3. Classification (NCBI taxonomy): domain Eukaryota; kingdom Metazoa; phylum Mollusca; class Cephalopoda; order Sepiida; family Sepiidae; genus Acanthosepion; species Acanthosepion pharaonis. The sequence continues at coordinate 2,085,804 of CAHIKZ030005520.1, read as the reverse complement.
GCGGAGGACAAATGAACACAACTCGTACATTAACCAAGGTGTTCAACTCGTACACTGAGCAATGACCACGATTCGCAATGACTACAAGACACACACCGAAAAAGAATACTAGCAGCACTTTCCCGGCCATCAAATAGAAATTTACCTGGCGTCGTCTAGCACAGTAACACAAAGAAAACCAGAAAAAAATCAAAATCTTTATAGTAACGAATAGTCTTCAAGTATGGTTGGACTACAATCGCTCTGCAACAGGCGCTAGATAGTGAGAGACAAATATCTATGCATACTAAGTACCTGCTTGCCTGTAACGGCATTCACCCGAGGTGGGTTGAGCCGGCTCCAATATTGTTCATGGGAATTTGGAATTCACAAGCGGTCCCCAACCCGCATGTATAACACATGAGATTTGATTATAGTGGTGAAGGTTTCGTGCAGGACCATCCACACTTTTTGAAGGGCCGAATACAGAGATCTGGTGAACTACGTGCCACAATGTCCCCAAACGACCCTCCGCAGGTTTTGAATTCAGAGTTGTCCTTCTCCTAGACCAGTTGCCATCCACGGCTATAGAACCCAGTCTGTCCTGCTATTTACCCATAGCTGGAGGGAGAAGAAGAGGATTCATACCTTTCCCAAGGTTATTAGCACGTAAGTGAATGTAATGGATTTGACTGGAATTCGAACTCAGCTCTCCGATTCCTCAATCCAAGCCGATATCCATTACTCTACCGTGCCTACTAAGTACTAGGCTTTCGTTAGCATTTGCAGGTAAAAAAATTTCGAATCGATTTGGCAGAATTAGCAACGCATCACTTTCTAAAGCATTTGTTTCCTTTTGGCAGAACGTGTGGGAAAAATGATTGAGCTTTTACACAAGAGTCCTAATGGGGAAGAATTGCTACAGTATACCGTGACTTCCACTTCCATCGTCCTCGTTTGCTTTGTCGCCTCATTAAAATGGCGCCCTCGAATCAGCTGTTTGTGCATGTATCTCCATGATGAAAAATTGAAAACACGTATGCACGCGTGCCAGAAATTTCTAGAAAAGTTGTCAACAATTTTGTGGCATAGATTTCTGCGTTTCCAGAATGGGAAACATCTCATCGAAATCCAGGAATTTTGTTCTTATCTTAACTTGGACCGTGTCGATGATAGCAACACACGCCACGATATTAATTTTCTTTTCAAATGAATGGTCATTACTCAGCTCAGCTTTGTTTAGCAGAAGGAAATAAGCGTAAATTCAGAAGTAGGTGGCTATGGCTCTCCAGAGCGTCCTCCTTTTAATAATGTTGTGATGTGGGGTCTGGCATGCCACAGCACTTAACTCGACAGAGTCAGTCGTGATAGCATTCAATACTCAGCTAGACAAGTCACTGCAATAGTATTATCTTCCTCGGTATTTACACGAGACTTCCCCACAAGGTGGGATGTAGCACAAGTCCGGTTTTTAATGTGGGGCATTCCGAGCGCGTATGTTCGGGCAAAAATTCCACGTAGACACCGCATACACGGGGTCGGAAAGCTGTCTACCTTCTCAGACGAGTCTCTGGCCTTTGGCAGAGAGTCAACAAGCAGAGTAACGATTAATCGTTGACTCTACTCAGTAGTTTTCCAAGCGTAGTTTAGATGTGGCTCTAGGCCGAAAGTAGGGGGCACCCAGTAAGGATCGAACTTACGACTCAATCGTAATTGTTCTAACGAAAAAAGCTTGCTCACCATTACGCCACCTCGAGGTGCCCAAAATATTATCTTCCTTGGTATTTACCCGATACCTCCCTACATGACTGGATGTTGCACAGGTCGTTTTTTTTTACGTGGGGCGTAAAATCTCGTAGGCTGGGGCGAAAATTGCCTGTAGACCCAGTATACACGGGGTCTGGTCGCTGTCTACCTCCCCAGACGAGACTCTGTCCGTAGGCATAACCTTGTATGGGTTCCTCTCCGCCCAGTGGCAGAGAGTCGACTAACAGAGTTAACTATAATCGTTAAGTCATCTCAAGTATCATCTTCCTCGGTATACTAGATCTGCCCACAAAGCGGGATGTGGCACAAGGCCGTTCTTCTTTTAACGTGCGGCATTCCGAGCCCGTAGGCTCGGGCAAAAATTGCCAGTAGACCTGATAATAGCGGGGTCGGGTTGCTTTCTACCTCCTCAGACGAGATTCTGCCCTTTGGCATAGTGTTCCTCTCCGCCAGAAGGAAGAGCGTCAACAAGCAGAATAACGATTAATCGTTGACTCCGCCCGAGTGATTTTACAAGCGTGGCTTAGATGTGACACAAGGCCGAAAGTAGGGGGCATCCAGTGAGAATCGAACTCACGGCTCAGTCGTAATTGTTCTAGCGATACAAGCTTGCTCACCATTACGCCATCTCGAAGTGCATAAACTACTATCTTCCTCTCTTTCAAGACAGTTACCCAGGACTACTTATCATTAATTGGTCAGTCTATTCATGATAGTAAGGAGGGTTACTGGCTCTTACTACAAGAAATAATTATGAATTGCGATACATTTTCGGGAAATATAGTGGGTTGGATTTCTGTTGGCTTTGCCACGGTTTTGAATTCAGAATGGCTTCTCTCTTAAAGTAGTTACCACTCAATGCTAGAGAGCCCAGTCTACTCTTCTTTTAACCCATAATTAAGACGGAGTGAGAATAGATAGATTCATGATTTTTAATGCGAAAATGAGCGTAACAGACTATGTCATAACTTGTACGCGGTTAATAGATTCCACTTACGGCGCTGACAACCCTTACGCGGCCCGCACGTCCTCAAATCGCAAGGCATCCGGTAAGAACCAAAAACATTTTAGATGAGCTTGCTAACTCTTGGTTCTGCTGCTACTTCTTCGATTTGAGCCTTATCGAGCGAGGGATTACTTATTGATATTTACCAGGTCTAGTCTCGTAAAAGATCAGAATACACCCCCACAACGCCAAATTGTCCTGTGCGTGTATGTATACATTTAAATACGAAATTCGTATGCAAAAGACGAAGCGCTGAGTAATGGTTAACAAGTTAGTTTCGAGGAAAATTACTATCAAAGAGAGATCATTATTGGGTACCCTTTTGAATGTCTTTAAATACTATATCTCTTCAATACGTAGTCGATCATACTATATCCATTCAGAGCTTAGATGATCATGCTATATCCATTCAGAACTTAGATGATCATGCAATATCCACCTAGGCGATTATGTTATCCCTTAAGGACGTAGTTGATCATGCTATAACTCTTTAGGATGTGTTTGAAAAAAAAAAAACAGATAAATCATTCAATGAATTAAATGTTGATTGGTTCGTATTCTATGGCTCATCAACTCTTTGGAACATTAAAGCTAGAAAATATTATTTAGACTGTAAGATTTTTTTTAGATAATAATGGTTTAGTGATACAAGTCTTACTAATTAACCCACAGATGGGGAGAAGTGGTGGATTCATACCTTTCCCAAGGTTATGTGCGCATAACAAACCCAACTGGAATTGGAACTCGGCTTTTCGATTAGCAATTCTGAGACATTATCCATTACACCACCCGCTCGTCCAAGCTTACAGTATCTGGTATCCCCAAGTGGTCACCCATCTAGGCATTGACAGGCTCAACGTTGTGATCATACGGGAACTTGTGTTTCAACGTGAAACCTAAGTCAAATCAGAAGGTTGCTCAGACTTAATACACAAGGTTTCAAGCACTTTCAAATAGTAATCTGAATACGCTCTTCTGACGATTGTGAAAAAATATATGTTAAAAAAACGAGGCGCACATTGAATTATTTATTAGGCTGTCGCAATCGCAGAACCAGATGTACTGACAAGTGTATGCAAATTTTCATACCATCCTCTATGATCTTCCTTGATTGCTCTTGTTCCCAGGTTCTCCCTGATTCGGGGTTGTAGCACCTGTAAGGGTCCCAGCTATGGAGAAATAGTTAAAACCCAAAACTGGGGTCAAACCACTATGAAAGGATAAAAATGGATTTTTATATTGAAAATTACCAGCAATACATTTCTGGAAAAAATTTACCAGCAATACATTTTTGAAAAAGAAATACATATTATCAACTATTACCAGTAATAAGGAATGCCAGAGAAAAGCAATGATAACAACAAAGTTGCAATATGAGCTCTGGTAAAAAAAATATGCAATAATAACAGAAAAATTGCAATATGAGCACTGGTAAAAATGGTTGCTGAAGACATTAGGTTTATAATACCCAGAAATTCATCCTCAAGGGCACATGGCACAGTGGATAAAGGCGTTGGTTAGATCCAGTGACAGACCCAAAGAAGGTGAGTTCAATACCTGGTTAAGGCAGTGGAGAACTTTCAGAGGGAAAATTAACAGGAGATAACTGATAGCTGACATCCATCAAAACATGGCACGTGGAACTAGAACAGTCTACCCCAGTGAGCGAAATAAAGGGTTCAGTTCGACATTCCAACCACCTGAAGAAGGCCGGAGCGTACAACGGCCGAAACGTTGTGATAAATATGGCGACAAAGATGAGGACAATAGTCCGAATAATGTAAATAATGTACCAACTAAACATTTAAAAAACTGTCTCGACAAAAAACCTCTTTACAAAAAATACGTCAATGAATCTCCTACAAACTGATTTCTTACAAAGTATGCATGTTCTATTTATATGAATATACGAGATACATGATGGCGTACGCATGTATCACGCATGGCACATAACTGACTAAGAGGAGGAGGCACGGTGTGTAATGGGAGAGCCGAGTTCGAATTCCAGTCGAATCCATTACATTCACTTATGCGCTAATACCCTTGGGAAAGGTATGAATCCTCTTTCCCCCCCCCAACTATGGGTAAATAGCAGGACAGACCGGGTTCTATAGCCTTGGATGGCAATTGGTCTACTCCAGAAAGAAATGGCAACCTACTGCGGGGAAAAAATCTGCCTCTTTAACCATGTATCGAAAGATACATGATCGACTAAGCATGTATCAAGGATGGCACATAACTAATAACTGACTGATTCATACGAACCTATCCTAAAAGTCGTGTCGTTATTAAATAACCCATTGAGATTGATATGCCGTAAAATAAAATAAACGTCTACGATCTTACCTAGCAAGTGCTGATCGATCCTCACCTCCAATCTCTGATTAGTTCTGGCAATACATGTAGCACCGTATATAACATCGAATTATCATCGAACTAGGATGATAGTAGTGCAGAACATCTTTATGAATGGATTTCATCATAGGATGAGAAATGAAAAAAAGACGTCCATTGGCAGTAAAAAAAAAAAAAAAAGAAGAAGTTAATCCACGGCTTGTTTTGGCTTTTAAAATATCCATTTTCAAAGCCATAATAAAAATTTTGCACCTGTCCACGGGCGATTTAATTTTTAAAGTTGAGGGGAAGAAGAGGGAGGAAGACAGTGTGAGTTAGTTTTGATTTATTGAAGTGTTTTGATTTATTGCGTTATTTTATTTTATTTTTTTCATTAAAAAAAAAAAAAAGAAGAATTTCTAGTTCTCCGGCTGTTATTTTATTTTATATTATTTATTTATTTATTAAAATGATTTCCACCGGGGACTACGCTTGCTTTTCTTGACAATATGTTGATTGTGTAACGATTTCTTGGTCGCTTTTTTTTTTCACCCACTTACGCTGACCGCACTCTTTCCTTTTATCCATTCGTTCGTTCTTATGCTCTTTTCCTCACTGCAAATATTTCACGAATTTTTTTTAATTTTATTTTGAATTGTGAACACATGAGAGAACTGATATATATATATATATATATATATATATATATATATATATATATATATGTGTGTGTGTGTGTGTGTGTGTGTGTATTTATGTAGCAATCCTTCTTTTTATATACGTTTCATTAAAACGACTGACAAGGTACTGCGGTTAAATTTTTTATTTAATTTTTCTTGTGTTCTTATAATTTTTGCTTCTGGACATAAATTATTATCGTCCGAATGTTTTGCATCCTCAAGCACTTTCGGCTGTTCTTTTAGCCATTATCAAGGATGAATTTATTTTTACTTTTAACTAAATACATGGATACTTTTATGTATGTATCTAGAATTATAAGAATGTTTTTAATTTCCAAACACGGTCAGCACATTTGTGACCGTATTCCTAGACGATGTTGCTGAGTATTAACTTTTTCTTTTTATTAATAATGTTTCCATTATTTTTAGGCTCTTTTACATGTAGATGAGTCTATTTGTATCATCAACGTGTATGTTGTGGATGGAGTTTGGTAGGTCTCAATGTGCATTTAAATTAGACCTAATTGAGCTATGGTCAGGGAGATGTAACGTGATTCTTCTTGTTAGGCATGTTGTAGTATATCCAATATAATTATTTATGAATTTGATTAGGAACACAGTTCCTTAAGGTACTTGTGAATTTGTAAATAATACTGATTCTCTGTAATTTAGATCTAATTATATATATATATATATATATATATATATATATATATATATATATATGTGTGTGTGTGTGTGTGTGTGTGTGTAGAGAGGGAGAGTGAGAGGAGACACGGTGTGTGTTAATCAATTACTGTTCTTCAAATAAATTTTCAGAAAACTATATATTTGCTTATTGGAAATATTAAATTTAACCTATGCATCTTAAACCTATCGTTATATAGGTATCACATAGTTACACACACACACACATATATATATATATATATATATATATAATCGTCACTAAGCTGATTGATGTTATACACAGCACCCCGGCTCCAGAGTTTCGTAGACGAACCTTTGTGTAATCCTTCGAGCTACTCGTTAGGAGGTATCAGCAATTATCTGCGGTTTTTCTCATTTTTATACTAAGTTAAAAAAATAATTTATATAAAGTTTAAAAAAAAAAAAAGAAACAGACAAGGAATATCTGTTCAGATTCTTGTTGAATATCTTCCGGGCTTCAATAAGTTTCTCATGTCGAATAAAACGTGTAAAAAAATTATCGAAATAAAGATATATCGAGAGTATGGACAGAGAAATCAATGCTGTGTTATGGCGTTCACGTCTCAGACGATCTGCGCGCGCACGCACACACACACACACACACACACACACACACACACATATATATATATATATATATATATGAAAAAACAGAAATCAACTCTGCGTGTGGCTGTCACGCTTGAAACAATTTTCAGACTTTGTGTCTGAAAATCACTTGAAGCGTGACACCTCCATATAATCATATAATGCCTATGTATGTGTGTGCATAAGTATGAAGTTTGCTTGAGGAGACGTGACAGACACCACGCAATGTTTATTTCCCCCATCTTCTTTCTTTTCTCTCTCTCTCTCACCCTCTCTCGCTCTCTTTTTCATATATATATATAAAATATATATATATATATATATATATATATATATATATACAAGGCCTTTTCACTCCTGTTGCAGAAACCCTACCTTGTTTGACTACACCTGCAGGGGTTTAGCTGTGCTAACCATGCTTAGCCAATTGCGGGTTGGTGAAGCTATTTGGTGAGTTGTAGGTTTGAATTCAGAATTATCCTTCTCCTAGACCGGTTGGCTATAGAACCCATTTTGTACTTCTATTTACAAGACAAACTGGTGCGAGAAGCCCAAGAGTATTTTCACGTAAATGAACTGTAATGAACTCGATTGGAATTGGAACTCAGCTCTCCGATTCCTCAATCTGAGCCGTTATACATTTCATGACTCCACCCTGTTTCTCTGCCTTTGCCCACTCTCTATCTCTACACACACACACACACACACACACACACACACACACACACACACACACACACACACACACACTCATATACAAGCACAAACACACACACATACACTCATATACAAGCACACACACACACATATACAAGCACACACACACACACACACACACATATATATATATATATATATATATATATATATGAGAAAGAGGCATGTAGATATATCATCGATGTACTGCTGTTTTTTTTGTTTTTGTTTTTTTGAGTCGTAGGATTCTTTCATTTAAACCGCACCCTTTCTTGTTCTTTGATACATCAGTGTTCCAATTAAGTATAATGTGTTCAAGCACCAGTGGGCCGTCCCACGGGTGAGCGATTTGGTTAATCCCTGGCGCCTGAGGTGTCCCCAAAAGTTGGAAATAGCGAGGCGTTTTGACCATATTTTTGCCCCTCGGTCTTGTTTGTTCGAGTGGGTGTTGCAGATAAATACCAACAGAAATCTTTTGTAGGTTACTTTACTAACAAAGCCGTAAACATCTGCGTTGTGTTCCTGTATGTGACTGTAGACTCGTGATGGATCCAAAGATTTACCATGCTGGCTGCTACTGCTGTTTTTTTTTTCTGTTGCAAATAGGTTTGGAGAGGATGGAGATGCTAACCCCACATCCAATCGTGTTTGAATTTAGAATTGTCCTTATTGTAGACAGGTTGCCAACCCAAAGCAGAAGTCCCATTTAACTCTTCTATTATCCTCTAGGTGGGAAGGGAGAAAAGATGGCTTCATGCCTTCCCATGGGTATTTGGATGAAATCGAACGCAACGGCTTCACTTAATTTAAACTAGTCACGTTAATTCCCCTTTTTGTGCTGGTTGGCTTGCAAAAGTTGTTGAAGGTGCTGGGACAGGTGAATCTAACGAGGCAGAACCTGAAGAAGGAACCGTAGAGGCCGTTGATGTAGAGGGGTACAGAATGTGTTTCTGGTACTGGTACTTCTTGAAGAAACGTTCCCGCCTAGACTGAAAAGATGCCCTCCTCTTCCTAAATCTCCCTGTAACACTGCACGTTATCCATAACCCCTCTGACGATATTAGTATACCTGGCAATGTCGGGGTCCTCAGTTTCAAACTTGGTCAAACCTTCCTCTATCAGGACAAAACCTACTGCTAAACCCTTGCTTGTAAATCTATTGGGTTCTGGGGTTGCTATGTCTTCCTCGTCTTCAAGAATCTGCCTCTCCAGTTTATTGTATGTATCATTTTGTCCCATTTCTTTTACAATTTTCCCCTTTCTCGCATACTCTTTCCATGTTATTTTCAGCATCCTTCTGTAGAATCAATTTTCTGTCTCGTCTCCATCTGTGATAAAAAATGTCCGATATTCACTTCCATAAAGGATGGTTTGTTTTGTTTTACGGCATATCAACCTCAATGGATTGATTAATGCCGACAAGAGTTTTATTGCTGGTAATATTTTTTTTCAAAAATGTATTGCTGGTAATAATTTTTTTACCAAAAATGTATTGCTGGTAATATTTTCTTTTTCAAAAACGTATTGCTGGTAATATTTTTTTTTCAAAAATGTATTGCTGGTAACATTTTTTTTTCAAAAATGTATAGCTGGTAATATTTTTTTTTCAAAAATTTATTGCTGGTAGTACTTTATTTTTTCTCAATAAGTATATTTTAAAAATTACTGATAATAATATGAGGAGAGTTTACCTAGATGAAAGCTTTATTCATCCCAATTAAACATGAAGATTTATTATATGACCCTAATGATACCAGCTATATAGAACCTATCAGACGGCATAAAAGACACAGATATTGTTTTATAGCAGCTATTATAGAAGAATTAGAATTAGAAGCTGGAATTATGAATTACCAGATTTGATCAAATAATCTATCGATATATTTGAAGGTAGAAGGACTAAGGACTATGGATTATGTTCGATAACCAATATTTCATTAACTGGATCTCTAAGTTATTGAAGACATTAGATGAACATGGAATGGAAAATTGTCAGATCATATTGGATAATGCAAATTATCACAAGTGTCTTCCTGAAGATGTGCCTAAAAAATGAAGTAAAAAAAGTGAATTAATAAAATATTACCAAAATTGCAATATCGGATATACTAATCATTATTCAAAATCAATGCTATGGGATAAAATTCAAAATTGCATACATTTGTTTCTCAAACCAGTTATATACAACATGGCGGAAAATGCTGGACATTAAGTGGTTTTTATTCGTCTCTACTCCTCCGATCTTCAACCTGGGCTGCCACAAAAGCTGAGGTTGGGAAAAATACAATTCAAGTACCAAGTTCAGTGATGTGTTTGCTAGATTAAAAAGATCACTTGAAAATATATCTAGTGAAACAATTAACGATTGTATACAAAAAAGCTATAAAATGGTTAATTTATATTATGAGGACATAAAAAAACGAAGATATATCTGAAGGTACCTTATCAGATTCAGCTCTATCTACTACTAGTAATTCTGAATACTGATTTTTAATTTGTTTCTATGATTTTAGCAGTATGAATTACTTTTATTTTCTATTAATTAATAAATTCAAAATTATACATTAATTACTATTTTTTTATTAATAACTATGTGTACTCAGTTGTTGACATTAATAACTATCTGCTGATGATTTAAAATTTTGGAATAATGCAATAATAAAAATTTAAATTTCATCTCTCTGATCTGTTGCGATGTGTAAATATATAAATTATGACCACTTTTGGTCCGGCAAAAGAATAATATCAAAGTAAATGATAAAAGAAGTAAAAATAATAATAATCTTGCACAGGTTATAACAAGGAATATTTTTGCTTGGGTAGTATTGTAAAATTTAACTGCGTAGCGTTATGGTTAACGAGGGTTGTCTTTATTACTGAGTAACGATTTCGATCCTCATTAGGTGTCTCATAGCAAGAATTGGCCTTTGAAATCAAATAATCTAACTTGTTGAGTGAATAATTGGAAAGATTTACGGTTCCTGGTTTCGCTGACGTTCTTCTTCGAGTCTGATTTTTGCTGTCTTTCTTTCCTAGACATAGCTTAAGAACCCAGTATTTATTAACTTTGGACAGGCATGAGTAAAACTTTCCGACTAATAGGCCTCTTGAAATATGTCTCATCATAAGGCGAACCGAATAAAAAGATTCAATTTTTTGTTGTAGGTGCCTCGGCCATTTTCATTACAGAATACCATACGCATGAGCGTCTGCCTTAGAAATGGAGGAAAACTGATTGACTTGTTTTTTTTAACTTTTTTTTTTGGGGGGGGTGTAAAAAGATTTTTCCATAATTAAAAACAAGTTGAAGGCTTGGTATAATATTGACACAGATGACGGTGTGATTAGCACAGGCCGCTTCGTGCGATTAATTTAAAATTTATTCACTTGAAAATACAAAAAAATTATTATTACTGTAAACACGAACATGTTAAAATATGGGTAAAACCAATATACATTTTACAAATGTAAAAAAAAAAAAATGAACAAGGGTGGGGAGCAAGTATAATAAAATAAAATTTCCGTAAAGAGTGAAACAAAAACGAAATTTCAACTTTAATCGAAAAAATAGCAAAAAAGGGTTAAGCGTTTTTGAGCCTCGCTCTTCAGATTTTCTAGAGAACATGCACAGAGAAATATGAAACGTTTAAGCAAATAATAAAAAACTCATTCATATATATATATATATATATATATATATATATATATATATATATATGTGTGTGTGTGTGTGTGCGTGTGTGTGTATGTAAATATGTACAAATTTCAGATACAAATTTCAGATATAGTATATCTGTAAAAGGAATATGAATAAAGAGAAAACTAAAGTTGCCTTTGATAATATCCCCTCAGATGATGGAACGCGTAAGTTAAGATAATTTTTTCTTTATATATATATATATATATATATATATATATATATATATATATATATATTAAAAAAAAAAAATATATATATATATATATATATATGTATAGGTAAAAACTGAGAGTAAGTAATCCAGTTAATATTAAAACTGATCTACAAAAGAGAGCCCAATAAATTTATTATAGAGAATACAAATGAAGATATAAAATGAAACTCAGTTGTACAATTGAGTTTCATTTATTTGTAATTCATATATATATATCTATCTATAAAAGGCAGGATGTGTGTGTGTGTGTGTGTAACGAATGCACGGTCGCAATTTTCGACGGATTTGCACCAAAATTTACATGCACATGCTCCAAGTTAGCGAGAAAGCCAAGACCGACTTTGCATTTCCCAACTCCCATTGATAGTGGAAATAATCGATTTTTTCATGCTTCTATGGCAGTTTTCATGTAGTTTACGGCCATTTTGTACTGGTCAGAGTTAGAGCGAATAGCTGGCTGCCAAGAATAGGCAGGAAGATTCTATTGGCCAGCCTGAGAGCCAACAGCTGACTGACACGAATGTTAACTAGCATGCTAGCATGCAAAAAAAAAAAATCGATAGCCGCATTCGTCACAAGTGGGAAAATTTAAATCTGCATGGCACTTTTACTCCAATTGGCTCATTCGCTTGTTTAAACTCAACGTTGATTCTGCTTCCGCAGAACTGGGTTGGGTGTAAAAAGTATTTGTTGTTAACATTCTTTTTTTCATTCGGTTTTTCCAGTTACGAGTCTTTTTTTAAAGCTGATCGTTTTGTGTTCATTTTGTTTTAGTTCTTTTTCGTAACAGATTTAATGTTTAGTATAGAGCTTAGAAAAAAATTCGCAGCGTGAGATAGGCAAGAAGTAAGGCATGTAGCAACATCAGCATGGCAAAGGGCACCCTTTAAAGGCAAGGAAGGGCAAAAATATTTTATGTCAAGTGATAGCGATTGCTGTATGAGTCGTACGATTTTTTGAATCAAGCACGGGCAACGCCAACATGTAAGTATATATATATATATATATATATATATGTGTGTGTGTGTGTGTGTGTGTGTGGAAGCACGGTGAACTAGTGGATAGTGGATTGAGGAAACGGAAACCCGAGTTCGAATCCATTACATTCACTTACACGTGTTAATACCCTTGGGAAAGGTATTAATCCTCTTCTTCTCCCTCCAGCCATGGGTACATGGCAGGACAGACTGGGTTCTATAGATGGCAACTGGTCTAGGAGAAAGACAACTCTGAATTCAAAACCTGCGGAGGGTCGTTTGGCGACCTTGTGGCACATAGTACACCCAGGTCTCTGTATTCGGCCCTTCAAAATGTGTGGTTGGTTCTGCACAAAGCTTTCACCACAATAATCAAATCTAGTCTGAGCTGTCGGTTCCTAGTAACTGAGCTGCTTGACCACCATACGTTGAACAAAACGGGAGAGTCCACTATATATATATATATATATATATATATATATATATAGAGAGAGAGAGAGAGATAGATAGATAGATAGATAGATAGATAGATAGATAGATAGATAGATAGATAGATAAACTAAGTGCAACCAGTGAATCAGCAAAAATAATTTTAATTAAAAATATATTAACATGTCCGGAGAAAAAAAATTATTATGGAAGTGTTTTGCTTCTAAAGCAAAAAATATTTACCCGTTTGATCTTCCTTAATAAAAATCGCCCATGGTTTAAAATAGTGAAAACGTTACCTTCGACGAAAGATTAACAATTCAAGAAACATTGCATTTAATCAGTGTTTTTATATAAGGAAATGTGAGTGAACAAATGAGACAGAAATGAAACAAACCAAATTTTAAGAAATGTTATTTTCTTCGTGAAATTTAAGCGTCCTATTTGAGAAAGCTAAAAGAGCCGCATGTGACCGGCGGACCGCAATTTACCCATAATGAACTGAAAATCTCATTAGTAGCAAAAAGAAGAGTACTTAACTATTACATAATATTAGTCCCCCTATATACTAGTGAATGCAGGACAATCTCATCACAGATGAAGAGAAGAGACTTGAGGCAACAGAAATGTGGTGCTACAGAAGGATGCTGAGAATACCATGAACTGAACATGTGAACAATGACGAAATTTTACAAAAAAATGGAAACGAAAAGGACACTTTTACTTATCAGAAAGAGAGAGTTGATATTTCTAGGGCACATAATGAGGGAAGAGGGCTTGGAAAATTTGACACACACAAGACATATTGACGATGAGAGAGACAGAAGAAAGCAGCGCATAGGCTACCTAATGAGCTTGTGTAAATGGTTAGCAGAACAAGGATTAGGCGTGATAGCGAAACAGAAAACTTTACTAAGCGCTACAAATGACAGGAAATTATGGAGAGCCATGAACAACAACGTTCTGAAGTGACACGGCACATAGAAGAAGCAGCAGCTTGTGTAAATGGTTGGCAGTACAGGGATTAGGATAGATAACGAAAAGACATCATTTAGTAAGCCATACAAAGTACAGGAAATTGTGGAGAGCCATGATCGCCCACGTCCTTAAGGGAAACGGTACCTATTAGAAGAAGAAGAAGAAGAAGAAGAAGAAGAAGAAGAAGAAGAACTATTAGTCAATGATTAGTATTTTACAGGTGGCTCAAGATGGCTAAAATTATTTTCTCTCTCAGGTGTCATGTATTGATTTTGTTTCACGCGACTATCTTTACTCATCTCACCTTGTTCCTTCATTAAGATTAAACAGACTCGATCCCGGTCAGTGCGTAGATGGGGTACCGCTTGTGAACGCCGGGTACTGTAACCAAACACCTACAATCCAAAACATGTATCAACTTTAAATAACCCGGAAATGATTGATAAACTGTAAGTCAATTCATTTTTCAACTGCGAAATATTTCATTATCCATACGGTTTTTCGTGGGCCTCTCGAGTAACAAATGCTGGACCAAGAGATAATCATTTGAACATCTCTTGTATCATCGTCGACCCATCACTGAACGAAATGCTTACTGATAAACCAGGCCAGTTATACTACAAAATGTGTGAAAAGAAGGCTTTTTTGAATCTTATTTCGTTGTTTTCGCTAATGAGATTTTAGACGAAAACGGATTATTGCTAAATAGACTCTGTTTTCATTCTGCTAAACTTATCTCTGCAGATCAATATCACTAATCCAACAATGGGAGCAGAAAGAGAGGCTTAAAGATAATTATTCCAATTTCCTACAATTTCTTCTTTTTCTTCTTCTAAGTGCGTTTCTTGAATAGGATGAGAGCAATCATGGCTCTCCACAATTTACTGTCCTTTTTAGCTGTTAGTAAATTTTGTCTTTTTGCTATCTCCTAAATCCTGTTCTGTCAACTATTTACAGAAGTCCGTTAGGTACGCTATGCGCTGATTTCGTCTGTCTCTCTTGCGTAACGTGAGTGCCAAATTTTCTAACAGTTTCATTTTATGTCTAATTCTTCTCAGTGTTTACCGGTAACTCCCTTCTTTTAATGTTGGACGAACGATGGCTGTCATATATTACTTATACAAGTGTTAACAATCATACTGCCATCACACTACAAATTCGATATAACGCCAATGAAAGATCATACTAATACCTAATCAAGATGTTCCGAGTCTTGTAGCTGATCTCTCCGCTGATTTTAACTCAAACAGCTCAACGGTGCAAAAATGGCTTATAACTTTCGATACCTTTAAAACTAATCTCTTCTTCATTAGGAGTAGATAGGTTCGCGTATCGCCCGGTTTACACTCCTCCTTGGGCGTTTGAACGGGAGTAGAGGTTTATTCCTTGTTTCCCGGTTCCTTTTAAAATCTACTTCAGCTATGTACTTATAACGTCACCGCCTAAAACTCTGAATTTTTATTTACTATTTATTTACCTTTTTCCACAATACGTTCACCTACTGACCAGTTCACACTCCTCCCCGGTCTTTTGAACGGGAGTAGACATTTATCCCTCGCTTTCTGTTTAAGATGATTGCACTTCCGCTTTCTTCTAAAGCCTTTTCCTTCTCTTTCACTTCCGCTGCCCCCTTGCGTCTTGGTGGCATTATTACCTTGCTTGGAGATGTGTCTCTTATTCTGTAACCCTCTACCTCGAGTGGCTCTTGGGTCTTGTACAGGGTTAACATCATTGTAAAAAAAATCATTACCGATCGGACCTTGAGCTTTCTCCCTTCACAAAGAACGGTAACACACTCATTGAGGATCCATGCATTGAAAGGCTATTTGGAGTCAAGTTCATTGCAGATATCAATAGAATCTCATATATGCGACCACTCGCTAAAGATGCTGGAAACATGGTCGTCTACTTCTATCCGTTCCACAACGTACATGACTCCTTCTTCCATGATTTATCTCTACAAGAGTCAGATTATAAAAGAATGGATTATGATTGGAGCTGCTCAATGGAATATGTATGGGTTGGAGCTACTCAATCAGCTCTTTATTTTTTCAGTCTAGATAGCGTTCAAAATCGTGTAGACAGTCTTGTTGGCGTTTCTTATTTTCAACTATATTGCTATTTCCATGGTAAATGCTCAGGTGAGCTCCATTCTTTAGTTCCACTAATTCAGATCTTTACAACTAAGCATCTCTCTATTCTATCGCTATTTCCATGGCAAATGTTAGTTAGCAAGCTTGTCTCACTAGATCAATTACAACTGAATAGTGAGTTCGATCCTCACTGGTTGCCCAAACTTACGGCCTTGTCCCACATCTAAGGTATGCTTACAAAATCATTTAAATCAATTACAACTGAATAGTGAGTTGGGTCCTCACTGGGTGTCACATACTTTCGGTCTTGTGTCACATCTAAGCTGCGCTTAGAAAATCGCCATACCAATTCGATATGAATAATAAACGCTGCTAATACGATATGATGATAATAAGATATACTAGTAATATGTTATACTACTAAAAATAAGCTGTATCAATAACACATGATAGTAATAAGAGATACTACTAAGGAAGGATCATACTAATATGATATAATACTTATAAGAGATGGTAACAATTTCATATGATACAAATAAATTATTTTACTGATAGAATATGACACTAATAATAAATGCTACAAATTGGATATGATACTAACATGAGATGTTACCAATAGGGTATGATACTAACATGAGATGCTATGAATATATGATAGTAATAAGAGGTATTACACATTCGATAAGATACTAATATGTAATACTAACAATATATGATACTAATAAAAGGTGCTACCAATTCGATATGATGTGTTACCAATAGGGTATGATACTAATAAAAGATGCTACCAATAGGGTATGATACTAACAAGAGATGTTACCAATATGATATGATACTAAGATAGGCTACCAATTCGATATGATATTAATTAGAAAGTTGTTGAAATAATTTGATAATATCTTTCTTAACACTTTGAACTGCCTCGCCATTTGTTGATTAGTCTAGGTAGAAAGTAAAATGGTAGAGCAGACGATAAATCACCGCACTTCTAGATTCATGAAGATAAGAAAAAGTCGTATTAAAAATGGCCAACACGCTAATATCAACGTTTCCCTAACGGGGTGGAATTTAACTCAGAATATTTCAGTAAGTAGGAAAAAATGACAAAGATGATCATTATGATCTGGTCAATAAATATACGAAATTCTCGGATCAACGAAATGTTCAATCTTATTAAATTGTTCGAACATTTTGGTAGCCTCGTATGCATGCAAATCTTTATGCACCCATCATGCATTTCATGTTCCAATAGTTGATCAACCATTGCATCAATACCATAGGATGCTATCAATATGATATCTTACTAATAAGAGATGGTACCAATATGACATGATAGTCATAAGAAATGTTACTAATATGATATGATACTAAGAAAAGAAATCATAATAAGTGATGATAACAATACAATGTTAATAAAAGATGCTACTAATATAGTGATTTTCTAAGCGTAGCTTAGATGTGGCACAAGGCCGAAAGTATGTGGCACCTAGTGAGGATCGAACTCACTACTCAGTCGTAATTGTTCAAGCGAGACAAGCTTGCTAACGATTACACCGCCTTTGAGGTGCCCAAAATAATTAGTGCTATTTATGGTTATTTTCCAAGCGTAACTTAGATGTGGCACAAGGCAGAACGTAGGGGGCACCCAGTGAGGATCGAACTCACTACTCAGTCGTAATTGTTCTAGCGAGATAAGCTTGCTAACCATTACACCGCCTCGAAGTGCCCCTAAGATGCTACTAATATATGATACTAACAAGAGATGCTACCAATATATGATACTAATAAAAGGTGTCATCAATATGGTAGGAGACTAATAATGAATATTACCAATTCCATATGATACTAATAAGAAATGCAACCAAGATTATGTGATGCTAAAGAAATAAGGAACTCACGGAAAATAGCAAATAAGCAAATTAAGTAAATAATATGTAAACTAAATAATTACGAACGAACACAAATAAATGTAATAATAATAATAATAATCAACAAATAATTAAGTAATGAATAATAAATAATGAGTGATGAGATAGCTACAAAATAGATACAAACAATTGCATTCGGATCTACTATTATTCCCACTCAATAACCTCTAGAATAATTTTAAACATAACCATTACTGCAATGCAATAGACCTTGCTATACATAATGCACCATTGTCTAGCATATATAAATAGTCGAGTCAAAATGAAAAAACACATGGCATGAAGATTGCGTTCAAGCATGAAAGCATTATCGCCACTCGGTGTTGAGCAAAGTGGCCACGTTTAAATATATATATATATATATATATATATATATATATATATGTGTGTGTGTGTGTGTGTGTGTGTGTGTGTATATATATATATATGTATAAAATAGTGCACATTGATTGCTGGTTGTAATAAGGCTCGTTGTACAATAACAGAGCTAAAATTTATACTACTAATAAATATACATTTCCTCTCACCGTATATTTGTATATATATATATGTGTGTGTGTGCATGTGTGAATCTCCTCTCCCCTCGCTTTATTTATCTGTTCATTTATATATATATATATATATATATATATATATATATATATATATATATATATATATATATATATTATATATGTATTTCTGTGATTCTATGGCAACTTGATGAAAAAGCTTACTTTTTTGACGTGTTGTACCGTTTTCTCATTATCATTGTGATGTCTCAAGTCTTAATTGAATGAAATATTTCGAGACAAGCCGATTGAATGGAAAGCCACAAGTAAATACTGCAGCTTTCATCCATTTGATAACCGATTTTGTTTTTCTGTCTTTGAAACAAAGTCTATTCTACTTGCATAATTATATCAACGTGTTACTCGAAAATTATTATTTCTCTAATTGTCGCTAATCTGAACGGAAGTACATTTCAACTTTCTTCATCCCTCAAGAAGGTCTACACTGAATTCAAAACATTGGCAAAAGTAACTGGAATCCGCTTGAATAGCATTTCCAAGAAGTCAAAACATTTCGCAGATATTACAAACGTCGTCATAATCGAATCAGTCTTGAAGAGATGTGTCATTTTCTAAAAAATCGCTTAAACATAACCATGTAATATATTAAGAAATGGACATAGTCCGACAATTTATTTATGAAAGACATTTTTATGTTTAACGTTCTTTTTTTTATAGATACAAGTATTTAAGTAAATGCTCTGTTTATAATAAATGTTATTTAATACTGTTTATTATAAACAGAGCATTTACTTAAATACTTGTATCTATAAAAAAAGAACGTTAAACCTAAAAATGTCTTTAATATATAACCATGTAAGTCTTAAATTTTCTGAATTTGTTAGATGAATGGTTTTTATTGTCATCATTTGTGTATTATGTTTCCTGCTTTGTATCCGGTAGAGCCGGGTCCAAACTATGGTCCTTAGGCGCTATAGGAGACTTATTAAATTGATAGCACTTTTCTTAGTATATGGGATGTTTCTAGTAGGGCGATCTTCTGGGCAACTTATATGTTGATGTTACCTGGGACACTGTTATTAAAATTGTTCACCCCTTTTCTCACGAGGTCCAGAGCTCCGTTTACTGCTGGTACAGTCTCAGTTTTCATTCCTCACATCCTGTTAATCTTGATCTCCAGGTCCTTGTATTTGGACAATTTCTCGATAATTTTTATGGAGGTGTTTCTCTCAGATTGTATTGCTATGTCAATAAGCACACACTTCCTGAATTTCTAGTCTTTTATGATAATATCAGGTCTGTTGGCTTTTATTTCTCTGTTAGTTTGAATTGGCATGTCCCGGAGGATAGTTACATCATTATTTTTGGGTAACTGTGTCTGTTTGGTTTTCATATCATCTCGCAGTGGTTTTGATTTTGTGCTTCTTGCATATCTTCTAATGCACATATGTCGCTACCTTGTTATGTCTGTCGGCATATTCGTTTTTTGCCAGTTCCGGACATTCTGAGATAATATGGTCGACAATTTCATCATATTTTCTGCAGATCCTTCATTTAGGGCTAGTTCCATCCTTGATTATGTGACAGTGATAGGATCTGGAGTTACGGGGCTTTGGTTCTGAGCTTCAATAATTAGGCCTTCTCTCTCAACTTGCAACCCGGTGTTCCTCAGACACTGATGTGTTTTCTGTTATTATTATTATTATTATTATTGCTAATTTTATTTTTCCTTTTATTTTCGTTGTTTTTATTCAGAGTTCATATCGTTTTGCATTCTATGACTCTACACTTATATCTTACTGGCATCAATTTAAGCTGACACCTTTTTTATTCTTATGTACTGTGACCATTTTAAAGTTCATATTTTTAAGAATTCAGATTAGAATTTGGAAATTTTCCACATATTTCAATAAGTTTTTCACTTTTTAAAATAATACTTTATAATTATAGTTTAGATAAGTGGAAAAAAAGAAGGCGTCAGTTTAAACTGACGCTAGGAGAATATGAGTAGTATAAACAGCGTGGGTCGGAAACAAAAACGTAAGGATTTTTGCCGTGATAAAAAAAATTTGCAACTTTTATTGTTTATTATGAGTGTTTAATTAACTAATACATTTTTAGAGGTTACCCTGTAGATATAAAATACTGGCAAAATCTTCCTTCAGCTGAACATATTTCCGTATCATCAAACTTTAAACAAAGAAGCCAATTTTTAAAGTTAATTCCGACTTTTCTTATCTCTTACTGACGTACGAATTTAATACAAATCGAAACGAAGAGCCAGAAACAAAAGCCTACTGTGATCTACACTATACTGTTGAGAGAAAACATAACGACCAGCGATAGTTGGAAAGAATAACAACTACTGACTCGTAACAACTGTAGGCGCATATAAGCTGTTAACTTTATTTTGATGTATTAAGTGACGCAGTTATATCAAAGAAGAAAGATTTGAATGGCTTAAATAATTAATATGGCCGGAAGACTAGGTCGGAGCATTTTCGATACAACACCACTTGCAGAGCCCAGGCATGGAAAGTACCTTAAATGATCCATCCACGAAAAGGAGTTAGATAGTCAAAACTTGTTGGTGCCATAATTGAACGGAAGCCTTCCTACCAAATACGAGCCGAATAAAAGGATACAGTGACACAGATCATCGTACAGATCACAGGTATATCGATCCTTGTTGCATATCAGGAGTAGTTGCATTGCTAAAGTATCTGTGCTGACTAATTTCCTTTGCTGTAAACATCTTCAATTGATACGCCAATGTCGGAACTGGACCTTGTATTTATGGAAAACGGTTGTCTGATCCGATGAATCTTGCTTTCTCCTCAGTAGTGTAGACAGCGTCGTTATACTGGGAAAAGTATAACATCACAATGCATTCTGGAAGAAAAAAAAAAAAAAAAAAATAACAAGACTGCGGAACCAGTGTCAGTGTTTGGGAAAAGTTCTACTTAGAAACACTGGATCCTAACATTCGTGTGGAAAATCATATACCTCAAAGTCATTGAAGATTAAATACACTCTTTCAACAGTTTTATACGAAGGTATGACAGCGGAGTCTTTTATGAAGACAATGCGCCTTGCACGAATTATACGGGAATATTCCCGGGGGCATGAAGATGAAGACTTCCCTGTATTGCACCGACCACCAACGTTCTTAGATCTCAATTCAATTGAGCACTTATAGAATGTGTTGGATCAATAAGTTCACTCAGCAACATTTCTTATCACTTGAAGACCATAACCCACCGACAGTAACGTTCGCTGTTTGCACAGACCACCAAAAGTTTTACCCCAATATTTTAGCAATTGAAAAGTCAAATTTTTATCAGTAACATTCAGGACGCCTCTGTCAAGTAACTACAATAAATATTTTGGTTTTAGTCATAGTATTTATGCGAATGTCAAGTAGTTTTATTTGCTTATTAACAATAAGATGAAAATTATTTTTGCGTATTTGAATTTTTTAAACTTACAAATTCATTTTTTTTTATATTGGCCTTTTAATTCAGTTTTTTTTTTTTTATCGCCCTGGGTGTAGCAATAAACAACATCCGACAGTAAGGCTTCTGGTCGAAAGGTTTTGAGGAGCGTGGAATCACCTCTTAATTTCTGTTGTTCCCAGGTCCACCCTGACCTGGGGTGGTAACACCTGTAAGAGTTCCGGATATGGGCTAAAAGTTAAACCTCAAACTCGGGTCAAAACACTATGAAATTATAAAAAATAGATTTTTATAGTAAAAATACTAGTAATAAGTGTTTGAAAAAAATAGCAGCAATATATTTTACGATATTTTTACGTTTATACATTCTTTTTATAAATACAAATATTTAAGTAAATGCTCTGTTTTATAATAAACAGTATTAATAACATTTACCGGCCTGAATGTCCGAGAAATTTTCACAGAAAATATTCGTTCTCCGACAGAAATCGAACTTGTATCCTATATTGAACCGTCATATAGCCTGACGTGCATTAACCGATCGAGCCACGGCGGATCGCTCGATTGGCAAGGTCGATATTACTGCTTGAAGTTTAAAAGCAGTAAAATCGACCTTGCCCCTCGAATGATTCTCCGTGGCTCGATCGGTTGAATACCATAACTTGATAAGACAGCAGAAGTATTGAAACAAAATAGCTATATTTGTAGTGATTTTATAACACATTTATGTTATAATTTTCGAAATAAATAATGATATATATATATATATATATATATATATATATATATATATATATATATATATATATGAGATGAGGTATTGTAATTATTTACATTATTCGGACTGCTGTTCTCATCTTTATTGTCCTGTTCACGACGTTTCGGCCGTTGTACGCTCCAGCCTTCTTCAGGTGATCGGAATTTCGAACTGAACACTTTATTTCTTCTACGGGGTAGATTGTTCTTGATTGTACCACTTGACATACCGCTTTCGAATGTCTCAGTTAACTCCCTTTATCTCAACTCTTCAATTTTTGGTTCACCACTGCCGTAGCTCTCTCTCTCTCTCTCTCTCTCTCTCTCTCTCTCTCTCTCTATATATATATATATATATATATATATATATATATATATATATAGTTTAAAAATTTGAAATATTCATAACGGAAAAGATATATATATATATATATATATATAATTTAAAATATATATATATATAGTTTAAAATTTGAAATATTCATAACGGAAAAGATTACATTATTAGAGACATTTCGTTTTTAGACATAGACTGTAGGAATAAAGCAATCAATACTACATGGTGAGTGTCAATTTTCAGTTGACAGACACTACTATGCAGTGTTGACGAATGCGCGGGGTGATTGCTGGAGAGTCGGTCTACGAAACTCTGGAGTTGGGGTGTTGAAGTGACAAATATTTCTTTAAAAACAACTGACAAACGGTTGCTGCTTTTTATTTAATTTTTCTTGTGTTCTTATAATTTTCTTCTTTTGCCGACGTAGATTATGTAGAAATTGTCCAAATATTTTTTTATGTCCGAGCACTTTTGGCTGTACTTAATATCAACTATGAACACGGCCACAATGTGCTGACTGTGTTTGGAAAATAAAACATTACTATAACTCTAGATACATGCATAGAACAATCCATACATTCATTTAAAGGTAAAAAAATGAAATCCTCCTTGATAATGGCTAAAAGTATAGCCGAAAGCTCATGGGCATACACTAATTATGGTTTAGATATATGTAAAAAAAAGAAGCTTTTGTCTTCAGTGAACCCTGTGAGTGTCAAATTCTCCAAATTCTCTTTTTTTTTTATGTGTTCCAGAAATGTCAACCGTCCTGCACAAATTTCTTGAAACTTCCTCGTTGCTCACATGCTCCATCCGTAGTATTCTCAATATCGTTTTGTAGAAGCACGTCTGTGTTGCCTTAAGTTTCCTCTTCAATTATGAGTAAATTGCCCAACATTCACTACCATAGAAGAGGATTGATCTTTTTTAAAATCATTTCACACCAAGTAAGGCAATAACATCACTAAGATGCAAAACGTCACTGAGTATGAAAGAATATGAGAAGAGAAAAACATTTATTAAGGAGCGAGGACAATAAAAGAACAAGAATTCAGAAGACAGAAAACAACGACTGGACATTGTATTTAAATTTTTGAAGATCAAACTTTAGTGGAAAGCAAGAAGCCGAAAGAAAGTTTCTCAAGCTAGAATATTCTAAACGGTTCAGCAACCTTTTTTTTATTTTTGGTTTACCTTAAATCGCCTCTTCATTTTTGAAGAGATTTTCCAACATCACTGCTTATAAGAGAAATGATATTACATACCTGTTCAACCCTATTTTCTTTTGCCTCAAGTCTCCATTTCATCTGTGAGGAAATTATCCAGCATTCACTGACATATAGAATGATTGATATTACATATCAGTTTAGCCGTCTTTTCTTTGTTACTAACGAAATTAGTTACGTCATAAATACCCCATGTACTCGAGTATATGGTGGGTGTAGCATTAGTGAAATCAAAGTTATGTCCAGCATAGTTTCGATATAAAACAAGAGTTAGATCGATTGTCCAAACGCAAGTCTCTCTTGTGTTCATAAAAGCGGGCTTTTACATCACTTGATGTCTCTCTCACATAAACATTTTTGAATTGTAAACACTTTTTTGATAAATCCCGGCATTTGATTTAGTGTTGGGATTATTTTTCTTCCTACATATATCTCTGATTGTCTTGGAGTTGGTAGTAACGATCCTAGTATTAGGGATGACTAATTTGCTTGCGAGTTTAGTGGAAAGGGTGTTGAAGGGTAGGATTATGAAATTTGTGCAATTTTTTATAGAAGTGTCATTGGTGGTGTTTGCTTTTTCTTCTTTTTTTGGCTTTGTGGTTTTTTAAGCTGGTTTGTTGGGGATAAAATGATGTGGATAGTGGAAAAGTTTGAATGTTTTCTCAATATATTTCTCTTCTTCATTTAGGTATTCAGGGCTACATATCCCAAGGGCTCTGAGGTAAAATCTTATGATTAGCCCAGATTTTATTTTTTGATTGTGGTGGGAATAGAAGTTGATTAGATCGTTTTTGTTTGTTGGTTTACGATATAACTTAAAATCTACTTTCCCATTGTTGCGTATTAATAACATGTCGAGGAAAGGTAATGGTTTATTTCAAATTCGTGTGAATTCAATAGTAGGTTCAAACTTATTGAGTTTCATTATTATATCTAATAGTTTTGTATCTTGGGGATATAAGAGGACGTCATCTCTATATCTTAGGTAAGCAGAGCTGTTTAGCATGATCTGTCTAAATGGACCAGATTCTAAGAATTCTGGAAAAAGGCAAGCGAGAACACTGCTGTGAGGTGACCCCATAGCTAGATGAATTTTTGCTTGTAGAGAATATTGTTGAAAGACAAGAAGCAGTTGTTAGTGATTAGTTTTCATATTTTTATAATTTTGTGGACGGGTAGAGGAAGCTTTTTTTAAAATTTTTTCCAGATGTTTTTTCAATATGTTGAGGCATTTCGTAATGGTATGTTGGTGCATAATGATTTGATGTCTAGATCGCCATGACCATGTTTTCTATATTTATGTTTTGTATTCTCTGGATTAAATCATCAGGGTTTTATATATATATATATATATATATATATATATATATATATATATATATATATATATTTATATATATATATATATATATATATATATATATATATATACAAATATGTTTCTTCTGTACAAGGCCCGAGAGTCACTTGATATAGAGGGTTGCAGAGTAAGAGGCACAGATTATGCAGATATATGTGGAAGATAACAGAAAATCCGAGACTTAAACAAGTTAAGATTTCAGTGATCGCGGAAGCAGCCTCTTGGAGTCGGTTTGTTGGAAGAAGCTACTCGAGTGGAACTTACATCTCATCAAGGGAATACGACGGTAATAAGGATTCTTCGCTAACTTACGTAGGATGGCGGCTCTTAGCCGTGAAGATTAGGATTGGTGAAATAAAGGAGAGTAGTGCAATTGATCTGAACACTCTCTATCACAATGATAGATGCTTGCAACGTCTCGTCTGTGAGAAAGGGTTGTAGGATGGAAAATACTTCGTCACCCACAAGGACACCGAGACGCTTTGGAACTCTATCGTGAGTAGAAAGTGAAGACTGGGCAGTTCTCCATTTTCGGCCTGATCAGGTTCTTGTAACGGTAGAGGACAGCAGGGGGGGAGGTAGTTGTTGGAGCGATTCGGGAAACCGAGCCATTTCCCAGCATCTTTAGCGATGGTTGTATGCACGAGTTCCATTTAGCAACACTTAACAACAATCCCCTCCCTCTTGAAAATGGCTAAAGAAGTGGCCAAAATTTTTGCGCTTTTTTATTGCTGTTAGGTTGATTTTTATTTCTGTGTGCCTGTGTGTGCGCGTGTGCTTATGCGTGTGTACGCCTGTACTTGTGCGCATGTGCGTATGTGCGCATGCGTAGGATATCGTGGTTAATTTTTCCTTTCATAATTTTCTTGTCTCCTTATACTCTCTCGTTATTCCTTTCTTTTCTTTATCTGAGTGTCAAAAGACAACGTAGAGAAGCTATTTCCGGGATCGGAGACAACTTTAAATTTGGTTAATATTCTAGAATATTCTGAGGTTTTCTGAAGTTTTTCAAAATATAGGTGTATTCCGTTTTTTTTTTTTCGTTTTTTTTTGTATTTCTTCTTTAAATAGTTAATTTTTTTTAATTAATTAACGCTCAAATGGTTAAAAGAAAGCTTTCTATAAATTCAGGTTATCTTTTCAGCTTACGTTGTGTATTCTTTCATAAAAGAACGATTCCGTTTTTTATTCGATTTTTTTTTTCTAAAAGAATTCTTGCCACCTTGAATCTATAGTAGCTGCTGGTTCAACGGCATGAAAATCAACTGATTCTAGATATGATGTATCAGATGAATATTCTGGATCTGGAAGGAATTCCCATTCTAACTCCATAATTCTTAGCAGGGTCACATCCGTATTTTAAGGACGGACCATAACCTACAGCAAAATAAATGGGCGATATCCTTGCTTGAAAAAAGGTTTGTTTTTTTTTTGTTTTTTTGTTAAACTCTGGTTACAATTTTACATGGAAAACGTTAAAGATACTGGAACGCTTAGTTTTAAATTAAAAAAAAAATTGACATCCAACTTATCAAGAGCTGACCTCATTCTGCGAACTATTGCTTTTGTTCTTAGTCTTTTTTATTTCTATTGTTTTTAAGTATCCCATATTTTATCAGTACTAGTGCTGTCAAGAAATATATTGAATGAATCTGGATATAAATTTACTATGAAAGATTACGAAATTAATGCACTTTCAAAACATTTTTGCCTTAATAAATTATTTCTATGATATATCTACCATAGATAGTTAAGAGATGAAGATAGATAGATAGATAGATAGATAGATAGATATGAAGAGACCGCGATAGATAGATAATCTAAAGACATAGATAATAGTAATAATATAGATAATGTAAAGACGAAGATCTATAGTATGAAACGACATAGACAGATAGATAGATAGATAGATAGATAGATAGATAGATAGATAGATATGAAAAGACGAAGATAGATATCATGAAAAGACATAGCTAGCTAGCTAGCTAGCTAGCTAGATAGATAGATAGATATAAAGAGACATAGATAGATAGATAGATAGATAGATATGAAGGGCCGGAGATAGGTAGATAATATGAAAAGCCATAGATAGATATGAAAAGACGAAGATAGATATCATGAAAAGACATAGCTAGCTAGCTAGCTAGATAGCTAGATAGATAGATATAAAGAGACAGAGATAGATAGATAGATAGATAGATAGATAGATAGATAGATAGATATGAAAAGCCATAGATAGATAGATAGATAGCTTAAAGAAAGAAAATATAAAAAAATGTAACCGTTTGTAGAACAAAGTTCAGATGAGACGAAACGTGGCTTCCTTTTCTTTGGTTAGAATCCGTTGACGAGTTTTTCTTCAATGCTGACTGGATATGCTCGTTTCGCGCTTTTTCCTCTAAGACCTCAGCTTAACCTCCAAGTTTAAAACCATCTGTTGTAGCTCATTTTCAATCTTTTTTTACGCTTTATGCACACTCATAACTCACGCAAAAAGGCAAATGTTTTGCGTCAGTTGCAAAAATGATTTTGCAAAAGATTTATTGGTGCTGTAAGAAACATAATATTTTTCATTATAATTTTGTCCCAAATGTTCCAGATTTTCTCGGTGTTGCATCCTATTTTTCGATTTCAAAAACGTATCTGCACACTTTGCTGCATAAGAACAAGTTTCGATTAAATATTTGAAATTTGGCTTTTCGACGGCGATGTAGTTCAGTAGTTAGAACATCGGGCTGTGGTATTTGAGTAAAAGTTTCTAATGTTATGCAGTTGTTACTGCTTGTTTCCGAGTGTGCATCCATCTGCCAATGTGGCTATCTAATCCCTATTACAGGCATCTGCTCAGGCAACTAGTCAATCCCTGTGGTTCATACTGCAGCTATGCTGAATTGTCAATTACATGTTATGATTTCTGGGAGAGAGAGCATAGTCTGGCGTGATCAATCTTTTGCACAAAGCGATTTCACTGAAACCCTCGGTCACGATGACTTGTGACTTATTGTTAGCACAACCATTTAACGGCTACCAAACGGTGCCGTTCACTTAATTTCCCTCAAAAGGCTCTGATCAATCCGTGGTATGGCTTTCAGGGACTTACCAAAGTTGTCACGTGATGGGACAGTTCCCCAGACCTATAATATAAAGAAGTCACCTTCCTGACAAATTGACCCTGGTATGACTCGAACCCGGGTCTCATAGGAAGCAGACGTTATAAGAACTCTGCGACGCATTGTTCTATGGCATCTATTTTGACGAGACATTCTCACAATCATATTAATATCTTACTCTATCATATGTTAAAATGTTTTCGTTTGAAACATTTTGCTGTATTAGAGTTATCTTTCTTGTACAGATGGTGTCAGGTGGCAGTGTCTTTGTTATGACAATGGTGAACTCTTCTAGTGTGCTTACGAAATCGCGAGGTGAAAAGACTGTTTCTGTGAAAATGCCGAGTGCAACAATGACGATAGGAAAATATATTTAAAGACTCATATATATAAACATTTTAATAGTCGTAAGAGCTTGAGAAAATTAGTCATTTTTCTAAACTAGTGTTAATATAAGATTCTATTCTACGCATAAAATAAGGGCTCAGTTTCTTTTGCTATTCAGTAATAAACTAATCCCCTCCCAACGAGAATTACTGTTTACGGATATAATAATTAATTTTGGTTACATGAATGAGTTCATAAGACCTCCAAGAATTACCCTCTAGGCTCAACGTGTTTTTAAAGTCAATGCTTGTAAAAAAATTTCCCCTAAAGTATTATTATGTAACAAAAATCTGAGATTATTTACAGAAATTAGCCAGAATTATTACACTTTTCTTTTTTTATAAACATAAGGTTCAGATTAGCGACTAAATTGAACATATTTTAAGTATGAAGCGAAGCTCAAATGTTTTTAACGCAACTTTAATAAGCGTTAAATAACTGAATTCTCTCTCATGAGGATTATGTTTTAATCATGAAAAAATAATGAAATAAGACTCAAACTTGAGAATTTACTAAGCGTGAACAGGTTCAGCTAAAATTACCTGACGTTAAAAAAGAAACATCGGTATAACAGCTACATCCAATTAGGATCGAAAAGATTAAGGGAGTAAATCTATGTTTAGGAAGTGGTAAAATAAATTAATGCTTTTTATTTTTATTTGTTTTAAATTATCCAATTATTTTATTTATTTTATAGTTTACTTTAACAGTTTATTTATTTATTTTTATCGGTCTGTTAATATATGCAATGACGTGCCAAAGGTATAAATTATAATGAACTTTTCTGACAGAAAAGCGATCGTACACGTATAATATTAATGCATTGCTAATGATTTTACTTAGGAAAGCATTGCAAGTAATTTTATAAAAGGCATGCAATGCAAATGATTTATCACAAAAATGCATTGTAAATGGTTTTATTACATAAATGCATGAGTGAGAAGAGAAAATTCTCATTGATCAGGAAGCGTTACTGGTAGAATTGGGCTATTATATACTTGTGTGTTAACCCACTTGGCTCTCTTTAAGCCTATAAAAAGGCAATCATATTCTCTCTCTTGTTCTTTTTAAATCTTTCTTCTAAAGATGTAGTCGACGTCGATAAAGAACGTTGCCGATAGGGCACGTTCGCTTCCTTGGCCCTCTGTTGACTTTCGAACTCTCTCACACACACACGTGTCTATCACACGCTTGTTACGCACACACATAAACAAGCGCATTACTATTACTAATTTTAATGTTTTCTTTTCTTCATTACAATTGTGTACACATATAATTCCTTTTGTTAATAACAGGCATTGTTGTTTGTTGTATATTCATTATTTCGTGTTTCTTATTTTTTTACCCGGACTCACATTGATCCGCCAATATTGTTTGTGGGATAAATGTTCCAGAAACCCATAAATGTTTAATATAAAACGCCTATATACCTTCCAAACAAAGAGGTGATACCCACAAAATAACGGTGACATATTTCTATTCAAACATACTAGAATCCTGCAATATATTCATTTTGCTTTATATCTTACCAATGAAATAGGTGCTCGGAGTAAAATTTGTAAAATAATTCGATATTTTTAATTACTTTTTTATGTATCATTTAATTTTTAACTATTTTGCAGAATTATTTATTCTTCTTTTTAATTGGGTCAATCCAAATTAATTTTGCGTTTCCATATACGGATAGGCATTAAGAGTGTGAATCAAAATTAGCAGACGAGAACCATTCAGAAGACTTTCTTCATTGATTTTAATATTTATCAGGTTTTAAAAAAGTAAAACAGTTGCTACATTTTCAGCTCAGCAAAAATTCCCCCAATGAGTATTTAATTACGTATCATTACTTCTACTGTTATCTGTCTTTCTCTTTTAGTCATTCAGCCAGGGGATTTTTGCGATGTTTATTTTATTTTAAATGCAATTAATCGCAGATTATCGAGATTTGATTAAACGAGTTAATTAGTTGATTTAATTAACCATAATTTAATTTTAATGCAAGCTCACTTCAGTAGAAATGGCGCATATCACACGACGCTAAAATGTCGAACGGCTAAATGTTCGATACGAATTATTTGTAAATTATTGCTGGCGGCCATTTTATTTGGACGAATTCAAGAAACTGACCGGAAACTTTTTCCTCAGAAAATCGAACGATTTTTAAAAAGAAAAAACATTTTTTTACAATGATGTTTATGCTGTACACGACCCGAGAGCCACTCAAGTTAGACGATTACAGAGAAAGAAGCACAGTTTATGCGGATATGTGGCGAAGATAACGGTTAGCCTTAGAAATGAACAGGTTAAGATTCTAGTGATAGGGAAGCAATCTCTTGGGAGTCAGTTCCACAAAGCAGTGGTTCGTAGGAAGAAGCTGCTCAAGTGGAACGTACATGTGACTAATGGAATATGAAGGCAATGAGGATGGTTCGCTGCAATGTGTGTGGCATGGCGGGTTTTAGTCGTGAAGTTTAGAACTTGTGGAACTAAGTGATTGTTATGGGGTCCACCCCTTTTTCATACAAGTGGACTCGACCAGTACTTGTACTACTGCCGGTGAATACCTGGGAGTCGGAAGTGAGAGTGTGAGGTAACCGTTTTGTAGGAGTCACAGTTGCGACCACGTAGTCTCAGAAGGAAGTCATACTTCGATATTGAATTTCCCAGACTGTATATATATTATTATTGCTACTAACCGCATTTCTGGATCTACTAACCGTATTACCAATTGTATTATTACGTCAATACATTTATTTGCTATATTTCATTCCTGCGTTTGTCATTCATTTTGAGACTGGATTTTATCCCGGAATCCACAACAAGGATGTAGTTCGTCTGAGCACTTTTCATGGAAAGGGGTTTGTAGAATGGAAAATAATTCATCAGCCACCAGGCCACGGGCGCGATTTTTGGACTCTACTGAGGCTGGAAAGTGAAAACTGGTCAGTCCCTGCCTATATACGGCAGCATTACTCCATCTTTGGGCCTCGTCGTGTTCATTGTAAAGGTCGAGGATAGCAGGGGGAGTTAGATACTTATAGAAGCAGTAGAGTGAAACGACGAGTTTTCCAGCATCTTTAGCGATGAATCGTATGTATGAGCGCAACTTGATGTCTGACTTGAGTTTAAGTCCCAATAGGCGCCCAAGATGTTCATCGTGATTAGTGATAGTTCCGGGTTCGATCAGCGATGATGGAATATAACTAGTTTGGTTTTCAAGACATTGAATGTAACCAGCCAGTTTCCCTCGACTGAGATGTTAGACTTAGATCAGAGGAGATAATCAGCTACCACCAATCTCTGCTCGTCTAGGCTTCTAGAGGTTCAACGTTGTATCATCAGCATAGATATCCACAAATGACCGGAGTATACATTTAAGCAGATCATTTATGTAAAGCAAACTAGAAAGCGGGTTGTTCCGAGAAGCGACCCCCGCCCCTGGGCAACGCCTAGCTTGATCGCTAGGGCCTCAGAGAACTGGCCGTTAACTACCTTCTAGGATTTACTCGTTAGGAAGGACTTCATAAATTGAGAAGATTCTTCTTGTGATTCCATAGTTAGAATCAAACATTTCTGAAATGCAATAACTCTCGTAATAAAGGTTACATGTAAAAGTGATATTGAATTAAATATTGACACAATTTATTTTTTTTAAATTAAAATGTTCGCTCTAAGTTAGGAAATTCGCCGAATCATGTCTATTTTATCATCATGTCTACTTTATAATAGTTGCATTAAATGAAAAAGCAACAAACGTCGCCACCTTCATTATGCGTTGTCTCTTCAGAAGTTAGGCAATGTGGAATTTTTTTTTAATTCCTTTTCTTTATTTGTAAACGGCCATGTTTTTTTTTGTGATTTTTTTGAAAAACAGTGGAGTGGTCCACGTTGCCGTCTCCACAGTTTTTTGAATTCAGAATTATCTTTCTTCTAGACTGACTGTCACCTATTTAACCCATAGCTAAGGGGAGTTGGAGTATGCCTTTTTCTAAGGGTAGTATTGCGAAGTGAATACAGTAAACTAGACCGGAACTTGAACTCGGCTCTTCGATTTCACTTCCCGCGCCGATAACCGTTATGCTTCCCGCGCGTTCTCAGTGCGTGGTTATTCCGTCAAATATCCTCGTTTTAGATTGTTTGTTTTTTGTTTTGTTTTTTTGTTTTTTTAGGTTTCACAAAATTTTACCCTGTGTATGCTTCACCCATTGTCGTCTTAAACGAAAAAAAAAAGACAGGACGTGTTCGAGATGTGCTTTTATTGACGAATATCATGGGGAGAGCATGTGACAAATGAGGATTTTTAAAGGAGGATAGAAACTACAAAGACTGTTGTTAACCGACAGAAACACATATCGAGAAAAGAAAGCTCGGAGAATTTAATATACACAATGGGGGGGGGTACAAGTTGCGGATAACATAACTGAGAAATTTCAGCGAATAAATAGAGGAACAAACAGAATAAAGATAAAAAGAGGGTTCATACTCGAGCAAGTATTGCAGAGAAAAACAAAATATAGGAAGCTGTGGAGAGCTATGATAGCTCACATCCTGAAGGGATATAGCACATAGAAAGAAAAAGAACGAACCTACTTGACATGTTTGAACAAATGGTGATTTTCTAAGCGTAGACCGAAGTCTAGGGCACCCAGTAAGGATCGAACACGCTACTCAGTCGCAATTGTTTTAGCTTGTTAACCATTACACCACATCGGAGCAAAAAGAAGGAGTAAGATGTATCACAAAGATAAACAGGGATTATAAAGGTACAAGTACTTCTGAGAAAGACAAAAGATAGGAAGCTGTGGAGAGCGATGGTCGATCACATCCTGAAGGCGTATAGCACATAGAAAGAAAGAGAAGAAGCCTACTTGACAAGTACCACAAAAATAGTGGTCATAAAGGTGCAAGTACTGCTGAGAAAAATGAAAGATAGGAAGCTGTGGAGAGACATGGTCGCTCACAAGGGAATAAACCTACTTCACAAGTTTGATCAAGTGGAAGGAGTAATAAGTATCACAATGCTAAAGACGTGTCATAAAAGTGCAAGTCTGGATGAGGGCAACTAAAGATAGGAAGATGGGGAGAACTATGACCGCACAAACTGTCATTAAAGAAAGAGAGTGTGTGTGTGAGAGAGAGAGAGGGAGAGAAAGAGAGCATGAGAGAGAGAGAGAACGCTAGGGATATCCTTGAATGTTGTGGAATCATGTTCTGGAAGCACTTCTCATATGAGCCACGACCAGTACTTCGGCCTGTATGCTCTGGTTGTCTCCTTCCGATCTCTACGAAGAACTCGTGACCTGACGTCGAAATTTTCACATGCTCTGGAATTATTTGTTCTTTCCTGATTAACACTAATTCAATCACCAGACGCACATAAAAGCAGATGCTCCAGAATACAACAGACACTCGAGGAAGAAAGGACGGATAATACACAATCAAAAACGTTGCGAAGAAAAAAGACACCAGAAACGAAGAATGCAATAACAGACAACAATTACGATACCACATCTAAGACATGAAGCCTCCATATTGCGCCATTAACAAAATAAATTGACGTATGTAAGGCAGCGACTATACAATGATCTAGGTTATGATGGTAGTTAGTGCGAAGGGATGCTGAGCAATAGTCAGAATTAACCAGTTTTCACTCCAAACAAGGTGATAAAACCACTATGATGCACGGGGGTTACTGAGAGTGAAAGAAAATGAGGAAACGATTACTGAGGCAAAAAGAGCGTAAACGAATATGATTCAAGGAAATAGAAGATGACGATTGACGTTGCATTTAAAATTTTGAAGATCGTAGTTGAAAGTAAAGCAAGAAGGCAAAAGAGAGTTCCACAAGCGAGATTAATGCCACAAAACGCCTCAACATATTGAGAAACCACCTCACAAAATTCAAAGAAAACTGTTTCCCGGGACTGGGCATCTCACTTTTTGGGTAGCGCACTGTCCGAAGACAAAGACACAACTGAATGGTGCTCAGTCTGAATACAGGGATACAACTGAATTGCGCCCTGCCCAAACACAATAAAGCAACTGAATTGCGCCCTACCCAAACACAATAAAGCAACTGAATTGCGCCCTGCCCAAACACAATAAAGCAACTGTATTGCGCACTGTCCGAACAAAAAGACACAAGTGAATTGCGCACTGTCCGAAGACAACACACAACTGAATTGCGGTTTGTCCGAAGGCAAAGACACAACTGAACTGCGATCTGTCTGAAGACGGACACAAATAATTTGCGCTCCATCCTAAGAGAGGGACACAGATGAATTTCACTCTGTCCGAACACAAAGACACAACTGAATTGCCCTCTGCCTGGAAAGAGGGATAGAACTGAATTCCGCTCTGTCCGAACACGCAGAAAAAACTAAATTGCGCTCTGTCCGAACACAAAGACACAACTGAATTGCCGTCTGTCCGAACACAAAGACACAAGTGAATTACGCGCTGTTCGAAGACAGGGACACAACTGAATTTCGCTCTGTGTCAAAAAAGCGACACGACTGATTTGCGCTCTGTCCGAACTCAAAAACACAACTGAATTACATCTGTCCGAAGACAGGACCACAATTGAATTGCGGTCTCTACGAAGACAGGTGCACAACTGAATTGCACTCTGTCAAAAGACAGGGACATAATTAAATTGCGCTGTGTCCGAAGACAAAGACACAGCTGAATTGCGCTGTGTCCGAATACAGGGACAAAACTGAATTGCGCTGTGTCCGAATACAGGGACAAAACTGAATTGCGCTGTGTCCGAATACAGGGACAAAACTGAAAGATGACAAACGTATCTCGCGAGTCCGACTCGCAATATTTGCCTATTATCTTTTGCCTCTTCCCTGGTTGCTTCGGCGCTTTATATAGTCTCTATACCTTACCTATGCTAATTAGGCAGTCATTTATATATATATACTAGTTTGAACGAGCTGTCATTTTTGACGGTTATTGTTGGAATATTTTAATATTGTGATACAATTAAATAAAGGTTTTTGAACAATGTATTGAGATTAAATAAAACGGAGATTATTAAAACACTTACAGCACCTGGTATTCCAAAGCGGTTATCCATCTAAGTACGGAACAGGTTTGACGTTGCTTAACTTCAGTGATTGAACGAGAACCGGTGTGTTCAGCGTGAAAATTATTGGATTGAGGAATCGGGTTCGAATTCCAGTCGAGTTCATTACATTTACTTTACGAATCCATATCTTTTCCGTCCCCAGCTATGGGTAAATAGTAGGACAGTAGGTTTTATTGTCGGTTTAGGAGAAGGGAAACTGTATGTAGCCCTGGCGAAGCACATACCATACAGCTAAAAAAAGGATCGTTCGTATTGAACGATGATCTTGACGACGCTTGAATCATTTTTATAATAAAAACAAGAACAAAAAAAAGCAAAAAACAAAACAACGGAGACGCAGAATTCGCAACTAAAATAGAAGCCAATGAAACATTTGATTAATTCATTTATGATATAATGGAATATGCATACACCTGTGTTCCCACTCATTGGAATATGATTGGCTGGTGTCTGTCATAAATACCGACGGACCTGTAGGTGAGTAAAAAGCCTTAGTCTGAGAGCTAAGTCTATAACGACGCCCATTGGACTACGCCATTGATCTACACTTCTTACCTGCGACTACGACGCGTACCAATCGATTACTGCTACCGTATTCTACTTGGTTATAGTAGCCAAAACCACTTAGCTAATTCGTTCAAATATATCCCTTTCCGGGACATATTAATTTAAAAAATAATTTCACCCGCAAGCAAGGCGATAAAGCCACTAAGATGCAAATGGTTAACGAGAGTGAAAGAAACTGAGAAAGCGATTGAGATGAAAGGGCACTAAAAGAACTGGATTTAAACATACAGAAGATGACAATTGACGTTGTATTTGAAGTTCATAATTGACAGGAAGGCAAGAAGTCACTTGCTTACTGACATACATGTCAACTTTGAAACTGTCCTTACGTTATTAATAACTGTATAGTATTACGAATTGAGAAAAAGGACATCATTAGTGTGCATTTATCAATGATATAAACACAGTTTCAAACTTGACATTTGTAAATAAAAACAAAGTACAGATAACACTTTAAGAAGTCAGGGACTGATTTCAAGACTATTTATATTATGAACAATAACCCCCCTCTTCTAAAATGATAAAAACAAATAGTTTTTGATTCTGAAAAATGTGGCTTGATGAAGTTCAAATGAATACTGATCTATAGAAATTATTCTCCCTAAAAATTCTTCCGTATTTTTTACGAACGGACCAGTCAATTTAATGAGTGCTGTAAAGTTTGGTCTTACTGTCTACTAGCTGTTTGCCAATAATTAACAAGTTAGGCTTTTTTTTAATCTTTTCTGGGTGCTTTAAACCTGGGGCCTTGTGCCAGACTAAGTTAAGTTGTTAATGCATCGGGGATTTCATTGTGGATAAATTGTGAGCAGAATAATTATTCGCGTCAGCAGTGAATGCAATTCTCACTAGCACGAAGGTACAAGTCATCGTGAACGAGCGTTTCATTGTAACGGCCTTGTTCAATCTGCTGTTCAAGCCAAATTACACACACACATACATACACACACAGGTGGGCGGGAGAGACACGTACACACACAGGTGGGCGGGGGAGACACGTACATACACAGGTGGGCGGGGGAGACACGTACACACACAGACTCTCTCTCTCTCTCTCTCTCTTTCCTTAGAAACTTTAATTAAGATCCGCTCAATATACATTGTAGTAAATATCACCGGCTGACTTTGTTGGTGTTGACTTTGTTGGTGCTGACTTTGTTGCCGCCCTAGAAGTAGAAGAGAGATATACTCGGAGACGAGTGGCCAGACATTATACAGTCCTTCAGGTATCTCACGATGGCAAACTAACCTTACAGATCTTTACTTTTTTATTTTTTTGCTTATTTGGGCCTTGTGCCAAACGATGTTAGGCTTGGCATAAGGACGCCTATTGTAGCAGTGACCTGCACAATATCTATCAAATATCTGTTGCGCAAATGTTGGAATCTATAGTGGCAATGTGCAGGCCAAACAGCAAAAACATATTTTCAAAATGCAAATACAATGATTTTTCAGCGCCTGCTGCATCCCAGATAGACCCACATATCTTGCAGCAGCTGCTGTATAAAAGACACTCGTGGCAGGGGTAGAGAGGGATAGGGTTTAAGGCATTTGCAAATACGGTAGCAGCAAACAATAACGATGATGTGCTAGTCTTTTTTTTTTAATCTTATTTTGGTATGTTTTTTTAGTGCGTTATTGCTGATTTTGATGGTGTTGCAGTGTCAGCACTGGCGGAGCGGTGGAGGGTGATAATGCAGCATGCTGTTCATTTGTTATGTGTATCTATGGCAGGAATTCTTGACTGAATCGTAATATCATAACCGCTTTTCCCTGAGGATTCGAGTAGATGCATTTTGTGCTCTTGTTTCAGCGTTCTTACCCACTAGTGCTTCTGCTACCTATCTAGAGATTCTTGACAAAAATCAAAAGAAAAAAAAAATCTGCAATATTATGAATGCAGATCTGGCGTATCAGCTTCAATCCCTTCCCCACCTCCGTAACATGGCTTCCCTGCTTCTTTTCTATAAATATCTTCATTGCATCGCTTCTGAAGAGGTTTCCTGATTGGTATCCCGACTTTACGAATGGAAGTGCAAAACTAGATTGGCAACTATGTCTCACTATTTGACAGTATAAATTGTTTGATGTAACCGTAAGTTATAATTTAACAGTGTTCTTCTCTCGCACTTCTCACTTTTGGAACTCTTTTCCAGATTTTTGCTTTCCTGTCAAACATTTAAATGCAACGCCAATCGTCATCTTCCGTCTCCTTAAATCCTGCTCTTTTATTGTCCTCTCACTTCAATTTATTTTTTTCAGTTTCTTTCATGCTCAGTAACAATTTGCGT
This sequence comes from Acanthosepion pharaonis, assembly GCA_903632075.3. Taxonomy (NCBI): domain Eukaryota; kingdom Metazoa; phylum Mollusca; class Cephalopoda; order Sepiida; family Sepiidae; genus Acanthosepion; species Acanthosepion pharaonis. The sequence goes on along the minus strand of CAHIKZ030005520.1, from coordinate 2,046,630 downwards.
CTTAGCGGCTTTATCGCCTTACTTCGGGGAGGGGGTGATTAAAATGTTCTTGCCGTATCTTCCTGTAACTTTTCTTCAGAGACGCTTGTAATTTAACCTAGTTTTAATTCTGCGACTGCTTCTCATTTCACAGATCAATGTCCACAAGTAAAGGCTGATATCTGTTTGGCCTCCAGTCTTCGGTTTGGCGGTAAACTAAATCCGAAAGCAAGGCCTCTGATCAGGAGATTGGAGGTCTTGAGCAGCGTGGAACCATCTCTTAATTGTTGTTGTTCCCAGCTCCACCTTGACCTGGAGTGGTAGCACCTGTTAGGGTCCCAGCTATGGGTAAATAGTGAACCCTCAATCAAAAACAAAACATTATGAAAATATAAAAATACATATTTATAGTAAAAATATCATCAATACAGATTTATAGTAAAATGACCAACGATATATTTTATCTGTAATTGAAAGTATTCAAGTGCGTTCAAATTATATTTAGTTAAAGCTATAAAATTGTGTTCAGATTTAGATTTCAGCATTAAACAACCCATAGAGGTGTTGATATGCTGCTAAACAAAAAAAGAAAAAAAGAAAAAAACAAGCAACATCACATTATTGTGTACAATATCCGACAATATCTTAAATCAAACTGTATTCCAAAATATAACTTCAACAAAACAACAACATAAAACACGCGTATCACTGTTTGTAGTAATTATGTCCGCACAATCATGTATATGGACAAAAGCTGAGTATTATCTACCACGTATTCAATTGTGAAAGCAGAATAACATATATCGTATTTTTATTACTTCAAATCTCGGCATTAAATGATGCATGAGGAGCTGATATGCCGTTAAACGACCAAATCAAATTTGGCCTTAAAACTACTTCAAAGAGGAAGAGCCAAGCAAATAAGAAAGAACTATTTTTAGATTTTGCAATAAATACCTTCTTATATATTGATTTTTTTTAAGCGTAGCTTAGATGTGGTGCAAAGGCAAAATTATAGGGCAATCAGTGAGAATCGAACACAAGATACAGTCATAACTGTCTTAGCGAGACACGCTTGCTAACCATTACACCACGCCAATTCCTACTTATATAATAATGTCTATTAAACACACAAACACACGCACACACACACGAATATATATTATCATCTGAATCCAACATAAACAAACTAGAAAAATGATACGCTTACATACATAAAACAATATTTAGTTTTTTTTCCGTTAGGCTTGAAATTCGTAGATTTCTTGAAGCTTCGAAAGGGCCAGTCATCTCTCTTTGAATTCAGAACGCCGTAAATTATACGAACGTTGTGTGACAAGTCAAATGCACGTGAAGTCTGATTAACAAGTGAAAATCAAACTACACAAAAATAAAAAAAAAAAATACCAGAATTCCTTCGTTTCTTTTCTATATTTCATTCTCTGATGAAGCCTTAATAAAACTGAAACAAGTTAGAATTATAAAGGTTTCCTATTTGTTCTTTATCTTATCATACCTACTCATCTACCTACTTATACATTACCGACAAACTTATCCATTAATGAAAGTAAATAAATATTCTATTCATAAATAGGATGTCCGGCTGGTGCAATAGTGATCGTCACGGAAAATGAAATCGGTGAATCGAGTTCAAATTCTGCCCTAGTCAGTTGTGTTCACTTTTGCACAAAGGCCATTGCCTAAGGCACGAATCCATCTCTTGCCTCTTCCATCTATGGGTTAACTAGTAGCGTTGACTCGATTTTTTAGTCTTTGGTAATTAGCATTCTAAGAAAAACCATGACAAACAGTGGAGAAAGTAACAAAAAAAATCTGTAGTATTTCTCCCAAGAAGTGGTGACATTTTAGAAATAATAAAAAAGGGAATTTGTGGAGAGCCATTATCGCTTATATACTAAAAGAACATAGCATTCATAAAAAAATACACAAAAAAAATTGCGTAACAATATGTTTATCGGTCATGCAACCTGATCTCCCTTTTTTAGGAATGAATTATTCTGATATTATGGTAACAATAGATATTACTCAACGACAGAAAAATGAAAAATATCTCCCGAATAAAACAAAACTGAAAAGTAAATTTCCAATGTACTGTGTTACTACTTCTCTTTACAGTAAAATATAAGCATGATCTGGAAGCATCGATTGTTCGGAGGTGTAAATAATGGAACTGTGTCTCAGATTATTTTAAAGAGTTTTCGGTTTTATGAATTCTTTTTTTTTTTTTTTATAATAAAGTAAAAAGCAATACAAAATGAGCCAGCAACGTTACTGGTTTTCTAAACAACAACAACAACAACAAAACACAATGCAAGCATTGTATCAATACACATTGTTTTCGCTTGGCCCGTCCATTTTAAAAAATGTCGTCAATGTCTGTCACGGATCAAAACTTCTGACTTCCGTTAATGTTACGGACACTTAGACAATCTTGCGTTTTATACTTTTACTGTTTCAGGAATTTTTACATTTTCGTCATGACGACTGACATTTCGACCTCGATTTGCGGGAATGTTAAAGTTAATATCTTTTCAAGGTCATTCAAATTATATCGCTTCACTAGCTTCTCCATTTTGTAATCAGATTTTTTTTTTTCCACTTGACAACATTATGATCCCTAAACTATTCGTTCGCATTATGTCTAAATCTAATACATACAGACGAATCACTTTAAAAGCACTGATTCTCGTTGGAACACCAAAATTGAACAATTCTGCAAACGATCAGTATTTGAATGTTCAGCTTTGGGTCGTATTCAAATGATTAAATATCTAATGATTTTAATATTTAAAAAGAAAATTGAAATAAAAGTTGAGGAAATATTAGGTTTGTGCAAAAGTCTCCAGCAAAAAAATAATTTTTCAACTGTGCATTCATTATCAAGTTTTCAATAAAAACGAAATGAAAAAAAATAAACCGCTGAAAACTTTTTTACATACCTGATATATCCAAGGGTACGAGGGTTTGATAATACAAAGATCTTCATTTGTGAAACATTTTGAAACAAAAAAAAATGGAATCAATAAAACCAAAATCACTATTATTTGTGATTGAATACAACAGATATTTTATAATGTTCACCTTAAGAGAAAATAAATATTTTAAAAAGAATTCAATAAATATATCGAAATGATTTCTTTTTGCCTATAGACTTGTAAAAACACTTTTGACGTATCATCTTCTTTAAACTCAGTTACTTATTTTTTCCATTCAATACATCTAATGGAAAAGATATCAACTTCATTCGAAATAGTAAAATTTTGCAGTTAGTTTGTAATCAAAACCTGCGTGATACACGTTTAGGCGATCAAGTATTTTACGATGCATAACTGACCATGCAGATTTTAAACGTAGAAGGTTGCCATTTTTTTTGCGGTAGACCAGTTGCCATCCAAGGCTATAGAACCCGGTCCGTCCTGCTAGTTACCCATAGCTGGGGGGGGGGAGAGAAGAGGATTCATACCTTTTCCAAAAATGTATTAGCATGTAAGTGAATGTAATGGATTCGACTGGAATTCGAAATCGTCTCTCCGATTTCTCAATCCGAGCCGCTATCCATTACTCCACCGTGCCCCCAAGCAAAGTCCTCTAAACAACACAAATATAAACGAGAAAATATAAACGCCTTCTAAACTGAGCATTTATTTTTAAAGTTTGAAAAATGGATAGAAATACCTAATTTCCGCAGGTTTTGATTACAAACTAACTGCAAAATTTTACTATTTCGAATGAAGTTGATATCTTTTCCATTAGATGTATTGAATGGAAAATTTTTTAAAACAGAATTATATTTTCAAACCAGAATTCTAATTATGAATCACCACAAATAAAATATGCAATTTTTTACTGTATTCGATAAGTAAAAACTGTAAAAAAAAAATTATAAGAGATTATAAAAAAGGCTACTGAATATATAAGATTTGTTAGCGGGCACCTCGAGGCGGTGTAATGGTTAGCAAGCTTGGCTCGCTAGAACAATTACTAGTGAGTTCGATCCTCACTGGGTTCCCCCTACTTTCGGCCTTGTGCCACATCTAAGCTACGCTTGGAAAATCGCTATAAGATTTGTTAGATCATAATTAATAAAAACCATAAATAGATAAAAATGTATATAATCCCATAATACTGCTGGGCACACATTATAAGAGAAAATGTTTTAAATTTACATTGTTTATTGAAAATCACACTAAAACTACTGCACATATTACATCATAATATAGCTAAATAGTTCAGTATAATTCCGCTTTGAAGCAAATGGTCTTATTTGCTGGTACAATGATTTAATAATAATCTGCTTGCGTCATGCATTTTGTTTATATACAATTTGTAAAGCTTCAGTCAATTATACATTTTATAAGGATGTGTTATAAAGCTTTCCCTGATCACCGGAATTTTAACGCTACAATTTTGAACATAAACATAATCTTTAAACTCGTTACCTCAAAAACGCTAACGATTTGTAAGAAATATATTTTGGGTCATTATTTATCATGTCAAAGCCAACTTTCAAATTTACCACGCTTCTAAAATCGACCTGTTCTAAAACAACAGTAGGAGATTTGTTTTCTTCTCTACAACCCCATTCCCACATATGCAATGGTGTCTAAGCCTCTTGTTATTCTATAGTTATTTCTATAGCAAAAGTTCAGACGAGCTGCGTTCTTTGGTTTCACCAATTCAGACATTTACTGATGAGACGTATCATGCAACTTGCACGGAGTTGAATTACCCGAATGTCCTGCAGGTTTCAACTACAATAAGGACGGTCGACCCATCTTTTTCGCAAGAAATACGACTTTTAAAAGAGATTTCCATGTGGGTGCTACTCTGAAGGCTTCAGTTTTGACCTCCTCAAATCATTATTTATCGTCTTTATTTTCATAATCTCCACTTCCTACTACCTTCTCTTCTATTCATCTCTCACACCTCTTTACCATTTTCGAAGGCAACTCTCTACACAGATTACCGTTCAAGCCTTGTACTGAGTGAAATTTAGAAAAAAAAAAAGTAAATACAAGAAATTTCAGTAAGTATTGCTACATGGTGAGATACTGAACAGTACGTTTTATAATCATAAAATATGTTATGGTTATACAGCATATGATTTACGCCAGAAAATACCAGAGGTCTAAACCAAATTTAATATCAATAAAAAAACTTTCTTTTAAGAGAATTAAACTGTGGTGTCCCCAATATATACTGGGCTCAACCTAAGAGATACCAAAGTAGACTTTCCACTCAGTATCACACCAAAGAAACCAGCTGTATAGGAGGGTGCACCTGAAAGGTGACTTCATATCCATCAGATTCAGATTCGCGCGTACATAGGTTCACCAATCATCCAATTGACTCTCCTCCCTGTTCTTTTAAACAGGAGTCGAGGTTTATCCTTTGTTTCATGTTTAGGACTGCGGTTCCTTCTAAAGTCTGCTTCAGCTCTGTACTCATAACGTCTGCACCGGAACTTTTATTCACTATTATTTATTTTATTGTACTTTTTTCCTTCCTCTACCAATAGGCTCGCCAATCGTCCGGTTCACACTCCTCCCCGCTCTTCGAACTGGAGTAGAGGTTTATCCCTTGCTTGGTGTTTAAGATTGGTTCTCCGATTCCTTCTAACATTTGCTACAATATACTCCTAACGTCTGTCCTTTCTTACGCTAATACAACTCCACACAGTAATCCTCTACCTTGAGTGGCTCATGAGCCTTGTATTGGGTGAACATTAGTAAAAATAAAAAATAATCCTAGGATGTCAGTGGCTGTCACCGATATGTAAACAGGTGGTTGACCAACTTGTGCTTGGGTTGGTACACGTGGAACAACTGAATGGCATATTCAGTTATATAATCGCCTCAACCTAAGGGAAAAAATCAGAGAGTCTCTCACATACTTGCGATTAGAAGATCCACGTTTGAAGAAAGCCATCAGAGTCACACACCCTTATGCCGATAGTAATTGACGAAATCTGGAAGCGAATAAACAATAATTTTATACATTGGAGATCTCGTTAGATTTATTTACAAGGCTTAACTTAGTACGTCATAAAGCTATGGGTGAAAACTCGAAATCAGTATCACGATTGTATCTGTTACATTAATGGCCTGTTACATTTGGTCAATGACTCTGACTGTCTCTGACAGAGATGCCCAACCAGCCAGTAACGGTTATTCGCGTTAATTAATATTCAGTTAATTTAATTATTAACATGTAATTAAGGTTAAATTGATTCATTCAACAGAATAGACTGTATATCTATCTATCTATCTATCTATCTATATATATATATATATATATATATATATATATATATATATATATATATATATATATATGCATGTATGTATGTATATATGTATGTATAAAAGTGAACATTGAAGTCAACATTCAGAGGCGACAGGCTGTTTCATGCTAGACAAAATCGTCAACCAATGTTCACTTTTATATTTATATTTAAATACGCTCTATCTCTGGTATTGAGCACTTTATCCCATAAATATAGCACACCTTAAAACTATATTTCTTTATATATATATATAATTTATTTATTTACTTTATTTTTAACCTGTCATTTTTATTAATTCAGTAATGGATACGCGTATTTGAAATCGAGGCCCTGTTTTTTTTTTTTTTTTTTTTTTACATGTGTTCTTTAGATTTGGCTGGCAATCAGTCTAAATGAAAGACAACTCTGAATTCACAACCTGCAGATATTCTGACAGTTCATCTCTATGAGTATGTGTCCATCACATACATAATAAAACCATCCAGTGTAACTGTAGCAACAAAGCAAACTGTACACTTAACAGCAAATGTTTAGTGCATAACATAATATACAAAGCTACCATAAATGATAACATTAAGTCAGAAGAAAAAATTTACATAGATGCTTCAGAAAAAAAAACCTTAAGAAAGATACTGCACCCACAAAATGTCTTTTAAGAGAAAAATGTACAAACAACACAACCCTTTCAAAATACATATGGACTCAAAATCACCACCAAAAGGAAATGGAAAATTATGAAAATGGCAGCCCCATATAGTATTAACACTAAAAATATAAACTATGCTATTATTAGTAATAATTACTTTTAGAAATGAATATAAACCCTTAAACAAGAAAACTGAAATAATGAGTAACAGTAGGCATATAAATATTTAATTTGGCATCTAAGCCCTAATTAAAATAGATAAGATAAATATAAAATAAACATAATCAATTAATTGAATGAAGAAATAAAATTAAACAAAGGAATAAAAAATAAACATAAAATAAAATAAACGAACAAATATAATAAATATGCACACGTGTATGTGTGTACGTATATATATATAAATACATACATATACACATACTCAAACAACAACAAACCTTCCATAATTAATTCTTTAAAGACAACACCAATGCAAAAAAACCCCCAAAACTATTAGTTACTACACAAAAATGAAGCAATAGATAAATGATAACATATAAACAAATATTTACTTTACCTAAACATTAATTAAAAATATGTTGCGCCCGTGTACGTGTGTTTATGTATATATGTATGTGTGTGTGTATGTGTGGGAGTGAATGCTTGCGTGCGTGTGGGTGTATTATATAACTGATATAAACATTAATTAATATATTAATATAAAAGCACAGATACATATGTGCATGTGTTTGTGTGTATGTATATGTGTCTGTATGTATAGGTGTATATATGCATATGCGTATGTGATACATATATATATATCTATACATGTATATATATATGTGTATGTGTGTGTGTGTGTGCGCGCGTGAATGTATGAATGTAAGTATATGAATACAGATTCAAACAACAATAAATAAAATTTAATTATAAAGCCAACCTCCTATAATTAACACCGTAATACTTAAGATACCACAAAATCAAATAAGAAAAACGAAATAATGGCCAAGTATATATTTACCTTACCATTTAAGCATTAATAATAATTATAATAATTATAATAAAACTATTTAAGTAAAAAAATGAAATACATCTACATTTTCCAAACTCAAGAAAGCTTTAGAAAGCTCAAGAATTAATAAGAGTAGTGACGGTCTGAAAAAATGGATGTCGATTTGCTACATTTGTCTTTCATTCAGAATTGAAAGAGAGAGAAAAAATGTATAAAACCAATAAGGAGAGAATATAAAGAGACAAGAAAAACGAAGAAAAATGTACGCACATACGGGTTGGCGAGCGCGGGTGGGTGCGTGCACAGGCCCAAGCGAACACGCATGCGCGCGCACACAATGAAAGAAGTAGAAAAATCATCTATGCACCAATTAAAAGTGCATAAATTATTTTACAACGCAATATAAAAGAAAAAGAATAAGATGTCAATTGCAGATATCCCCTGACGAATCGACAGAACGATTGCTGGAGGGCTGGTCACAGGAAACTCTAGAGATGTTGAAGGTAATACCAATCAGCTAAGTAAAAAAAATATATTTGTATTAACCCTGTATATTTGGCTTTGGGGTGCTGGAGGTAACATCAATCAGATAAGTGATAAACATTTTACTTGTATTAATATTATATATATATATATATATATATATATATATATATATATATATATATAAAAAAGAAAAACAGACCACTTTGAGGTACCATTATGATAATTTATTTCACCAGAGCCCTTTTAAAGTACACCGGATCATCAGATAGCACTTCCAAAAAATGAAATGAAACGAAAAATGAAATTAAAATTGATGGGTAGTGTAAGTTTTTGTAATTTAACAGAGAGTGTAAAAGGTAGTTAAAGAGACATGGTAGAGTATATATATATATATATATATATATATATATATATATATATATATATATATATATATAAAATATAAAAATAAAATAGAAATTAAGGAGGATTTGAGATAATTAAGTAATTCATGGATTCTAGAAAAACCTCAACAGAACGCACTATATTTGGGACTCATCAGCAATTGAGAATTGAAACCTGGACAGTTACATCGACAGGCAAACGTCATACCAACTCTACTAACGGGCCTCGGTGGCGAAGAGGTAGCGAACTAGACTCCATATTGCGCCGCTCATTCACAAATTCCGTGGTGGAACTCATCCAAGTACCTTTACCCATAGGATTGTGCCCACCCCCACTAGAGCTACGACTACTATCCCCAAGCCGCTCCATCCAGAGTATTAGATTATTTGTATATCCATGCTTGAACCGGTTTCTAATAGTCAAATCCATTATGTTCACTTACGTCCTAATCCCCTTGGGAAAGGTAATTAATCCTCCTCTTCTTCCTCCAGCTCTCTGTATTCGGCCCTTGAAAAAGTGTGGTTGGTTCTGCACAAAGCCTTCACCACTAGAATCAAATCAGATGTGCTGGTGTCGGGCTGTCTGTTCATAGGAACTGAGCTGCATGATCCTAATACATCGAATACGACAGGAGAGTTCAATATATATATATATATATATATATATATATATATATATATATATATATATATATATATATATATATACAGAGAGAGAGAGAGAGAGAGTTAAATTCCCAGATAAATTCTGTGGGCAATGCAAATTGGAAAAAAATCTTTCGGCTTCATTTTTCCCTTGAAAAGTCGAAGACGAAACACGTCAACAAAAAAAATAAGATTTTTTTTCCAATTGTCAACTTATACCATATATATATATATATATATATATATATATATATATATATATATATATATATATAATTTTTTCGGAAAGAGTGTATCTGTCAAGAAGCAAAATGAATGAAAAAGACAGGAGGAAAACTATTCTTAGCCAATGCGTTATAAAGTAACTTTATCATTTGCCTTGATAAAGCCCCTCAAGATGCGAATGTCTTTATATATATATATATATATATATATATATATATATATACAGACAAAAGGAAAACTTAGCTGACGCGTTTGGTCCTCTGAAAGACTTTATTAAGGCAAATGTATATGCGTGTGTGTATAAAGTCTCACAAGCAATTATGGGTTGCTTAACATGTTTCAGATAAGATACACCCCAAATATGTTTTCGCAACCTTTATAAGCAATGGCTCACCTCTGAATAAATGAAAATATCACGTCATACTTAGCGAAAATTTAAAGGTTATACATTTAAATCTGCTGAAATAAAAACATAGAATTTTAAAAAAATGAACAAACAAATATGAACTTCATTTTAATGTTTCTATTCAACTGTTTATGCAGCTTATTTATTTGAAACCTGAGCCTGGTGCTTTTTCGCGATTTCTTCAATGTTTCGTCGGATGCGCGATAAGCAGACCTTCATTTTTCCTACAGTTGAGTGTAGTCTTTCCCGCTTTATTTGTTTGATGTTATTTGGGATTGAAAGTCTAATTGACATAAATAAGAATTAGAAAATTGCAATAAACCTGATAAAGCCTTTTTAAATAATGTGGGCTAAAAAAATTTAATACATATTCATTTATTCAAATACTAACGCTGTACCGTTACACACACACACACACACACACACACACACACACACACATATATATATATATATATATATATATATATTCCATGTGTAGCTTAGATGTGGCATAAACCCGAAAGTATACGGCACCAAGGAAGGATCAAACTCACTTCTCAGTCGTAATTGTTCAAGTGAGACAAGGTTGCTAACCGTTATACCGCCTCGAGGTGCCCCTCCTCTTCCGCCATATATATATATATATATATATATATATATATATATATATATATATATATATATATGTCGAGACAATATTCCGTGGCACACTTATCAAGATTACGCGGCACACTAGTGCCGCGCACGGCAGTTGGGAATCATTGTGTTAGTATAACGGTTATCACTGCAGAAAGTGGTAATCGACAGGCCGAGTCCGCCTTCGCAAAAAATGTTCTTCAGAAAGGCATCAATCCATTTTTCTCATCTCGCTGCTCTGCTATGAGTTAAATAGTAAGGCAGACTGACCTATCTAGCCTTGGATGGCAGCCAGTCTAAGAATTAACGTTTCTCGACGCGGAAATTAGAAATAGTAAAGTTGAAATTAAGGAAATGCGTAAATGCATCTATTCTTCACTGCACTAGCCAGGGCCAGTGTGTACTAACCGAATGACCGGAGAGGTCACAAAGCCGGTTTGGGGGCCTTAGGCAGGGCTTTGTAGCTCTCGCTATCTTATCAATATTTGCTTTTTTCTATATATATATATCATAAAAATTAAACTAAGCTCAACTGACTATTAAAGGATGAAACATTTTTGCGCATTTTGACGTCATTCTGGATTCTTCATTTTTTTCATCCAATTCCGCGACTTTGTTTTGCTCATGTTAAATCTCAAAAAAAAAAAAAACAAACAAACAAAAAACACTATAATAAATTCACTATTTTTATCCATAATATTGAATACTTTAAAATTCCTCAAATTTTAACAAAAGAAAAAAAATCTCAAGTTCATGTGAAAAATTTCCGCAAAATATTGTTCATTTATTTAAGATGGAATGATTTACTATGACATGTCTCTTATTTGGGTTTAGATACACTGGAATTATTTTCAATTTTTTTGTTGAATTCTTCACCTATATTGCATATGTTCATTATGGTACATAATTAGTTTATAATAAAATTTGTATTTTATATAAGTACTACCTTGAGATTAAGTAGAGTGAGGAGCCCCGTATCATAGTTACATTGGTGTATCACTAAAGGCTTGAAACGACTGGCCATCACATATCGGTTAAATATCAGAGTAGATTTGTGACTATAGTTTTTAGAATCTTGGAAAATGACTACTCTGAATTCAAAACTATGAAGAAGGCAACAGTAAACCACTTCACTATCTTTCCCAAGAAGTCATGGTAGTTCACAGATAATAAAGAAAAGGAATCTTGGAAAAGGACTACCGTGAAGAAGCCAACTGGAAACCACTTCACTATCTTTGCTAAGAAGTCATAGTAATTCATTGATAATAAACAAGTGGTGAGCCATGTCCTAACTGATAATGCCATAAAAAAGAAAATATTTAAATATGGTACTGTTTCTTTTCAGCGTTGATAAAATTGAAATTTAGGAAATGCGTAAATCCATCTATTTTTCACCACACTAGCCAGTTCCAGTGTGGACAAACTGCCCCTATGTAATAACCTATGCAGTGCGTAATGTTATTATTTCAAATATAGAGAATTCATTGCCTGCTCATTGAATTAATCGAATAATCTTGCAATTTCCGAATACGTTTTGACCTTTTGACTTTGAATCAAACGCAAGGTCATTCACTCCAGTATCCTTGATATCGAATGAACCGATAGAAAAAAATATCTCGGCTAATTGGACAAGAAATCTTGTTTCCGTTAAGTTGATTCTAACTTTGAAAATATTTACAAATTACTCAAATAAATAAACATCTCAACAAAAAACGTACAATTTTTTTTTCTTGATTTAGAACCACTTACGCGATATGATTAAAATTATATCTACAACTAGTCACTTAGTACGTTCTCATATCGTTCCTAACTGGTAGCTAACGCTGGATATTAAGTAACAGTAAGTTTCCTCGGTACTCTAGTCTTTTTTTGTGGGGATTATCCGACTTTGTCTGCGAGGAGGACCGCTAGTTCTCGTTCTATTCGGGACTATAAAAGGAAGGGTCATAAACCCTGTCTTCCAATTTTTGCTCCGAGATGTAGTAGCGATAACAATAGGATTATTCTCTTGCGGAGAGATACTCCGAGGACAGCCGAGGACTACTTCATTTTAACCGAAACATGTGGCGCATCCCACAAACGCACCATAGCTAAACCTACAAATGTTTTTCTTTGTGTTTGTGTGTTTGTGTGTTTGTGTGTGTGTGTGTGTGTGTGTGTGTGTGTGTGATAGAAATTATTAAGAGGATTTGCGTTTGTCTTATATCGTAACTGTCCGGGTTTCAATTCTTGGTAGCGGATGCACACTGCTGATAAGTTCCAAATATAGGACAAAACGGCTGTTCGGTGCTTTCTGCATTCTGTTGAGGTTTCTTCTAGACTCCATGACTTACTAAATGTTATCTCTCTCTCTCTCTCTCTCTATATATATATATATATATATATATATATATCAATTCACTCCAAACAAGGTGATAATGCTTCTAACTGTCAAGGGGTTACTGGGATTGAAAGAGAATGAGAAGAATTTAGAAAGAAGCGGAAACCCAATCCTAAACAGGAAACAAGGGATAAAATTCTACTGTTCAAATGACTGGGGAGGAGTGTGAATACGTAGATGTAATTTTCTCTTTTTTTCCTTATATAAAAACAGATGTATAAAAATCCTACACCTATTGAATTAGTATTTTTTTTCTAATATGTCGAATTCAATTATTTTGAAATTTCCTAACCACATCTGTTACAAAATAACCCATCTCCGCTACACTTTTTTTTAAAAACCTTTTCAGTAATACTGTCTTTTTTGACATTTGTCTTTGTTCTTCCAGCTTTTTTAAAGTTAGCCTCTTTGGGATTTTCTCCCAAGTGCTCTCATATGCACAACTGGCGCTTTTTATTTCCAATTCACTAGAGAGACCTAAGCTATTTGTCACTAATAATGTAATAATCAAATTAAATAGAAGCTGTTTCAACTTGAAGACACGTTTTAAATCAATGTGATTTCCAATCTTCAGCATGGCTGCTCGTTTCCAAACATGCCAATCTGCTCCGGCATATTTGTGCTTCTTCAGGACTCACAGAGTCAACCTTTGGTTTCTACTGCAACTATGCTGAGCGGGCCTTACTTGCAGTTTAAGTATGTGCCCCGATCGGGATACATACAATTTTGAATTCATTGTTTTACTGGTTGCCGACCATGGCTAGACAGTCCAGTCTACCCTACTATTTAATTCATAACTGACGGAATAATAGTTGTATTTGCATCAATTGTTATTGTTTTTTTTTTAACAGTTGGAAGGCGCCTGTTCCTAAAGTCCAAACTGAAGGTAGAGGGCACGTGAGAATCAAATACGTCCTGTCATTACTTAGATTATTTGCAGTCCTCATCTTTGTTGTTATTATCATCACAACATTTCGATCGTTATGCCCTTCTTCAGGTGTATGTCGAACCGGGTAAAGATACTAACGGGAATGAGCATTCCAAAAGTTCTTGCAAGGAGACATCTAAAAGTTTAATCTCATTATCATACGCATACACCAGAACAGCGTTTCTCATCCCGTACACCCGGGCGTGTACTAATGCACCGTGAAAGATAACCAGGTGTACCTCAAGTTAACAGAGATTTACATTATTTACATTATTCGGACTGTCATCCTCATCTTCACTGCCGTTTCAGCCGTTGTACGCTCCGGCTTTCTTCAGGTGATTGGAATTTCGAACCGAACCACCGGGTTAGATTGTTCTATTTCCACGTGCCACGCCTCTCCCGGAAGTCTCAGTTCTTTCCCTTGAACTCAACTGTCCAAGTTTTTTGGTTCACCACTGCTGTGGCCTGATGTTGAACTCACAACTCTTTGGAATCTAGTCACTGGATCTAACCAACGCCTTTATCCACATGGCCCAGTGGATAGAGTCGTTGGTTAGCTCATGGCTTTCGTATCTATGCCAAGTCTTTGTCATTTAATATTTTAAACTATTTGCTAAATTTCTTAATCTTTAAGAGGGAGTGGATAATCCTTTCCCTTTTGCCTTTCTTAAGGGATTTAAATCAGTTATTATCAGACACGCTAAAAAATAGATTCTTCATAAATCCGTTTTAAATGAAACTGTACCGCTAATCTGGATAGCGGCTTGGATTAAGGAATCGGAGAGCTGAAATCGAATTCCAGTCGAATCGATTACATTCACTTATGTGCTAACACCGCTCTAGAGCAGTGTTTCTCAACCTTTTCTGACTGGGAAGTTGGAATTAATATCAGCTAAAGCCCCTGTACCTCTCTTCCGAGAAGGAGCTGGGTTCATTACCGAGCCAAGGGTAACCTGAGCAATTTCCAGAAATCCCACATTAAACTAACTCCCACCTGTTGTCACATCATGTTGCGACATGGGTGCGCAGATATATACCTATATATATATATATATATATATATATATATATATATATATATAGAGAGAGAGAGAGAGAGAGAGAGGGGGGGGATAGATAGATAGATAGATAGATAGATAGATAGATAGATAGATAGATAGATAGATAGATATTGATAATATTAGTGGTAAATATACAAATACATATGCAATCATATATCTAAAATATACATACATACATACATACATACATACATACATACACATACATATATATTTGTATAAAAAATAATTCCAAGAGGATAGAATCCAGGTAGAATTCAATGTCCAGGACAGAGTAAGGATATAATAAAAAGGCTTAAACACTAATATTCCATGGTCATAATTTATTCCATTGAAATCGTAAATACGATCCAATTCATCAGACCTATAACAGACGGCTAACAAAGAATTCCCGTACATATTTTTGCATTGCTCCTCGCTCGTTTTATGGAACTTGGAGCGGAAAGTAGCTAAAGTCTGTTTATAAAATGGCGTCTCTCCACTATTGCAGGTGAAGAGCAGAGTCAATCTCTGATACTTGAGATTTTCTAAAAAGACAAACGCAATGTGGACTGGAGATTCCTGCCACCACCCAAATGTATGCACGTGGAGCTCTATATTAACATAACTTTTTACCAAACCTACCAGCGTGATGAGATAAATGAATGGCCTTGTGTCTATTTTCCTGTTTTAGGGAATTTAATCTTCACTATAATGATAAATAAATATAGATCTCTGACCGCAATACATATCTTATTTTGTTAATATTAATCCTATCTGGTTTTCTGTTGTATATTTATTGATTGCGTTATTGATTATTTCATAATTCTATTTTTATGATGTCCAAAGCAAAAAACGAAAGTGTCCGGAAAAAAGATGAATATATTTGATTAATGATAAACAATTAGGCATGTGCCTGACTGTGGCTATATGTCTGCATATACAGGATGGGTGAAAATAAACTCCCTATTTAAAGTTGTTAATAAGTTTATTAATTATTGGTTGATGTTAATAAAACCTATTTTATTTTGAAAAGTATAATGGTAAAAAAAGGCTAAAATTCTATATAGGCAGCAACATTCATATATATATATATATATATATATATATATATATATATATATATATATATATATATATATATATATATATATATATATATATATATACCGTTGGTATGGCGTTTGTCTCTTATCGTAACTGTTCGGATTTCAAATGCTGATGAGTCCAGTGATTTCTGCATTCTGTTGAAGTTTCTTCTAGACTCGATGAATTGCTTAATTATGATTATTTCAAATCCTCCTAATTATTTCTCTCTCTCTCTCTCTCTCTCTCTCTCTATATATATATATATATATATATATATATATATATATATATATATATATATATATATATATAAATATATATAAAAAGTGTGTGTATATATATATATATATATATATATATATATATATATATAATCGAATCCATTGCATTCACTTACGTGCTAATACCCTGGGGAAAGGTATTAATCCTCTTCTTCTCCCTCCAGCTATGGGTAAATAGCAGGACAGACTGGGTGGTAACTGGTCTAAGAGAAAGACAACTCTGAATTCAAAACCTGAGGAGGGTCGTTTGGGGACCTTGGTGCACTAGGTCTCTGTATTCGGCACTTCAAAAAAGTATATATATATATATATATATATATATATATAATGATAACAGCCCAGACACCAGCATATATGATTTGATTATAGTGGTAAATGTTTTGTGCAGAACCATCCACACACACACATATATATATATATATATATATATATATATATATATATATATATATATATATATATATATATATTGAAAAGTACTCTGAATAAATGATCATGTATCAACAAGGTAATTTTCTCTCTTACTAAGAAGCTTGTCCGTGAATGTGAGAGGATCCTATTGACAAAGAAGTAGAAAAACTTGTCTAAATTGTTTAATAAAACATGTCTTAATGAAAACATGCTGCCAAAATGTACGCAATATATATATATATATATATATATATATATATATATATATATCGTAGACTCTCCCGTCGATGATCGACGCGGGCTGTTGACCCGTGCCTACCGGGGATCCTTTTAGGTCGTATGAAGGTCAGGCAACTCAGTTCCTAGGAACTGACAGCCAGACACCAGCATATATGATTTCATTACAGTGGTGAAAGCATTGCGCAGAACCAACCACACTTTTCGAGCGGCCGAATACAGAGACCTAATGCACTATGTGCCACAAGGTCCCTAAACGACACTACGCGGGTTTTGAATTCAGAGTCGTCCTTTTTCTAGACCAGTTGCCATCCAAGTCTATAGAACCAAGTCTGTCCTCCTATTTGCCCATAGCTGGGGGAGAAGAAGAGGATTCATATCTTTCACAAGGTTATTAGCACGTAAGTGAATGTAATGGATTCAACTGGAATTAGAACTCAACTCTCCGATTCCTCAATATATATATATATATATATATATATATATATATATATATATATATATATATATATATATATATATATATATATATATATATTAAAAATGGACAAAAGTCCGACAATTTATTTATTAAAGACATTTTTATGTTTAACGTTGTTTTTATAGATACAAGTATTTAAGTAAAACATAAACAGAGCATTTACTTATATACTTGTATCTATAAAAAACAACGTTAAACATAAAATGTCTTTAATAAATATATATATATATATATATATATATATATATATATATATATATATATATAAAAAAATGTTTAAACACTTCAGGAAAGGAGAAACTTATGTAGATATTCTAATACAAAATTTATTCAGACATCACGAAATTAATACAAGTTACCTTTGTATTCTAGAATCACAAGAGATGCTCAAAATGGTGGCCTTTAGCTTACAGACATTTATTAGTCAGGCGAATTACTGCTTGGACACCGCTGACCAAAGTTTCCAGTGGTCATGCATTTTCAATTTCTTGACCGCCAATGTAGTCGGTTTTCTGTGATACACAACGTCATTTAGGATCCCCTATAGTAAATTGTTTTATCGCAATTTGATAAAAAATCGAAAGACAGTTTTTCCTTTCCTGAAATGTGTATATATTTTTTCTTTCTCACGATATATATATATATATATATATATATATATATAATAATTTTAGGGATTTGAATAATTTTCCCATAATATTTCATCATGACTAGATCTAGAAACCTCAACAGAACGCAGAAAAGCACTACCGAGAATCGAACCCGGACCGTTACAATACAATGCAAGTATCATACCATTTGGACCAGCGGGCCTCAGCGACGAAGAGGAAACTCAGTAATGAGAGTCAGTTAAATATACTGGAAAAATGGTTGGTTCCCTGTACTGCTCTAGTAAGCACCTGACTTCTTTTATATAATCTTTACTATAGCCAGATCAGACCATAAATGGAGTATTGCTGCCATATATGGGCTGGAGCTGCACAATCCTCACTTTCCAATATTGATAGAGTTTAAAATTATTGACTGAGCAACATTGTGGGTGATGAATTATTTTCCACCCTAAAATTCCTTTCCCACAAACAAAATGTCGCAAGTCTCTTGCTCCTCTTGCAATTTCCATGGAAAATGTTTCAATGAACTACATTAATTAGTTCTACCAGTTCTCACCTCCACCTGCCATGCCACATACACTGTGATCAACCATCGTCATTCCCTTCGTATTCCATTAGTAAGAAGGAAGTTCCACTCGAACAGCTTATTTCCAAGAACCAACTCCGGAGAGGATGCTTTCCGCATCACTCCGATCTTAGCCTCCTCAAGTCTAGGCTTAACCTTTATCTTTCTCACATATTCCTGTAAACACCATTTTTTTTTACTTCCTTCTCTTACGCTCAAGCAACGATCTCATTTAGTAACCTTCTACCTTGATTGGCTCTTGAGTCTTGTATTGGGTAAATATTAGTGAAAATATAAATGTATCAGAATTCATTCAATTTAATTCTTGCCATACGCCATAATTCCTTACACTTTCTATGAATCTCTGTCTTCAAATAGACATGAAATTTGATGATATATTTAGTAATGAAGCCTGGGACGAGAAAAGATTTTTTTAATCTATATTTTTTAGAAAATGTAAATAAGTACAAATATATTCGTCTTTAATTTTAATGAAAATTAAACAACAAGAAATTTGTTAAAAATGTCGGTAAACGTGAAGATTCTTGCTAAAGAAAAACGCGCCTTTTTTTTATTATTAATAATCAAGACAGAATTCCGGAAAGAAGAAAAATTAGAAAACAAACGAAAGATGGTATAAATGTCAAAGACGTGTATGTGTGTGCGCGCGTGTGTACGCGCGTGTGCGTGCTAAAAGAACGAATGAGAAAAAGAGGGAAGTTTATAGAAAATGCCCCAAAGATGTTAAAAAAAGATGCCAGAAAAGAACTGATCGAGAAAAATTAGACGAGAAGTAGTGAAGGGCGAGATATGAGTAAGAGATAATAGTATGGGAGGAAGAGGAGGAGGAAGAAGTGGAGAAAATATTGAAGGAGGAAGTAGAGGAGAATTTGGAGGAGGAAGAGGAGGATGTGGAGGAGGAGGAAGAGGAAGAGGAAGAGGATGAATTTCGAATAGAAATCAAATAAAAAAAAAATCCCCGATCTCATTCACAGATTTGACTCAAGCACACTAATGGTCTGTAAAAGTGTTCGTGAAACTATTTTAATAAAATCAGAGATTTTTAATCGCTGCGACTCTCTACCGCAAGTAATAACATTTTCACCTTTCGCTGCTGGCTTCAATGAGATGATGTTTTCTGAATATCTTTTGTCAGTTACATGAAAACCGCATTTAGTCATTGGAAATGATTGAAAACGAAGCGCCATTTGCCAATGTGACGCACGAAAAAACGAGATCTCGTTTTTTTTTTTCTTTTTTTCTTCCTCTCTCCAATGGATTCTATAACTGCTGCAAGCGAATGAACGGGTTACGTTGACCCAGACAACAGGCAGACGACTGTCGGACAAATAAAGTCCTGGATAGAAATAACGGCTCAAGAGGAAAGAACAAAATGGACGATCTGGGCTGTGTTGTCGACCAGCTAATAATCGGAGGGAAGTCATTTCTATTTGCTAATTGAGTGGAGTAAAGTATTCTGAGTAATGGTTAATGAATAAAATAGATTTAAATCCGTGAGTTGCCTCTCTTTGAATGAATTTAAGCGTCGAAAAGATGGAGGTTGTGAAGTGTAAATTTTACTGAAGTCCGAAAGGTTAAAAATACAAAATCCGCGTTCAATTTGTGTGCCTTTATGCATGTTATATACAGATTATCTAGAGATTTTCTAAATTTAACTTAACTTTAGCAAACGGAAAACATAGGAAAATCTTGTTGAACCAGTATTCTACCATGAAAATCTGCATTCAAAATCCTGATTCCCTCTTCAGTTTGAACACTGAACCGTAATGCAGCAACTTTAGCGCTCTCTTTCCATACATACATATATATATATATATATATATATATATATATATATATATATATATATATATATATATATATATATATATATATATATATATATATATATATAGAGAGAGAAAACATACACTTGCGTATTCTGTGTTTGAATGCACATAGTTGGAGTTGTATGTGCAATATACTTATATATATATATATATATATATATATATATATATATATATATGGAGAGAGAGAGAGAGAATTTATACAAGTAAAAAGCTTGCCCCTTAGCTGATTGATCTTTCCTTCAGCATTCCGACTTCAGAATTTCGTAGACGGACACTCCGGGAATTACTACCTCCACTCGTCGTCACGGGGTATCAATCTATGTGGGTGTCCAATTACATATACACTGATGTGGTAATGGTAGGTTGTGTCAACGTCCTTTGAAGTCAGGTGTATATCAATTAAGATCTGACACCTGATGAGTAATTATGAAGACCAGTTAGGCTGCTCATGGCCATAAGCGTGAATTATTGAAGTTTCGAACAGGGCATGACAGTGAGCCTCAAACAGATCGAATATTCCATTTCTGAAATTCTGGGAACATTTGACGTTATTTCATCCACATTGTCAAGTGTTTAGCGAGAATACTTTACATTCTCGCCCAACATGGACAGTAGAGTAACCAACCACGGGTCCTTACCACGCACAGCTAGTTAGTGCTTTTTAAATTTATTATATATATATATATATATATATATATATATATATATATATATATATATGGTAAAATATAGTTTTAAAAGTATATTTATGGGTTAAAGTGCTCAATATCAGGGATAGAACGTATAGAGCGTGGCCTGACGCTTGCGTTTAGCATAAAACAGAGTGTCGCCTCTGGGCGTTGACTTCAATGTCTCTTTTAGTATATACAACGTGCTTTTGATAATGGAGACAATATGAGAATTTAAAGTCCTGAAACAAATGTATGCTTTTCCAGTGATAATCTGATTCGTCAGCTCCTTGTGAGGAAACCAAAATTGCTTCATTTTGGAATTGTTCCAAAATCGATTGATTCTACCTAATCCGGCGTTTCTTCGCCGATTTTCGCTATTGATCACTTCATCATGGAATATTTCAATTCCGATTGTGCTAAAGCAACATAAGGTTAGGAAGCAGAGACGGGCACGCGTATATCAATTCCGGCTGAGGGGTAGCTTACAATAGTAAAAGATGAGCAGTTACCAGTTGGCTCAGTGGTAAGTGCAGCGGTTAATCTGCTGTTTGATTTCCGCTTAAATTCATTAAGTTCAGTTGCCTTCAATCCGTTTCTCCCCAAGAAACACAAGGGCTTCCTTAGAAAGAAGACGAGAAAACTTTAGTGAGCTGAAAAGACAATGAAATGACAGGGTTCCGAAATATAGAAGATGACGATTGTATTTAAAATTTTGAAGATCGTAGTTTACAAGAAAGCAAGAAGCCGAAAAAGTGTTCCATAAGCAAGAAGTGCGGGAAAAGAAACTATTACAATATAACTTACTGTTAAATAAAACTGTTTCAACAGTAAAACGATGAAACCAAATTGACAGTCTAGTCTTCTCCTTGATGTCTCCCCTCACTAGTAAATGATCATGGCCCTCCACAACTTTCTGTCCCTCGTAGCTCTTAAATTTTGTCTTTCGCTTATTTCTCATAAACCCTGTTTCGTTATCTATTTATTCAAGCTCACTATGTTATGTGTTGTTTCCTCTGTTTCTCTTGTCTTCAATCTGTCCCGAGAGTATCTGATTTTCCAAGCCCTCCCTCCTCATTATGTGTCTCAGAAACCTCAACAGTCTCTTCCTGGTGTTAAGTATAGGTGTCTTTTTTAAAATTCATGCAGTGGAAGTACCAAGGATGGAAAGCTCATTAGAAGAATTGTCATGAAATATTTATAGAAAAGACAGAGGGAAGCCCCGCCAAGGCAGAGAGAAAGTGACAGAAGTCGAGATGCCAGGTCAGAGCCGATAACATTGCAGATCCTGGATTATATCAAGAATCTTGAGATATATAGCCAGAGCACCAGACCAAATTTAGCAGCAATATTTAATGCACGGACGAATGGTAAATTTACAAACGTACAAGAAAGATTCTCGCGAGAAAAATTGAATGACACGACAAAGTGAATCAACTTTCCTAGCAGCTAACCTAGCAATTAATTCAGTATAATAATTCCACTTCATGTCAGGAGAAAACGGGAAACAAAGAAGGTGCAATTATTTGCTCTATCTTTTTATGTAGAACAAAATGTGTTTTAATTTCTTTTTTACTCCTTATATAAGTCGAGGTCTTGTGACAATGCTTTCCAAACGTCATGGCACAAGCAGCGATGACATCCAAGGTCGGCTGTATGCGTATACACCAGACTCGCTATGTTCACGGGTTTGTCTCACTGGTCGTGATCGAATTCAACATAAGTATAACGACAAATGCTTTTCAAAAACACTGATTGGGAAGTAGCGATCAATATAATTTCTCACTTAACTGCCAATATCTTCCTTCAGCTTTGAAATGATGAACAGCTATCTCACTAACTTTCGGTCACGGAAAAAGAATCTTACATTCACTACCCGACCGTCTTGGCGACTGCTGACTCACTCACTGTTCGTCCATTGTTCATTGAATGCTGACTTCCTGACTGGCACATTATATGGATACTGGCTGGGGCCCCAATACCCCTATCCATCTACTTATGTTCCGGAAAAGGAAACCACTCATTCAGCTTTTGGGTGATCAGTTTTTCAAAGTACTTTTCCTTTATGATTATCTAAAATCGCAAACAAAATTTTATGTTTGATAATTCAAAGGTGGACTGGAGACAGGATTCCTGAAAACCATGGTCGTTAAATTGACTTAAAAGAAAAAAAAACTCTATTTATCTCCTAAGGATGTGTGAAAAATCTTATTGCTACAGTGTCATCTGAAAGCCGAAACATCATTATGTAATATGAGTACCCCAGCTTTACTTAACAAATGAAAATATTTGTAGTACGTGTCTCACCTTAGATCATACAGAATAGACTCCGCACTCAGTGTTCTCCAGAGAAATCAGGTGTATCGGCGGGTTAATCTTAGAGATAACCTCGTAGCCGGAGAGTGGAGATCTGCGATTTTATTCCATGTCAGTAGCAACCGAGATAGCGGAACACATATCGGTCCAACTGAACCTGAGATATGCATGCGTGGTAAAGAAACTGAATGACAGATATATGAACACACATCCCATCGAGGCAATGGGCAGTCCTTATGATACACTACGAACGAGAATGTAAGGTCTACGTTCGGATGAGAAGGCAGAGGCCTCACACACACACACACACACACACACAGACACACACACAGACACACACACACACAATTGACGAATACAGAGTTGAATAAAATGTTATGTTACGGACGAGAGATCCAATTATGTTTTCAATTGTAATATACAAATGTATTTCATTACACATGAAAGCTTACAGTTCCAGTGAGTTTTTTTAATTATGAAATCGAGAAAAAACGTTTATTTTTTCCTGTTAGACATACTTTATTGGTTAGGTTAAAATATATCGCCCTGTTTCTGTCACTAGGTGGCAGCTGGAGCGATTGGTTTAAATATCTTCATTAAAAATGAACGTTTTTGATTACACTGTGACAGCTGTCGTGTCAGCGTGGTTTTTTCTTCTTATAAAAATTAGTTCGATATACTGTTGCTTCCCTGGTGACATAATCAAATTTCAAATCTAAATTGTAGTATGGACAAATATTTATTAGAAAATATGTTCTGTTTAAACCCAGAAGGAGCCATGAAAATGAATTCAAAACGTCACTCATTTGGCTTAAATTCTTTTTCTGTTACCCAAGGATTATTGCCAGACAAAAAGAAAAATTTCAACCTTCATGACACAGGTGTTCATTTCAATTTCATTCATCTTTTTTTTTTTTGCGTCTGGATGTTCACGTGTACGCATGTATATTTTAATTCAATGACAGGCCGAAAAATATTTCTAGAAAATTAAAATAAATAAATAAATAAATAAATAAAAGCTATTACCACTACCAGAACAGACTATACCACTCCTAAAATATAGGTAAATTTTTGTTTAGAAAATAATTTTTATAGATTAGCATTCCTCAATGCGTGACATTTGTCAGGGTCGAAAAATAGTAATTTGTTATTGTTGTAACATACCTACGGACGATAGTGGATACGTTCCCATTCACATAAATACAGTAATACATACTGTATGTTGGTTAGCAATTGGAGATTCATCTCTAGCTGTGCTGGTCAAACACTCTGCCTTTGGGCAGAGAGGATCTCCAGACAAGGCTATGTGGAAGGGCAGAGTCTCGTCTCGGGAAACACCTACCCGACCGCGTTTTATACGGGGTCTACGAGGAATTTTTGGCCGATCCTATGGGCTCGGATACCCCACATTAAATTCGGCCTTGTGCCACATCTTACCGCGTGGGGCGGTTAGTAGATATCCTGCAGTTGGAGATTCATTGGGGAATTCACTTGACTCACTTTTAATAGTTGAATCCTTCTTCTATACGCCGCTGGCGAATCTTATATGTGTTGTTCTTGTCCTAAGTATTATCGTTCATTACCAAACTTCGTGTGATTATTCTATTCAGTAACCTTCCCTAGGTTACAACATTTATCGGTTTTGAAGAGTGTCCTGTTCTTAATATAAATACCGTGTAAAGTCGATTCTTGACTTTTTACAGAGGTATTTGGACTTACCGTATATTTCCGTGTATAATGCGATCTTTAGATAAGACGAAGTCAAAAATTATAGCAAATTTTCATGAATTTATCTTATACCTGTAGTATAAGATTATTATTATAATACCTGTAGTATAAGATTATTATTGATTATACAAAGACGATGTTATTGGAAATGTTGTTACTTACTGTATCCTTAGAAATTCATAATAAACGAAATAACAAAATCATGTTTTTCCTACACACGTCCCCTAAGAGGGAAACCATTGTTTTGTTTACGTTTCATCACTTGATCTCTTGCGAATACTGATTCTTCTTTTTTTTCCTCTTCTTTTCCTATATCTAAATAGTTACAAACAGCCTGATGTACTGATGGCCATTTACTTATACTTCATCGACATTCACAAAATACCGCTAATAGCAGTACGATAATTTACGATAATAGTATATTTCATTGCTGTGAACGCAATCATAACTCGATCTTTACATTTTCTGAGATGAATTTGCATGGATACAAGACGATTTCATTAATATGGAATTATTCTTCGAATAGGCAATTTATTGTAACGGTATACAAGTAATATATAAGGTAGGAATGGTTTTATTACTTTTATTATCAGTTTATTTGGTACATAATCGGTTATCTCACTAAGATTGAAGTTCACCTACCGGCAAACATCACTTAGAATTTAAGTTTTTCTTTTAGAATTGTAGTATAAGATGACCCCCGCCCAGTTTTTAATTTTTTTTATTTTATTGTCGTCTTATACGCGGAAATATACGGTAGTTGTTCTGTGTGCGAAAACAGATAATTTTTTCATAAAAAAGAATTCTTTTCAATAAAAAGCGAATGAAGATATGCATTTTTATTTAAGAACAATTTGCATAAAGCAATAAAAGTATATACCTGTTTATTATGCATTTAAATAAATACACATCAATGTTTCTGCTTGTGTTTCCGAAAAACGTTCCCAACCCAAAAAGTTTTTACAAAATGTTAAATTTCTTTTAACATACTCAGAAAATAAATAAAAACAATATGAAGATTTTAATGACGTAAGCACAGTCTTAAAATTGACATTTGTAAATAACTAGGTCCAGATACCTCTGTAAAAAGCCAAAGATCGGTTTTACACTGCATTTATATTATGAACAGGACCCCACTTCTAAATACATAAAAAAAAAAAAAATCAATATTTTTCGATTCTGAAAAATGTCGCAAATTGAGAAAAGACTAACGGATGCTAATCTATAAAAATTATACCGCGAAAAAAAAGTTTCTAATTTTTTATGAGTGAAACATTCATTTGAGATCATGACCCAATCTTCTTTTGCAAATGGCATCCAACATTTAACATTATTAGGTTTTGGGTTTCGTCCGATGCATTTTATCTTTCAAGCTTCGCCATAAATTTTCAATTGGATTCAAGATAGGAGATTGGCTCGGAACCTGCAACGCTTTTACTTTGCTCTGAACAAACAATTTACAAGTTACTTCAGCTGTATGCTTCGGATCGTTATCATGTTGTCAAATCCAACCCTTTCCAAGCACGAAAGAGAATAAACTCGCTTCCAGTATACTCTGATATAGCACTCCATTCATGATTCCTTTAACCAATCATGTGCTTCCCAACCACTGAAAGAGAGACACCTACAAACCTTTTCTGGTGATGGTGTTTGTTTTTTTGTTTTTTTGTCGATCATAGATGCATCCGTATTTTCCCTATACACGACGAGCTGAGTTGTGGCCCAAAGGTTCAATTTTCGTTTCGGCCAATCAAAAAAACTTTCTTCTAAAAATGAATTGTCTTTTTTCCTTTTTGTTTTTAACAAAGTTAACAAAGATGTTGCTTCTTAACAAAGATATTTTTTTCTTAAAATTTAATCGCTAGAAGAGATTTGTGTGGTTAAAGCTTAGTGGTTGTCTGGCCGAAAAAAAAAGCACTCAAACTCAATGAAAGTTATTACCAATGGAGAAGAAAGTCTGTGTCACTGTTTGGGCTTCGTGTTACGTACTGGTAAAAGTATGGAATGGTGAGATATCAAACGATGGCTAAACTCGGAAACAAAACAGCTGTATTCATGCCTTTTCCAAGGGCACTAGTGTGAAAAGAGATGCAACGCAATTGAAACTCGGCTGGCCGACCAAACTTCGATATCCGTCCAGAGTCCAATTAGCTATGTCATGAACCAAGATGAGGCGCTGTGTCCGGTGTTGTCATGTTGCCAAGAGTACTTGGGTGCTTCTATTATATATATATATATATATATATATATATATATATATATATATATATATATATATATATGCGTGTGTGTGTGTGTTGTGTATATATATATATATAAGTTTAAAAAAAAGCACTAACTAGCTGTGCGTGGTCATCGACGCATTCTGTACACGAGAGGTTAAAGCACATCCAACTGAGTGACGATTCCTTATAGGGAAATGCAGATTCCAATCCTGCCGGAAAGAGCATATTTTTCTTCAATAAGATCTCTCGAATATTCAGACCGGTAGACGCAAATAAATAAATATACTGCTTAATAAATAAACGAAACGTCTACTCAAATACGAGTGTCCACTAAAAATAACGTATAATAATAACGATTAATGAAAAATCCATCCCTTTTCCTCATATATATATATATATATATATATGTGTGTGGGAGGGTGTTATAAATATAAACGTTATTTTTAACGGAAACACGCATTTCCTTTTTTAAGTTTTCTTAAACAGTGAAATTGATCGAGTCCTGTAGCGCCACGCAGCTCTGCCCTCTTGGCAACTCCGATCATACTCTAGTGTCTGTCAACATCTCCTTCAACTCCACCCCTTGCAAAGAACCTCCTACCACTAGAACCTCGTTCTGCTATCAAAGAGAAGACTGGGAATCGTTCCGGGATTTCCTTCGCGATGTCTCCTGGGATGTTGTCTTTACGCTCCCCGTTCACGAATGTGCTACCGAGGCCTCCTCCTGGGTTAAAGCTGGAATCGAGGCTTTCATCTCCTCAAGGAAATATAAGGTCAAATTGCGCTCCTCCACTTGGTTCTCCGCTGCTTGCTCAGCTGCCATTGCCCATAGGAATCACTTTTTCCACCTATATCGCAATAGACGTCTCTTTGTCTTTGCCCGTAACGAATGTAAGCGTGTCCTCAATGAAGCAAAGTCACTATTTGCTGCTCGAATGAAAGAACGTATTGCATCTTGCAAATTCGGCTCCAAGGATCATTGGCGTCTCTGCAAGAGCGTACTTAACAATGGCAAACCCTTTATACCTCCTTTGTTCAACAAGTTCGAGGTTCTGACCTCTTCTGCCGACAAGGCTGAATGCTTTGCTCGGAAATTCTTATTCAATTCAACGCTCGACTCTTCCGGTGTACCCACACCCGATTTCCCCCTTAGAACTGAGGCTCTATTGAGCGAGTTGAACGTAACTCTGTCATCGATATTGGACATTATCTCTAATTTAGACCCCCACAAAGCTAGTGATGGAGACGGGATACCAGCCATTGTCCTGAAGAAATGAGCGCCTGAACTGGCCCCAACCCTCTCCAAGTTATATAACTACTGCCTCAATGAATCTTGTTTTCCAGAATGTTGGAAGTCCTCATCCATTGTTCCTGTCTTTAAAAACTCTGGTGACCCTTCTAATTACCGTCCTATCAGTCTCCTACCACTCTTCGACAAAGTCTTCGAAGCTTTAATCAACCACGAAGTGGTTAAGCACCTTACATCCCAAGCAATGTGATTTCTGCTTTGCCCGTTCTACAGCTGATGTGCTTACGAACATAACTGAAATTGTTTACCAATCTCTTCATAATAACGGAGAAGCTCGTGCCGTGGCTCTAGATATCTCCAAAGCATTTGATAGGGTTTGGCATGCCGGCCTTCTTCGCAAGCTTCAGGGTTATGGAAGTTCAGATCGATTGTTCGACTTAATACAATCATTCCTGTCGAACCGTACATTGAAGGTCGTTCTCAACGGATTCTCCTCCAGCTCTCGATCCCACGAACGCAGGTGTTCCCCAAGGCTCTATCCTAGGCCCCACTATGTTCCTTATCTTCATCAACGATCTTCCTGACGTCATATGTTCCCAAGTAGGCATCTACGCGGACGACACTATTATTTACTCCTGCCTCAAAAACAAATCTAGTGTCGCCGACAAAACTAACCTGGCCGTTCGTTTCGAAAAGGACCTCCAATCGGTTGTGAACTGGGGCAGGAATTGACTGGTTAACTTTAACGCCTCAAAAACAAAATTGCTCTTTATTACTCACCAGAGAGAACCATCCCTGCCCCCCATTGGAATATCTGACGCTCAACTCCACGAGAGCACCTCTTTGTGACTACTCGGTCTCACATTGTTCGCTGACCTGAGATGGAACAAATACATTGAGTCAATAGCTTCGTCCATCGCAAGGAAAATTGGCTAACTGTGCCGCGACAGGAAATTTTTCTCGCCAGAGTCGATCCTTCAAATCTACAAATCAACCATTCGCCCATGCATGGAGTATTGCTGCCATATATGGTCTGGAGCCGCTTCTGTTTGTCTCAAGGTTCTTGATAAAATCCAGAGACGGATATGCAACGTAATTGGCCCAGATCTGGCATCTTGTCTGCAGTCGTTCTCTCACAGACGTTCTGTCACCTCCCACTATCACGCAAGGTAACCCCTTGCGTGATAGTGGCTTCCCCCCTTGCTTGGAGTGAAACGCTTAAAACAAAAACAAAAATAAATAAATAAAACATGTAGATTGAGAAGTCCTATCAAAGAAAGATTGCGCCGCCGATAGGAATCCAACATGTATATCTTTTCCATCAGGAAAAACCGCTTCTATGGTTGTATTGTGCCTTTACCAATTTGGCTACGTATGAAGTGGTTAGACGTTGATTCTGAGCAGGAAATGATTAAACCTAAAATGGAATATAAGCTGATATATATATATATATATATATATATATATATATATATATATAGATAGATAGATAGATAGCGCGACATAGAGAGAATGGTGTCATTTTTCTTGGTGGAGATGGGCTGTCTGGATCTCCTCTCTCCTAAAGTTTTTTTTTTTTTAATTTTTTTTTTATTTTTTATCTATTTAGAGTCTGGAATGCGAACGAAAACAGAATTAGAAATAATTTTATCTCTCCCTTGAGCAATTAAGAAAACACATCAATAATCAGAAGACAGACAGACGAGACTTATATTTTCGCTGACGGAAAATTCAAACAAAGAATGAACCCTTTTTGAGGGTTGAATTTATGAAAACAGACCCTGTCATTGACGAGCATGCGATCTGGTTTATATTTTCGTTGGACAGGGATGGAGAAATAATTTTATCTCTTCCTTGAGGAATCAAGAGAATTAAAATTAATGACTAGAATAAAACTATGCTCTTTCACCCAGACGCTTTAAAAATTAAATTTGTCACAAAAACAGTTATGCCTGCCCTGAGAAGTAGGCTGAGGCTGAATGCTGAAAGGGAAGGAGGAAGAGGGAGAATTTAGCACCACCTATACAGAGTGATGGTATGAGATGTAAAGTAGAGCAGGTTGGAGTTAAGGGAGGAGCAATTCCTGTAACTACTAAGGTAGATAATTCTGTAAATTTGGAAAGTTGATTAAGAAAGCAAAAATAGCTAACAAAGAACCCTTACCCGGTTTAATGCGACAATTGAGGAATCATCGAATACCCAGAACCCTTCGGCCTCACGCCGGTTTTGGGCCGAAGTGCATATAAGCAGATAGCTTTGAGAGCTCGAATACACGTGCTCCTAGAATCCGCGTCAGATGTCACCTGATTTCCTGAACCTCGAATATTAGGCGAAGCACAGTGTCACCATAGAGATTGATACAGGAAAGGCTAATTTTTGTTGTGACAAGAACTATATGCACCACTGACCCATTGAATCTTTCTTTTTTATTTTTCGTTGTGAAGGTATTTCTTTTCTTAATATAGCACCCGACACAGCTTGAATCCGCACTGCGATTACCACGACATTTGATCTTTCACTGCTCTGAGATCATGAACACAACATGGGATGAATTGGTGTGGATCGAATCGGCCAGCGACCAGCAACAAACATGGGTCAGCGTCAGAGTTAGTTCTATGGTTAAAACAGTTAGTAATCCAGATAGTAGCACATCTGAGAATATATAGAAGGGTGGTGATCAGTGAATTACTTTTGTGTTTACGTGGCAAAGTAATAAGAATAGGATATAAAGAGTTATTTAAAGGGAATCGAACTGTTACAGACAAGAGGAAAAAGAGAACTAATCTCTATTGTTGGGAATTAAGTGTTCTGTTTCGAACAGTGAAGAAGATGTTAAAATTATAAGGAGGAAGCTGAAAGAATTGGAAAGGAATCAGAGAATTTTAGTCAAAGTGTATCAATATTAAATGGGACGAGATTAGAACTGGCGAAGAACAGGTCAAGTATAAATTGGTTAATAAGTAAAATGCGAAAATTAAGACAAGAAACCATGGCGACCGAGTTACATGAGTTAAGTAGTTTTGTTCAGCAGTATTTTCAGTTAATGACAGTTACTAATAAGGTGCGCCAGACTAACCAATCCCTGACGATTTTGCTAGAGCATGAAAGAGCTGAGCTAGATATGTTATCATTGGAACATTTGTCCCCGAGTATAGTAACCCCTGATCACTTAAAGGAGTTACTGTTAAAAATACAAACCGAGTTACCTCATCATTTAAGGTTACCAGTAGACCCCACTAAAGAGCTAAGGAAATGTTACAATTCATTAGGTTGTGTTACCTTATTAGAAGATGATAAACTTTTGGTTTTGATGTTCATTCCGTTATTAGACAGGGAAAGTATTTTCGAGATATTTCAGGTGATAAACTTTCATTCCTTACCCTCGGGTAAAGCAAGGATTAGGGACAGTTTCAAAATATCATATTGAGACAGAATTTGAATTCAGCAGGAACAAAGTTTATCTTACTAACGACAGAAGAAGCTAGGAAATGTAAAGCTGATTCTTTGGGGACATGTACCTCATTAAGTCCCATTTGTGAGACAGGGAATCACAGGTTCTGCGGGCTTGAATTGTTTAAGGAAGATAAAGATGGAATTAAAGAGAATTGTCAAGTAGAAGTATTGACAAATACAGTATTACCACAAGCTATCAGTATATCAACTAGAACAATAATGATCAGTTCAGTGTTATACGTGATACACGCTTAGGCAATCATGTATCTTTCGATACATGACTGACGAGGCAGATTTTTTCTCTCATTAGTTTGCCATTTCTTTCTGCGGTAGACCAGTTGCCATCTAAGGCTATAGAATCCGGTCTGTCCTGCTATTTACCCATAGCTGGGGGAGAAGAAGAGGAATCGTACCTTTCATACCACTATAATAGATTCAACTGGGATTCAAACTCAGATCTTCGAATCCTCAATCCGTGCCGCTATCTATTACTCCACCGTGCCCTCTTACTCCACCGTGCCTCCAATAATGATAGAACCCCCATTATCTTTGATAGAGTTACTCCTGAGATGTTCAGCATTTGGAGTATCTATCTCCTCCCCCACAGCATGAAGAAGAAGATTTGCGAAGTTGATAGAAACGGGTCTGAGCAATTGAACAGAATTATGGGGACCAGTGGTAGAGAGAAATTACATTAAAGAAGATGCCGAAGTTATTAAAGCCATTGAGTACTAGGGGAGAAAAGAGAACAATTTTGGAGAGATAATTCAGAGACCATAATGAATTGGTCTTCCATGTTAGGCACTTAAGCAGCTTTTGCCGCTATAATAGCAGCAATATGTAGGCTGAAAAAGCATAGGAAGAAATAAGTTAATCCGCAAGTGCTGGCGAGTGTGAAAGGGACACTATTTAGTGTTCTTTACAGAAGAAGATCGAATTCAGAGGAAGATGAATCCAAGTTCAATTCAGTAAGAGAACTGGAAGCAATATCGACAGTTATCGAAGTAAAATCAAAACCAATTATTGTTGAAACAGGAAAAATGACTAAGAAGGAAAAAGATAAAAATGTATCAATTGGAACAAAAGTAAGGGGAGTTGCGAGCCCCAGGATGATTTATAGCCTCAAATAAAACGCCGAAGAAAGGAATTCTATTATAAATATTAAAGTTCAAAAGTAAAACTTATTTCCAAAGTTTTATTTAAATATTTTTTAGATTTTATTTTGTTTAGGCATTACGTTAGAATGAAAACGTCATCGAGAGAAGTTATTAAAGATTTTATTTTCAACATGGGTTATGTAAAGATTATATGTGCTAGGGCCGAGAGGCGAACCCATAGCTACACCGTCAGTCCATGTGTAGGTATTACCATAACGATCATAAAATTCGTGCTACATAGTTGGTTTAAGTATGGGAATATGTTCTATATTATTATGTCTATACTTTCTTTCACAGAAAGATATATGTAATACAATTTGTAACTTTTTTTTTAATTTGGAATTTTTTGTCGAGGAACCGGCGTTATCGGAAAAAATAATTTTATTTCATAAGGTCACAATTTACATTAGTGAGATGAAGCATGATTCAAGTCGAACGGTTGAATGCTTGATTTTTTTTTCTTTAGCTGTATTGTTATAGAAATAAGATTTTAAAGTAATTTCAACTTAGTTTTTTTTTTCTTTTATGATTTATATAAATTTCAGTGCGATTTTAGGTAGGGCACCTGATAGTTTAGACCAGCGTTATTCAACCGGTGCGCGCCTGAGCGCACTAATGCGCACTAATGCGCCCTAGAAGATAACCAGGTACGCCTCAAGTTTACAGAAGAGTAATTTATTAATTATTTTATATTTTAAAAATCTTTATTAAAAAACAAAAAGACTAGAGACGCCAAGCACATAGCTTCCATGTTTAAGTCAATTGACGTTTCAACTAATGACGTTGACAGAAGAATAGCTGACGACTATATCTGCTGATCGTGGTTTACAAATCAAACATTAAGAAGTGTCCATTGATCAATTTGGGATTTTCATTAAAGAAAAATATCCTTCAGTACCTAGTAAAGTATTGAATATTTTATAACTATTTTCTACGTCATATTCTAATTCTCAGAGGTATGATGTAAAAAATTGGTAAGTGCATAAAATTGTTTTCTGCACTTACAAACGTTAAATGCAAAAATAGATCAAATATTAAATGCATGCAAGGCCTAACATTAAAATAATTACCAATGCATATCAAGCACAGGTTTCGCACAAGCATACTTAAATATACATTATAAAGTCTTAAAAAGAAATTTCAGGAGACTTCTTTATTATTTTCCTATTTTCAAATTTCATTTTTCCGTATTAAAATTTAATGTGCAGCTCAGAGTTTTAGTTATTCTGCAAGTGCGCCCTGAAGTAAAGTAAAAAAAAAAAAAAAAAAAAAAGGATTGGGAAGCACTGGTTTAGACATTTGAAGTCGTCTGGCCGTATATTAATTGTAAGGACCTCATAGATTATGCCACGTCCAATGCATATTCGTATCAGTAAATTATACTCATTTTCTTTCTTGTATTAGTGAGATATTAGGAAATATTTGAAACCTATGTTATCAGTGAAGCAGAATTCTTTTACCTTTAAATAACTTTTCCCTTTTTACAGATGGAGACAGCTATTAGCAAGATGTGATTAAATATAATTTAATGTTTGAAAAAATATTCATTATTATTGTTGTTTAGGTAATAAGCATTATAACATAGCACAAATAGCAATATTATGGAAACAGGAATTTTCGAGAATATACACATTTTTTTACGTATTTATGGTTACTTTTTAACTTTAATCAAAAACGAATCTGATGCACCGGTCGACCTGTTGAAGTATGCACACATCTACCAGCAAATTATATGACATGATATATGCCGACCAAATATTACTTTGATCGCGTAAAAATATTTTCATATCAACTCAATACTTCTAACGCCTCCGCCTAAACTCTGACATTTTATTTACTATTTATTTTTTCCCTTCCTCAATAGGAGTAGATAGGTTCGCCTATCGTCCTGTTCATACTCATTCCCGGTCTTATGAACAGGAGTAGAGGTTTATCGCTTCGTTTTTGTTTAGGATTGTGTTTCCGGTTCTTTCTGAAGTCCTTTTCATTCGCTTTCACTCCCAGTAGCGCTTTGCGTCTTAGTGGCATTATCGCCTTGCTTGGAGTGAATTGATTACTATATATATCATTCCTCCCTGACGCGATTTCCCAGTCATAAATAAGCAACATATTGGTACACTACGTCGGGTCTCCCAGTGCATGTGTTGGGTTTTAACCAACAGTGAATAATGGAGACGCAGAACTAAAGACCAAAGTGCAGGTAAAAGAAAAATGCTATGAACTACGCTCCGTTTATTCCGGCAAATAAAAGAAATATAATCTAGAAAAAAAAATTATCATACTGGTGTTTACGTTGGGTTTTCTGGTATTTTATACTCTGACGTACTTTCCGTTATCTGCCTTGTGACTGCTATTCTAGACAACGTGTTTCTTCAGTGGCATTCTCTTTGAAGACTAATGTTTCTCCGCTTAGTCAGTCCCTGGTATTCAATTACCGAATTTGCAAAAAATATCATATTTTTTTTATATGAAGCATAACAGTAATTAATTTCATAATTACAATTAGTTATTACTGTTTTTCTCAGTTGTATTTCAGAGAACAGAAATTCGGCTATATTTGAAGTGACGGGAATTTCCACAAGTGTAGAGTCCAGACTAATTGACGACACCAAAACACAGTTTTACTACCTTGAGATGATGTTCGTGCTTTGCTATTCTGACCAATCAGAATTCGACGCGAAGAAAGCATATTTTAATGTTTTCCACTGACATGAAGTGGAATGATTATACCTCTAAAAAAAAAGTGAGCATAGATGATGAAAAAAATGCCCAACATTAAATAAAAACAAAGTTTTATCAAAATCAAAATCTTTTTCAATGAATACTGAATTTTTACAAGAATTGTTTTCATTTTTTGAAAATTTTAATTTGAATAATTTTATAAACTTTTAAATTTTTAATTGTACACGCATAAAATAAATTCAAAATATTTTTAAAAATATTGGTGGGGCATTGAATTTTGGTGAGCTTTTCCATTTATGATCAGTAAATACAGTTTTAATTTAATAACAATCTCACTTACCTGTTAAAAATGAATACAGAATTTTGTATTAATTTGTAGGAGTCAAGTAATATTGTTATTAAATTAGGACTGCATTTATGGAAAATCTCACTAAAATTCAACAAAAATTTTTTTTGAAGAATTTTGAATTTATTTATGTGTGTATAAACGTGTTGATTTTTGTAAATACGCGTTAAAAATGCTTTTCTGTGATAGTTTAAACTAAAAGTAATTTTTTCAAATTAAATTAATTAAACTTTAAATCAGCTAATCTTCCTCAAATAAAGTTACAGAAGTGTATTTTTTTTGTTTCTGAAAGATTTTTAATAAACATAATTACGTTGTGTTGACAGATTTGTCCTTATGGAGGATTATAGCGTTTTTACTTATAATAACAAATAAATCTAATCAATTTAAATTCATTTTGTAATAGAGCAAAGTATTTTGCTTATTGAAAATATTAAATTTAATCTATTAGCTTGAAATTAAAACTAAAATAAAAATTTCAAGAAACATTTTATATATATATATAATCTGTATATATATATATATATATATATATATATATATATATATATATATATATATATATATATATATATATATATAAAATATAGTTTCAAGGTATACTATATTTATTGGTAAAAGTGCTCAATATCATGGATAGAGCGCGTGTCTAGATGAGTGACCACTTGGGAATACTAATGGGTAAACGTGTATGTGCAGGTGGTGAAGTGAATAACGACTCGAAATTGGAGAGCCGAGTTCAAATTCTACTCGGGGTCATTATATTCACTTACGCGCAAATAACCTTGGAAAAAGTAAAATCTACTTCTTCTCCCTCCAGTTACGGGTTAAATAGTTGGACTTATATCAGTAAATCATTATCTCTCCTAAATTCTTGCAATCTAAAAATAGTGTCTACCTTTAAATAACCTGCAAAAGATTGATAAGTTGTAGAAACTCAATCAATCAGAGTGTGTGCATATAGAATATATAAAAGTAGACACTGAGGTCAGCATCGAGTGCTGACAATCTGCTTCATACTTGAACTTCAGGCCATATATGCCGAAGAGCGATAAATTTTTCTTTAATAGGATTTCTCAAGCGTTCGGGCGATAGGTGAAAATAAATAAATATACTGTTTATTCATAAACGAGTCTAATATATATTACTCAGATATGAGTATTCACTAAAAATAACTTAAAATTATAAAAAAATATCTGTCGGATTAATTTTAATTCCATTCTAAAAAATTCTTTTTGTTTACGTTTGATTACAAAACTGTGTGCAAATTTAAAAAAAAAAAAAACTTAGAGAAATCTAACAGAAGTCTCGCTTGAAAGCATGTAAATTGGCATCGCTTAACGCTCTGTCTTTTTTGTGGCCAAGGGGTAAGACGCACCACGCTACCCTGTGGGACCCGGGTTCGCTTCCTGCTGAAAAGCGCAAATTTTTCTTTAATAAGATTTATCAAACATTCAGGCTTGTAGGTGAAAATTAGGTACTACAGTGTAACCCGGGTATAAGAGAGATTTTCTTTGGTCCCAAATTAGAGCCTGTGTTAATGTATATAAAATAGACCAAACCCGGATATAAGAGAAACCCTTCTCCGGTTCCGACAACTCTTTTATATCCGGGTTACACTGTACCACTTTTTTGCGGAAAAACAGCAAAAAGAAAAACACTAATTTTGAGATTCTTGCAAAAATCAAATAATTGTCGAATTTTAATGCAAATTTTAGGACTTATTCACATATAAATGAATTATTATTTTTAGAAAATCTTGGTAAAAATATTTTTTTTACATCTGTTTACCCCCCCCCCTATTATTTCATAAAATTTTCTAGAATTTCAAAGCGCCACAAAATGGTTTTATATTAGTTAAAAGCAGGACACCTTGAAGAATGTAAATCATCAGTACCCCCCACTAACTACTACCATCTTTTCTAAAATGATGTTTGAAAAGTGACATTATGGTCAAAAGGTCACGTGTTCCAAGGGTTGTCCTCCTTAGGGAAAATCCCTTCATTTAAACTTTTTTCGGCTGTGGGCAATTATTTCATTTCACTGCCGTGTTTCAACGTCCCTACCTTTTAACAGGCTTCGGAAATCATCTCGAAATTATTAAGTGACCTCTATCATGGTATTTCATCTGTTATTAAGTTTTAAAATTAATTTCAGAAAATTTTATTGGATTTAAAAAAAAATTTTATTATTTCATAAAGCATCTTCGAAAGGTAAATAAAAGTCAATAAATTATTAGATAATTGCTGAAAATATAATCATTTGTAAAAATTACTAGGTAGTTAAAAACAAAAAAAAACGCTTTCACTTTCGTAAATTTATGTCAATTCTGATCATCCATACTATCTGTCATCACCTCGGATCGATACATCAATAAAGATGAGAGAATAACAGGACCCGTCATTAAGAAATGCTTGTATATTACTTTTTATGCTATAAATAAGTAATGTTTATTTCAAATCAAATTAATTTAACTTTAAATTTTCTAATTTTACTCAAGTAACGTGTCACAAATATATATTTTATTATTGGAAGATTTTTAAAACCAATAATTGTGCTTTGTTTACAAATTTCTTAAAATTAAGAAAATGGCCGCTTTTTAGAAAATTTTCTTAAATCGGCCAAAATGTTGAGATTCCGATCTCTATAATTTTTATTTGAAATACACCAGAATATTTTATTGACTGGAAATAATAAATTTAATCCTTTAGCTTGCAATTAAACCTAAAATGAAATCTTCAAGAATTCATTTTAAAACTTAGGTATTGAAAGGTGTATTTCAGATAGAAATTATATAGATTGAAATGTCTTAATTTGAAGAAATTTGTAAACAAGCAAATTTATCGATTTTAAAACTCTTCCAATATATATATATATATATATATATATATATATATATATTTCTAACACGTTATTTGAGTAAAATTAGAAAATCTAAAGTTAAATTTATCTGATTTGAAATAAATATTACTTACTTATAGCATAAAAGATTAAAATTTGCTATTCATCCTCCCTGTTTATCTGAAGCGATGTTTGATGGACGATTGTGTGACGAAGCGATGACAACTAGTATGGCTGACTAGAATTGACATAAAATTTACGAAATCTAAGTGAACGCATTTTGTTGGTTTTTAACTACCTAGTAATTTTTACAAATGAACATATTTTCCGCAATTATCTAATAATTTATAGACTTTTATTTACCTTTCGAAGATGCTTTATGCAAAAATAAAAAATTTCAAATACTATAAAATTTTCTTAAATTAATTTCTCTGTAAAGAGACAAAATTCTTAGATCACGTGATCTTTTTATAATAATGTCA
Source organism: Acanthosepion pharaonis (assembly GCA_903632075.3). NCBI lineage: Eukaryota > Metazoa > Mollusca > Cephalopoda > Sepiida > Sepiidae > Acanthosepion > Acanthosepion pharaonis. The sequence goes on along the minus strand of CAHIKZ030005520.1, from coordinate 2,006,918 downwards.
CGGTTAACCTTTTATAGATGAAAAAAATGGAACAAATTAAGCAAAAAAATAAAAAAATAATTTAAAAAATAGAATAGTGTAACTAGTTTTATCAATCATTTCAATTTTGGATTCGTAAATTTCTTTTACACTTAAATACTATATCACATCCAGGAAATAGACCAATACAGAATTTCACACGATTTTAAACTATTTTAAATTATTATAATTAAAATTTTTTTAAAAATGAAAAAATTCTGGTAAAAATTCATTATTCATCGGAAAAATTTTATTTCTTCAGACAATAATGTCTTTAATATAACTTATTTGCAAAAGTAATTAAGAGCTTTCTAATTAAATAGTGTCATATTTTTATTGCATTCATTATTTTTCAATTCAGAGCAAATTTTCAGTTAGAATAGTGCAAGACTGAAAAAAAATTAAGTGATTTAGATTCTCCAAGAAGTCCTACTTTTGAAAATAAAAAAAAAATAAAAAAAAAAGATTTTTGCAAATTTTCATGAAATTAAGTAATTTGGGGGGTAACATATATATGAAAAAATATTTTTTACCAAAATTTTTTTAAAAATTTAAAAAATAATTTCATTCATTTTTGAATAAATCTTGAAAATTTCATTAAAATCGGACAATTATTTGATTTTTACAAGAATTTCCAAATCAATGTGTTTTCAACGGAAAAATGGGCAAAAAAAGTCAATGCTATTATTATACCACCGCGATGACGTAAAAAAAAAACAAAATTTTCATCAAAATTTCGAACTTGTTAGAAAGGATTAAAAAAATAATAAAAAATATTTTGGTCTTTCATCTTAGTAATAACATAAATATTTTGACGATAAAACTTCATTTTTATTAAGTCAGTGGTATTTTTCATTACACTATGCTGTTTTCCTGCGAAAAAGTGGGGGTACCTCGTTTCTACACACTTTGTGTCCAAAAAAGAAAACACTTGTTCGAACACAAGAAAAATTAAAAGCTTCATCGTAGTACCTTGTCTTTTGTTTTTAATGAAACACACACACACACACACACATATATATATATATATATATATATATATATATATATAGAGAGAGAGAGAGAGAGAGAGAGAGAGAAAAAGAGAAAGAAAGAAAGAAAGAAAGAAAGAAAGAAAGAAAGAAAGAAAGAAAGAAGATATTTTTTAGTTTTAATATGGCCTTAATTTATTTTATTTTTTTTTTTACACACATTGGGGACACCACCGGCTTTAAAGCGAGTTTCCAACATCAGAAGTCCCTGTCTTTTTTGCTTTCTTTCACTCGGTACCTTGCGAGGAACATGGCGACCTTTTCGCCACGTTGCAGTTTAAAAAAATCACCTTGACACCAAGATACTCTCTCTCTCTTTCCCTCTTTTTCTCCTTCTCTCTCTCTCTTTCCCTCTTTTCCTCCTTCTATCTCTCTCTCTCTCTCCCTCTCTCTCTCTCCCTCTCTCTTTCTCCCTCTCTCTCTCTCTCCCTCTCTCTCTGTCTCTTCTGTTTCACTCTTTCACAATCAGGCGTTGGTTCAAGTTTATTTGCTGACTCATTTCCTTTTCTATCTCGGTTCTTCGCATTTGATTTTCTTCCCCCCCCCTCTCCGCCACTCTCCAATCACTGTCCACTTCAGTTCATATGCACTCCCGCTATGACTACCAGAAAAAATTCCGTGAACATTTTTTGGCCCTCACTCACATAACATAGCAACAGTGTAACTAACAGGTCACACTTTGATTTTTTTTATCATTACTTTCTTCAATCTATTCAACTTAGCTGCTTGCGTAACCTGTGATATCACGGGTAGGATTTATTTATTACAATACGTCAAAACTTTCATTCGCTTGCATTTATGATAAATAACACAGCAAGTACCGACGACAGGTAATAAAATAAAACTACGTATGTTAGCGCCGAACTGCATTTGAATCTGGCGCATTCGCAAGAACTTGCAGTCGGAATAGCGGTTAATGGCACTGAAAGTTTTATTTTATCACCTGATGCCGTTATTTGCTGTGTTTTTTTTATAAATGCAACCATCAGAGCGAATGAAAGATCTGTCCAAATCTGTTACTCTCACTTTCGCAGAAATCCATTTCTTCCCCTCGCAGCTACGTGTTAAATAGCAGGGTAAACTTGGCTCGGATATCTACGAAACCTATATATATATATATATATATATATATATATATATATATATATATATATAATACAAATGTACTTCTAATAATTTGCAATAGAATTTCATTGTAAAAAAATTACTATAGAAATTCATTGGAAATCAGCAAAGTGAGTTTTCAGTGGTTAAGAATTAATGAAAACATAATTGATGTATATGAATAATACAAATATGCTGCCAATGTTTTGCTGTAGAAATGAATTGCAAAACATTTTACAATAGAAATGCACTGAAGATCAAGAAAAAGTGATTTTCAGTTGTCAAGAATTACTGCAAGTGTTATTGGGAGATATGTAATATAAAAAAATGTATTGGCAATGTTTTAGCGATTTTCATTGGTCAAGAATTACTGCAAGTGTTATTGAGAAATATGCATAATACAATGTTTTGCCATTGAAATAATTTTTTTAATCATTTCACCCCAGGCAAGGCGGGAATGCCACTACTGCACAGGGGAGTTTACAAGGAGTGAAATTGCTCTCAATTTCACTCCTTGTAAAAAGACTGAGTATAGGGAAGATTGAGAAAAGATCAAAAGATTAACGGGATTCAAGAAGACGGAAGATGGCGATTGACGTTACATTTAAAATTTTGAAGATGGTAGTTACAGGGAAGCAAGTAAATGGGAGTTCCACGGACGGGAAGTGCGAGAAAAGAAGCTGTTGGAGTAGAAATGTCTGTTACATTTAACTATTTCAACAGTAAAAGGGTGGGACCTAAATGCCAATTTAGTAGCAGGCTTAAATTTATGCACTCAGGGCATCAGGAAAAAAAAATTCGTCAGAGCAGTTGCTATGAAAATGTTTGTAGACAGAGGGAAGTCACGTCACGTTGGTGAGAAAGTAGCTGAAGTCGAAAGTGGCCAAGTCAGGATCGATTACATTGCAGATCCTTCTTTGGATTTTGTCAAGAATCGCAGAAGCGCCAAACCAGATATGACAGCAGTACGGACAAATGGCAGATTTGTAATTGTGCAAGATGGACTCTGATGAGAAAGACTTTCTGGTACATTATAGTGACCCAACTTTTCTTGCAGTAGATGCAGCTATTGATTCGATGTTGTCGTTCCACTTCAAGTCTGTTGAAAAAGTGAGGCCAAGAAGGAACAATGTGTAGCTCTCCAGGAGTCTAGCATCAGCCATGGTGATGGCAGGCAGCAAAGTTTCTCTATGGTAGTTAAATGAGAGCAGTTGTAAAAGTATTTTACAGTAGAAATAGATTGTAAATGTGTTTTATCTATAGAAATGCATTGGAGATCAGAAAATAAATCTTTTCCGTGTCAGAATAATGACAAAGAAGTATGTTAAATTGATTAAAGTTATTGGAATGGACCAAAAGACAGAAAATTTTAAAAAGCCATGGTCGTTAACATCCGGAAAGGTCATTCCATATAGAAGAAAAATGCATTGTAAATGGTTTTATTATATAAAAAAAAAATCATTGAGATTAAGTAAGAAAGAATTATCACTTGTTAGAAATTAATGCAAGTCGAAATGACAGAGTAAAGTTATTTCATGTATAATTCTGGATTTGTTAAGAATAATCCTTTTATCAAAATCCATTTTAATCTTTCTCATTGTCTAGTAACCTGATTATTATCGTAAATCGTAACTCGTGTCGCCATTGTTACTATATAAAACTGTGTATGTGAACAGCAAAGAAAGCGCATCAGCAAATTCCCACAATAACATTGAGTTTAATCTAAACATTGCTAAAGTTTCTTAACGGAATTCTTTTTAAAAGGATTAAAAAATGATAACAATAAATAAAGAAGAGTTTTAAAAGATTTTTTTAAAAAATGATAGATGTAAGTATAAAAAGTTTTATCATTTTTTTACCCTTTTCTCGTCAACAGATACACCATATTTTATGGAAGGTTTTGTGGAAGTAAGTCAAAACAGACTATTCTTTTCAGAAAGTTAGATCTTAAAATATATTGTAAACCAGTACTCTAAGGACTTGTTTTTGGCCGTTATGGCCTTTCGTATTAGAGTTCAATGTAAGAATCCCTGAATAAGCGGGATAATAAAAAGAAATTGGGCCCGTATAAATGCTAAGGATTCCCACCATTAGAACTATCTTCGCTTACTTGTATCTTCTCATTCTCTTACTTGAGCCTTTCTATCTTCGTTATTCGCCTATGCTTTTATTTAAGGCTCTACGAACTTTCACATCTACTAATGAACTGAGGACTACACAAATAATTTCTACTGTATCCTCTTTCTTTACTCTCCAGAATAAAATTAATCTCTCACAGATTTTTACCCGCTTCGCACGTTATTTCTTGATATCTAACCATAACGTCTCTCCATAATAGACCATAAAGTCTCTCTTTCTTTTCCCTCCGTCCATTCGCCGTCTCTATGCACATATGCATTTTACTATTTGTTTATTTCAATCTCTCTCAACACCTACCTTTTCTCCTTCGCATTTTCCTTTCCACCTCATCCTCATCTCTAGGGATTCCCCTAACCATCACCCTTTTAATATTATTATGTAAGCGTTATGAAGTAGAGTAATCTCTGGAATAGACGTTGTCAGATCAACAGATGGTAACTCGACTGGCATTCGCAGTGGCGTTCTGCTTTTATAGCAGTATCTCATCTACATACAATACTACACCTCTCTGAACCAAAATGGTCTTATGCCATTCATTGATCTTTGACTTTTTCTAATTATTCTTGGGAATCTAAACTGCCTTTTTTTGGTGTGTATCTTGATTTCTTCTTATAGTGGACCTAGGTCTGAGTTTCCTCTTTCGAATCTTCGTCAGATTTCTAGTCATTAACATCCACAGATTGTTCAGTTTCATTACTGGATTCATGACACCCCATCCTCCCCTTCATGTTCTTCACCTTCAGATTCTTCGTCCATTTCTATATCGTCGGGTTCCATTCTTTTACTGAATTGAACCACATAGGCGAGTAGATTTTGTCCATTTTTCGTCAGTATTGCTGCGTTGTGTCCTTTCTGTACTACAAAGTTCGCCTTCTCTGGATGAGATTCTTTGTCTGTTTTATACCACACACTTTCAATTATTGAAAATGACATTGTTATGGAAGCTCTAATTTGTCAACTCATTACCCGGAAGGACTTTGTAATCTGCCGGCATGTGGAATTGTCCTATATCTTAACAGTAATCTTGATAAGTAACTCTCAATATTATCATTAGCTTTTAGCCGTATTTTCACAGTCTGCACCATTCTTTCTGCGATTCCATTCCATTGCGGGTGGTAAGGTGCTGTTTTATACGGAGCCCTTCCTATTAGCCACAAGCACAAATTTTCCTCGCAAAAGTTTGATGCGTTATCTGAGACCAAAATTTTAGGCAGCCCATTCCTTGAAAATATTGTTCCTAGTATTTGTTTTACAATGGTGGCATTTCTGTCAGAAAGCTTAATTACTTCGTGCCATCCTGAAAATGAGTTCACTAAAATTAAAAATAGCCCTATGCTTTTAATATGGACATAAACTATCTGTACCCGAGCCCATGATTCCTTTTCTTTAGGCCTCGAGTGAATTTAGTTTTGCTGAAAGTTTTTATTTTAGCACGTTTTGTGCATCTTTTTATATAGTATTCTACATCTCGAGAATATCCTGGCCACCACGCTTGTAATTTTAATCTCATTTGAGTCACTGTTATACCACTATATACCTCACCGTGTACACTTTTTAGCACTTCTTTTCTTAAAATTTGTGGGGAGGGATTATGATATCTCCTTTTCATATTATGCCTTTCTCTACAATTAACATGCCTTGATTCTTTGTAGGGTCTTTCTGCCATTGAACAGTTGCTCCGTGTGTTTCTTTTTATTTTGTCTAAAATCCTACTTAACACTGGATCTTGTATATGATGTCGAAATCAAAGGCCATTAGTTTTATAGCCCACCTTTAAATTCTAGAAGTTGAGACTTTTGGTAATTCCTTTCTGGGGTTAAATATAAACTCTAAAGGTTTGTGATCTGACTTTTCGTCCTAACAAAAAATGTCGAGATCCATACTATTGCTAACGCTTCTTTCTCAATATTTGTGTAGTTAGTTTCAGCCGACGTTAAATTTCTCGACAGGTACATTATTGGATGACCTTCTTGAGATAAAATTGCGGCTACAGTATGTTCATTTGCATTCGTAGTCAATGTCACTTCTTTTTTGGAGCAAAGATTTTTTCCAATTGGTTTTCTTATTAGTGACCCCTTTTAAGCTTTCAAAAGATATATTTTGCCTTTGAGTCCATTTAAATTCTGTACTCTTTTTCGGTAATTCTGCAAATGGTTCTATTAGGTCGCTCTTTCTCGGGAGATATTTGCTATAAAAAGCCCACTAGGATTCTAATTCTTTTTTATTTTTTGGTGTAGATACTTCCAATATTTTATTTATCAGTTTATTGTCTGGTGAAATTAGTTCTTTAGATATTTGGTATCCCAAATAAGATATTTTATCGCAATCTGACTCACATTTGTCGCTATTTATCGTCATACCAACATTTCAAAATTTGTCTAAAACTTGTTCAGTTTTTAATTCTTTTTTTCAGGTTTTTAGTTCTTATTTACTGTAACCACCTATACCTATATCGTCTTGATGTATGATTATATTTTTTATCCCTTTCGATAGAACTTTTGAAAAATATAGCTTGAAGTTTTGAACTTCAAATGGAAGACGAGTCCATCTTAGTAAGCCTATTGGGATATTAATTGTAGTGATTTCTTTAAATTTTTTGTTAATTTCAATTTGGTTATATGCCGATTTCAGGTCAATCTTGGCAAAGTATTTCATTCCTGCTAATTCATGACTTGCCGTTTCTATGTTAAGTAAAAGGAATGAATCAGGGCATATTTGATAATTCACACTTACTTTGCAATCCCCGCATATCCTCAAATCTCCATTAGGCTTTCGTATCGCAGCAATTGGCGAATCTCAAATGCTACCACCTTGGGTAACTTTTTTCAATATGCCTTGTTCGACCATTTTCTGTTTTTTTTTTTAGTTTTCAAGCTACCATCGGTAGAATTTGAATAGGTATTTTTCGAGATTCAAAATAGATCTGGTGATTATTTTCTTTTAGTCGAATACTTGCTTTATATCCTTTTAATAGTCATATGTCAGCTTCTTTTAACTTTATCCAGTTTATTCATTTCGCCATAGCCACTTTTAAAATGTCTATTCCCAGGAGTCCATGATTTTTGTGCATTTTACAACAGGGGTGGGAATAATCTCAAAACGGTTTTTTTTTTGTCTCAAAAGTTCCATCAAATGAGCCTAGAGTTTTGATAACAGATCTATCAAATCGTTTTAAATTAAAATTACTTTTTCTTAATTTAGGTTTAACCATTTTCCCCATAAATTCCTTGGGATCAAGGTAATATCGCTCCCCGTGTCAACCTGCAAAGTAAACGTTATGCCATTCAATGTGACTGTCTCTCTTATTTTTGCATGTGTTTTTATCGAATATACTTCTGAATTTTCAGTATGAGGGTTTATATTTTCTACCCTTTCTATTCTCTTTTTGTATCTGTACACAGATTGGAAATAGTCTTTTCTTTTATAGTTTAAACATAATTTTCCTAGGACTGGACATTTGTTTTTGTTTCTTTCCTGTTCTTTGTCGTAATACTTGAACTTAATTAGGATTTCAGTTGTTGTTGTTTATAGAAGTATTAAATTCAATAATTAATTCTAATTGCTTCAAGAATTCTACCCTTGCTTCTAAATTCATAATATTCGCTTGTAGCCGTTCTAGAATCTTATGTTTGTATGCAACGTTATACATGCTTTCAATTACTCTTACACGGATCGATTTGTCTTCTATAGACATTTCTCTTGAGCTTACTTTTTTCAAATTCGCAATATCTTGATGCTTCTTTCAATTTGTGTAAGTATTGCATTACAGTTTCGTTTAAGTTCTATTTTCACGAAATTGTTCTCTCTGCAATAACCAGCTGTTTTTTTTTTTAATTTTTTATTTTTGGTCGCATGTTTCTTTTTATAATGGTTGAATATTTCCTCATATGTTAAGTCTTTCAGTATTTGGGAGTACACCATAATGGATATTTTCGTTATGGCTTCACATGCTACCGAAGCCAAAATTAAATCCGTAATTTCGTTCTCCCCTCCGGAGACTTTCTTGTTTTCAGTATCTTTACTCTTTTCCAACGCTGCGAAAACATCTAATCCAAATTTCTACGTGCTCCGGTTTCATCCAATGTGGTTAGGAATCCAATCGGCGACGCCATATTGCTACGAAGCAGAGTAATCTCTGGAATAGACATTGTCAGGTGAACAGATGATAACTCGACTGGCATTCGCTGTGGCATTCTGCTTTTATATCTCATTTCGATACAGTTTAATGTGGTGTACCCATACAGGTATATATAGAACAAGGCAAAAACTGTTTAAATGCAACTTCATATATTTCTCTGATTTGTCCTGCTAAGTCTTGGTACCTCTGTATTTTCGCCTTCTCAGCCATCACAATGTTATTATCCTAAGCTAACGCAACGTCTATCAGGATCCATTCATGAATGCTGTTGTAAACAAATTGGATATCAGAGCGACAGGGCGATTGCTCTCCAAGCGCTTGTCATTCTCGGTTACTGATAGTGGTGAATGTTCGTACATTATTATTATTATTACTCATTGGATTTTATTTAACTGAAGGATGATGCGACACAAGATCTTTTTTCTACGCGTAGATATGAGCATTTGGCCGAATGTTTAGACCACGTGCCCATATCTGACCACGAGAACCTGGTTCGAATCTCACCATGGTTAATTTGTCAGGAAAGTGACCTCTTGATGTTATCGGTCTGGGGGAGCGATCCTAGCATGCGTGCGGCACCTTTCGAAGCGGCCTGAAAACCATACCACCGGCTGACCCAAGCCTTGTGAGTGAAATTGGGCAGACGGAACCCTTGGGAGCCGTCGATGGCTGTGCTAGCACGAAGTCATAAGTCGTCGTGACAGAGCGCGCTGACCTTGTTCAGAGTGTTGATAACGTTACAAAACACGCTTTTCTCTCAGAAACTGTAACTAAGGTCTGCTCAAGATAGTTGCAGTATAAACTACAGATGGGCTCTGTGGGTGTTGAACAAACACAAAATGCGCCAGAGCAAGCGTCTGCAATAAGGATTAGCTAGCCACCTTAATAGATGGGTATCCTCGAATACGAGTGGCCAGTCATTAACTTAACGTAGTATGTGGGCCAATGACAAAACTTACCTAGTTCCCGCAAGCAGTCACTCTGGCGTCGATATTACACCCATGCTAACTCTCTTAGTGCAATGAGAAAGGTGCAGCCTCTCTCTCTCTCTCATAATTTTTAGAGGAAGACAGAACACGGTGATCTCAATCCGAAGGCCAAGTATATGTACTTGAACCGAGGTAAAAGAAAAACAATATTTGAATTTCTAAACAAACAAAATTATAGTATATTTGTAACGATGGCGTCGTACATATTAATGAGTATATGACACTCATTCTCTTATATTTAACATGTAATTTTATTCTACTCCAATATTTCATCAGTTTCTCTCGACCAGTGTGTATAGGCGGTCTCTCATTTGAAACTTAGACCTTACATTCTCGTCTGCGATGTCTGGGAGGGACCATTCTTCTCCTCTCCTCTGATATATCCGTGATACAACCCTTTCCCACACGTGCATCCCAGGACGACCACATGTGTTTCAATTCGGCGACCAGGAGGTCATCTGTTAGGTCAATCCTGTGTCTAGCTTCTCTGTAGGACACTGTGTGCAAAGTCTATTCTGGCATGCTCTGGAGTGAGGCAATTGCTATATAGAAACTTCATGTCAGAACATCAGAAAACGTAATCCTTGTTTTTTAGCAATTCACCCCAAGCAAGGCGATAATATCACTAAGATGCAAGGGGGCTACTTGGAATGAAAGAGAATGAGAAGACTTTAGAAGGAACCGGTAATCCGATCCTAAACAGGAAACAAGGGATAAACCTCTGCTCCTGTTCAAAAGAGCGGGAAGGTGTGTGAACCAGATGAATCAATAAACCAAAATGATATGCTCTCTTTCATCTTAATAAGTGTTGATCAGCTTGAAGAACGAAACTGATGTTTTCTGCGCATATCCAACATTGTTCAGCGCCCCAATTTTTTTTTCGTATATTTGATGTAGTTAACACAAACTTTCAGCCGATTCATTCTTCAGCCATGGAAAATAAAAGTTTTTTTTTTCACAAAGGAAAATACGACTATAGAAACGTGATCGCTAATATATCAATCTTATTAATCCAGGGGGTCTCAACCAAAGGGAAATTATTCCCTAGGGTATATATATATATATATATATATATATATAATTAAACAGTATATTGGAGTTTTTGGGTACACTGGTGTACTAGTGAGCCAGCCAAAATGAGCTGACCCATTTTAGAGTTCACCAATAGAAGGGTTAACCAATCAGAAGACTCAAAATATTCAATGCGACGTGTATAAAGGCGGCCATGTTTTTTCCCGAATATGCACTGCCAGCCTTTGACAACCTGGACGAGGCTCCGCCGAAGGGCAGTCTCGTTCGAGGAGGTTGACTGCCACTAAACCCGTTTATACGCGTTCGAATAGGGAATATTTTTGGCCGAGCCTACGGGCTCGGAGATCCCACGTTAATCCCGGCCTTGTGCCACATGTAACCCTTGTGGGGGGTGGCTAAATATCACTGCCAGCTTCTGATATCGAAGTCTGAAGAATTACGGAAGAGCTGCTGGTGGTATTGGTGATATAAAGATTCAGTGTCTGACTCGTGAGTATTAATCTTTAACGTTGTTCCATTGAACAGATTACGTACTGCGCTGTATTCTATATTTATAGACTATGGTGAACATGGTCAATACAGTATTAATTACATTTATTTGTCTGAATGCTTGAGGAATTTATAGAAAATATGCGTTCCAGCAGGAATCGAACCTGTATTCCTATACGGAAACCGTCATTTAGAACTTACGTGCTATATAATTTAGCTACAGGAAAACATCCCGTTAACAAAGTCCAACTTACTGTTCATAAACACATTATCTTCGACGATTTTCCTCGATTGATGGTATCAGCTCACGAAACGTAACTTAACGTAAACAGTGACAACCTGAAATGAATTCCGACAACTATTTAATGCATTTTCTGTTTATACGTTATTTTCTATACATATAATTTAAGCAAATGCTCTGTTTTTTAATTTTTAATTAAACAGTATTAATTACGTTTATTGGCCTTAATGTTCGAGAAATTTCGTAGAAAATATGCGCTCTCCGATAGGAATCGAACCTGTAACCCTAATGGGAACCGTCATTGCTATCCCAATTGGGTGTTGCATACTTACACCAGTAATACCACTTAACCACTTTTCCCAAATGCCCGTAGAAGAATGGCATTGTAATTATGCTACTTGAGAACGAAGTTAAATAAAGTCCCCACCTCCATTTCTTTCTATTCATCTAACAAGCCGGTAAATATTCGCGCACACATTATATAGCAATGCGCCTCGCAGGGTGACAATGCTTAACGAACGAGTCTATCCCAACAAAATGACGTTAGTAAAACATTTCTAAAACGTTACATTTTCTTAACTCACCACAACATGCTCAATGTTACCTTGCAACGTTGCAAATACGTTGCTTTTAGTGTTACATTAACTGAAAATGGATAATAAGTTCCAGAAAGATATTAGAACATGCAATATTCATCTAAATTAGTGATTCTATGTTAAAGACTAAATACCAAAAATAATTTTATATATATATATATATATATATATATATATATATATTTATATATATTTGTTTGTGTGTGTGTGTGTTAAGTGGAAAAAAACGTATTGACAAGTGCGGAATTTCTACAAGGTTACATTTTCTTAACTCGTCATACCATGCTCACAATGTTACCTTGTAACGTTGCAAATACGTTGCTTTTAGCGTTCCAAAAGATATTAGAACATGCAATATTCATCTAAATTAGTGATTCTAGGTTAAAGACTGAATACCAAAAAATAATTTTATATATATATATATATATATATATATATATATATATATAAGCGGTTTGGTGTCAGGAAAATAGTTGATTGCAATGTTTATAGTAACGTCACCACAACGTCACATAATCCTCCAACCAAAATACAACGTGTCTGCAATGTTGCAAGAACGTTCCATTTTATCTGGTATCAGAGTAACTACTAGACAGGGTAGTAAAGGAAAGAGAGAAGAAAAGACTAATCCTCAGCTGCAAGAAGATACAATGTATGATCATCAGCAAGAGAAAAAGGACGAAGACGCCAACTACGAACTGGGAATCAACATAAAAAAAAAAACAACTACAGAATTTTAAATATCTGGGCAGTGTTCTAACAGACGATGGTAAACGCGACGCCGAAATCCGATCATGCATAGCGTGCTGTGTTCCTTTAGAACGTTAGTGATCATGGTTCTCCACCATTTCCTGTCTTTTGTAGTTATTAATATTTTTTCCTTTTTGTTATCTCTCCTAAACCTTGCTCCGCCATCCATTTGCTCAAGATCGCTAAGTAGACTATCCTCTGTCCCTCTTTGCCTTCAATCTGTCCTGTGAGTATCAAATTTTCCAAACCCACTTTCCTCATTAGAGATTTCAACTATCTCTTCCTGGTGTTAAGTAGACTAGTTCTTATTGTTTCCCTTTTCTCTAAAACGTCGTCGTTGCTCAGATTTTCGGTATATGGCATCCTCAGTATCCTTCTGCAGTACCACATTTCAAGTCTCTTCTTCATCTGAGGAGATTTCCAGCATTCACTACCATCTAAGTGGACTGATATTACATAATTGTTCAGTACATTTTTCTTTTTTTCTAAAGACATTTTTACGTTTCTTAATACTTTGCTTAGCTTTTGGAAAGCATATTTGGCTTAGCTTAGTTAGTGTTGTTTAAGGTGTGAATACTATCAACCATTATTATGGATCTTATATTATCATATAGATTTATACTTACCTGGCACATGCTGGGTAGGGTTTAATATCTCTGCTGCGTCTCTGTTTTCAGGCAGAGTGTGACTCAGTTGTGTCTCCGTTGGAGGAAAATAATATTTTGAGCTATCCAGTTACCATAGGCTGCACCCTTTCATTGCACTAAAAAGAGAAATCGGTGCTCGCTACCGAGGCCAACGCAACCGACGTTTGCGGGGGCCCTGAGAATTTTTGTCCTTAATCCGGATGTACGCGCTCGGGTTCGCTATAATAAACGCGAGCTTGTGTCACATTACGTCTCAATGGGGGAGACGAGGTAAATATCTATAAGAAAGAAGCCATATAGATATAGGGGAGGGGATAGGGCCGAAAACATTTCAACATCCCCTCATATATATAATATTTCCATGGCAGTTATGCACGTTCTTCACGTATACCAATTCTTACTTAAGGTTAAAAAAAAAATATGATATTGAGTTTAATTCTTGGATGTTTTACTTTCAAAATTTTAGAGTTATCGAAATTTCTTGGAATTTTCCCACAGGGAATAAAGAAAATAATGGAAATCTCAGGTGAGTAGAAAAACGCCATGATGATTTTTAGGTGAGTAGAGAAATGCCATGATGATTTACCAATTCCAAAAGGTTACTATCTTCCTGGCTTTATGCAACATTCGCGTAGGTGTGTAGCTGTGTGGTTACAACGTTAATGTTCTGACTATGTGTCCCGGATTCGAATATCACCATCGTTGACTATTAGCCATGTGATGACGATTTCAGGGAGCGAGGATGACAGAAAGTACCTGAAGACCATGCCACACGTTCGACCTTGCAGGTGAAAAATGAGTTCAGAAGCTGTCGATGGTTGTGAAAGCACAAAGTTACAAGTCACCATGACAGATAAATTAAGAATACTGGCCTTGTTCAGCTACTGATGATGCCAGATTATGAGCTCTTAGGCAGAAGCTGTAGCTATGGCCCGCTTAGAATTAAAGCATTGTGAGCCACAGGTTGACTCTGTTTTTGAAGAAACCATGGCGTGCTTTACTAAAGGCCAAGTCATAGTGCATCTCTTGTCCAGAACCGATTTATAGTTTTGGTTTGGGTTTGCAGTAATTTGCTGCTGTAGCTGTTTTTGTTTTTTTTTTTTAAATGTAGAGATTAAGAACACAATTTTGCTCGAAGAATTAATCCTCTTTATCTTGGTATATTTTTTTCTTTAATAAGATCTTATTAGAATTAATATGTAATTTGGCGGAACTTCGGATCTATGAATTCCCAGTTAAAGGTGTACGAAATGTTATATACATTTTAATCTTTGAATTAGTTATCCACGTTAAAACATTTTTAATGAAAAATAAATTAAATAAGAATGAAACATTGGAATCTTGGAACAAAAGAAACATGAAAGTAACTTTTTTATTTTACTTATTTTATTGTTTAGAAATAAAGTAACTGTTGTCATGGTGACATATTTGTTATATACTTTTTTATGATTATAAAAGTAAAAAAAAATATTGTTAAAAATGTGCTCTTAAGCAGCGGCGTTGTTAACATTTTGTACAATATCTAAAATTATTGGATGAAATTTATTCAATTTATGACATAAAACAACATTCTTAATAAAAGCTCTTTCATTATTTTCTTAGCATAAATTACGACGTTTACTTATATTTAGTTACCTCCAAAAAAATAAATAAAAAATAAAAAACCATACCTAAGGTACAAAATACATTTTAGAAATGAAAAAATCTTTCTTAAAGCTTTTATTTTAGTTTAATTGCAAACTAATAGATTAAATTTAATATTTCCAATAAGCAAAATACTTTTCTGTATTTCAAACAGAATTTAAATTAACTGGAATAATTTTTTAAATCGCTAAAGTCGGTCATATTGACAAATCTGTCAACACAACACAACATAATTCTCTTTATTAAAAAGTCATTCAAAAATAAAATATACTCTTCTGAAAATTTATTTCAGGAAGATAAACTGATTTAAAGTTAAGTTAATCTGAATTAAAACAATCATTTACTTTTAGTTTAAGATATCACAGAAAAGAATTTTAACATGGAGGTAAGTGTTTTTATAAGGTGTTGATACATTTATCAATAACTTAATGTTTGGCATTTTTAAGTAAAGGCTTCATAACTGTAAAAATTACTTGACGAATACAACGTGAACGCCTTTTTTATATAATTTTTGACTAACCAGTAATCTTAAAAATTTAGGGAAATATTGCAAGTAAAGTTTAATTAAAGTTATGTAACAAAAAATAGCATTTTTAAATAAATTTCACAGTGTAAAAACTGAATCGAAGAAAAAGTCTTCAGAAGGTTAGAAAAAATCGGATTAATAAATCAGTTTACATTTCGGTATAAGAAGCGTGTTAAAAAATCAACATTTTTATTTTTATTTTTTTCGAAACAGAAATATAGATTACGCAAAAATAAAGAAAGTTTTTATTAGTGTATTTGCTTTTATGAATAGAAATTTCACAGAGAAAGATATTAAATTAACTTTAAGCGAAAAAAATGTTTAAATTAACTTCTTTTCTTAAATTACATGTTTTTAGTGAATTTCGAACAAAAAATAATTGTTTTCGCCATGAGAACATAAAATAACATAGCAACTCCGAGGGAAATAAAATAAATAAATCTTATACTTACTTCAGTTTAATAACTTAAAATTATTGCAAATGTAAAATGCAGAAATTTCTTAAGCCAACTATAGTAGCCAAATATCATAAACCCAGACCGAACCTAAAAATCTTCGCTCTCAGTGGAAAGATGAGATTTGAGATAGGCCTTCTGTTTATGGGCAAGAGATGCACTATGGAGTGTTCTTTAGTAAAGCACAGCATGGATGAAACCCAAAAGAGACTGACAGTTGTCTGCTTATGAAACTCAGATGTCTCAACATTTTTATTTTTCAATCTATGTGTATCATCTTGAGAGTTTTAAAGTATAAACCACACGTTGTCTCTATGGATGCTGAAGACGCACAAAAGAGGCTAATGGATGTCTGTTTATGAAATTCAGACATGTTGACTTTTTTTCAGTCAAATGTATTTTTGATCGCTTTGAACATTTGACAGGATTTCTCTGTTTCATAAGCTTTCATAGATCAGTTCCAGTTCGGAGAGCGACGCAAAAGAAGAAAAAAACGTAGAGTAGAACACAATGGAAAGTCGTATAACAATGGCTATTTACCATAATTTGTGAACTGAATCAGAAAAAAAAAAGAAGAAAGATTCGTCGTTTCAGCTTGCTAAGCGAGAGCAGACTTGTTGAACATGTTTTGCGAAATTGCTTTTCTCTTTTTCCCGCGTATTAACCCATGTTAACTGCTCACTCACCCATCTCTCTGAATTTATTACGGACTTGTGAAAGTTTCAATCGCAAAGTAAAAAAAACAAACCTTTTTTTAAACCTCACAAACACGCACAAGTCACGCCAAGCAAAGTGAACCAAAAGTAATGCATCTTATTTATTTCCATGGATATTTTGAAGAAAAAAAGAGAACAATATGAAGTACCCGGATACAAGGTATGATTCTTCCACATAGTCACCTCCATTGAATATACATTTTCACCTGCGATGCACATTCAATTAGTTGACAGCTCTGCAAGACGGCCCCGAACATGGATTATTACGAAACTGGTGAAACGTATTACATACCGCCTAACTGAGCTCAAATCCACTGTTTGGTTTTCGTGAACATTCAACGACGAATGTCAATGTGTGAGACATTTCCGCACGAAGAAACTCCGTGACACCTTCAGTTTCTTT
>CAHIKZ030005520.1:1932500-1985000 GCA_903632075.3 Acanthosepion pharaonis | reverse complement strand
GCAAAAAATCTTTCGATGAAAAATGAATTTTTAATACTTTATTTGTTATTTTTTAATTATAATAGATTTTTACATTTAAGTTGTTAAAATATTATAAAATTATTTAAAGCCGCATCCACTTTTGTAAGTCTCCTGATGAGATAGACCTTTTTTAGCGCGTTGTAAGTTGTATCTTTTTGACTAATCAGAAGACCCGCAGTAATTAAATGTTATTTTGTGTTTATAATCGGGCTGTAATTATAAAGTACGGAAGACCAACCAGAATACAATTAAGTTGCGTCATTTGAGTTAAGCATTGTTCTCCGCTGTTAAGGCCTTTACTTTTGCGAAACACGCGTGGAGAAGTTAATTTGATTTTTTAATTTCAACTGAGAAGGGTACCTACAAGTATCAGTATCATCTTATGAAATTTATATGATCTTATTTTTATATTAATCTCAGTTATGGCATTTTTTTCCATAAATGAAATAACAAAATTAATAATAAAATGAATGGAAATACAAATAACACAGTAAAATGTAACAATTGTACATAAAATTATAGTATTTTATGTACACTTCCGATAAAATTTCATAAGAAAGTTACCTATAAATTAATTAGATACCTTTCTTATGAAATTTAATCTCACTCTTAACAGTCGTATTTTAATTTCTTTATAATATATTTTCCATCGTAAACCTAAAGGTGAAAGCTAAGTACAAAAAACAAAAACAAAAAAAATTAAAGCGCTGAAAGTTTTCCTTAAAAATAACGAGGTAAATAATTTGTTCACTTAAATGTAAATAATTTCACTTTTGTTCTTCCTAGGAACGATTAAAAAATGTAAAAAAATACTCCCAAAATACTCCCAAAATACTTTGATCTTTCCTCTTAATAATAACATAAACGTTTAGACGATAAAATTTTGTTTTCGTCAATTTCGGCGTCTTTTTCGTCATGCTATGCTCTTTTTTTAGCGATCTCGTGGAGATAGCTATTTTAATCTATGTTTGTCATACGTTTCTTTAAATTTTCTTGTTGATAGCTATTTATTAAATGGTAAATAATAAATATTGATTTGTTGTTAGATTATCTACTTTGATAATTTTGATGATACGGCGAATAGAAGAAGAAGAAGAAGAAGAAGAAGAAGAAGAAGAAGAAGAAGAAATAAACATTGTCGAGGGAGTCAAAAGTGTATGCAGTAATAGCGGTTTCAAAGGAATAACCGTCCTTTTGATACGCTGTTTTTTTTTTTGTTTTGTTTTCGGACACGAAAGTTAAAGATTGCCGTTTATTTTTTTAATTCTGAAAGGTGAACCTTTTACTATTCAAATTCAACCTTTTTTCATATAATTATATTCAATATTCTTATTTATGCGAGTTAGGCTTCTCGGCCCTGAATAACATCAAATATAAGAAGCGAGAAAGTCTACACTCAACTGAAGAAGAAATGAGGATCTTAGAGTCTGCTTCATCGCACAGTTGACCAAAAAACTCTTCTTCCTTTTTAATGGTTGTGAAATAAGAATCTGAGAGTTGTGATGAAAAAAGTTAAAGAAATAAGATAAAATAAAGACTATTAAAAAATAACTAATAATAAAAAACACTTCCTGAAATCAATGGACTGTTAAAAATCGGAACTGCAACGAAGTGTCATTGTGAAGGCGAATAGTAATACGATATTGAATCTCTCATAGGTAAAATTATATGTTTGTCTCCTTTCGGTTTTCGTTAAATATTGTCTGCCAGTGGATCGGGGCACCTTTATTATAACGTGGATTTATAAAAGAGACTGTAACTTGCTGCCTCTCTCCTGTTGCTGTTTATATATTTACGGTTTTGTCCTATGCGCGCGCATTCCGGGAAATCCGGTTGAGCTCTCATGAGAAAAGTGCAATTAAAAAAAAAGTGGCCCCTACTGCTATTAACGCATTGCTCTTCAAGTGAATTGAGCTCTCCAGTCTAGTGGCGTATTTCGTATATTAAAATTTCCCTTTCTCTCTGCCGTGCGATGATAGCCTAGGTGTAAGACTGATGCCAAATCGGATGGGTTTCGATCCTGCTTGAAGCAATCGGACGTTTCGTCATACTGAAGAGCTGTGATACAGCGAAACAGTCTGTATGTGGATTAATATATATATATATATATATATATATATTAATCCACAGACATATATATATATATATATATATATATATATATATATATATATATATATATATATATATATATACACGATTTGCACCACATTTTGACAAATGACAAGTTAACCTACGAGAGAGTGCGGTACATCAATTTACTGATTGGGGTATCAGCAATTTACTGATTGGGGTATCAGCAATTTACTGCTTAGAATTTTAGATTTTTCTTTTTTATATTTTATTCTTTTTTAATGACCGATAACGTGAATCTAGGCTCGGCGGCTAGGAGGTTATCTTCCATGTTAACTGGCTTCTCTGACGGACACTGAGCAAAGTCTCTTCTGGTGTGAACTAAGGTGAGACACATATAACATAACTTTTGAAGCTTTATCGTAAGTAAACAACACCATTTATTTATGACTTCACGAGGACAAATGCGGCGCAGGGACATTTTTTTTTAATCACATATGACTGAAATTCACGTGGTAGACCATCCAATAATTGTCGTTTTTTTTTTTTGTTTTTTTTAGCTATTGCCGTAGGTTTTAGAACGTATATATCTGCCTCCATCTTTCTTTCAGTAAAGAGAATGTGCAGTCTGAAGGACATATGCTCAGACATCAGGCTCCAGATGTTTGTTCTTAGCTTTCAGTCCCCAGTCGACCATTATATTTCAGAACTAGTTTCTATTTCTGCTCTCCAGCGCAGATGTATTATTGAGGCTTGGTTTAAAAAAAATAAACAGAATACAACACCAGCAGTACAAAAGGAATGTAGATTTTTACTATAACTTTCGTTGCACTCCTAACCTTTTCCGCGATTTCAAATGTCAACAAAAATACTGTTTATCTCTTTGAAACAACATGTGTAAATAAAAGCGTTTGCACATTTATATCGGTGTGTGGGTGTTGTAAACAAGTTTAGTGGCTTCCAAATGTAATAGAAAGACATGGTCGCTTAAAACCATGTCTGGTAAGCGATGCGTGACCGACCTTTCGAGAATGAAGTCAGCCGAATAGACAGAGACGTGTATAGCAAATTAAGAGGGATGAATGTATCTGTCTGCAGAGTTCAGATGTTCAACCGATTGAAAAACCATGATAGTTTTTTGGGGGATGCATTCATCTAGAAGAAGATAACGTAATGTAGTTTTGCCTCCAGATGCACGGCTCGAGAGGTCGGAGCGCCGATGAAGTTCCACAGGATCATCGCAAGTTCACGAGTTCAGCGTAGAAGACAATCCTAACGAACACACGGGCATTAACACCGGATGCTGTGTAGAACAGAGGAAGAGAATGCCGTCCTCACCGCAACAATCGACATTCCAGTATACAACACACAACTAAGGAAAGACGAAGAGTTAACGACTAGTGACCCCCCCCCTACTAAAAGAATAAAGACTAAGGAATTAGTTCGGACCAACCTACACAAAATGTTTAAAAGACTTCGTCTAACAAAAATCGAAACAATAACTTACTTTCTTTAAATTATTAATATCACTATTTCAAATTCAAATTGTTTTCAATTATCAGTCAGTCAGTTATGTGCCATGCGTGATACACGCTTAGGCGATCATGTATCTTTCGATACATGAGTGACGAGGCAGATTTTTTTTTTCCTGCGGTAAGTTGTCATTTCTTTCTACGGTAGACCAGTTGCTATTCAAAGTTATAGAACCCGGTTTGTCCTGCTAATTACACATAGCTGGGGAGAAAGAAATAGAGGATTCATACCTTTCCCAAGGGTATCAGCACGTAAGTGAATGGAATGGATTCGACTGGAAAATCATTCAGTCAGTTATGTGCCATGCGTGATACACGCTTAGGCGATCATGTATCTTTCTATACATGACTGACGAGGCAGATTTTTTCCTGCGGTAGGTTGCCATTTTTTTCTGCAATAGACCAGTTGCCATCGAAGGTTATAGAACCCGGTCTGTCCTGATATTTACCAATAGCTGGGGAGAAGAAGAGGATTCATACTTTTCCCAAGGGTATTAGCACGTAAGTAAATTTAATAGATTTGACTGGAATTCGAACTCGGATTTCTTTCAATTATACTTTAGCATACTACTTATTATGTTGGATCAGCGTTTCTCAACGTTTTTAAGCAAAAGGCTCATCTAGGAATAATTGTAAATATCACAGCAGATATAGCAAAAATTTTAGAGTTTTGAAATAAATGTTATGGAATAATCCATAGATTTTAAATAAATACGCATACAAATATGAACGTTCTTTATTTCAATGGTTCTATTCAACTATTTGTGAAGCTTGTGAAACCTGTGTCTGGTGTTTTTTCTCGATTTCTTCAATGTTTGGTCGGATGCGCTATAAGCAGATCCTCATTTCTTCTTCAGTAGAGCGTCGTCTTTCGCTTCTTATATTTGATGTTATTTAGGGCCGAGAAGCCTAATTTGCATAAATAAAAATATTGAATACAATTATATGAAAAAAAAAAGGTTAATATTCATTTATTCAAATAAAGGAAAGTTTTAAAAAGTAAAATTAAAAAATAAACTATTTAAAAATGAATATTAAAACAAAGTATTTAAAATAACATAATCGAAGAATAGTGAAAAGAATTATTTGAAAGAAAAAAGTTTAATACTTATCCATTTATTCAAATACTAACGCTGTACCATTACGACTTCAACACACAGACACACACATATAAAGGGTGTTCCAATAACTTGAACCAATTTTAAATGTGAATTAAATTTAAGCGTCTGGTGATTTTTTTTCTTTTTCTTTTAGATTTGGCGGACATTTGGGCAATATCAATCTTCAGACATAATTGCCACGATTAAATAACATGCTCCAATAGAGAAATAAATAAATTTTCACCAATGACACTGATTTATTTACTGCTAACTTTGATCCTTCTTAATGAAACACCCTTATATATAATCCGTCTTAATGAAATACCCTTTAGAAGTATGCTGTGACGCTATTACGAAGCACACTTTTAAGAGGATCACGGCACGGCTGTTGAGAATCACTGCGTTGGATATTTGAATTCTTATATAATCCATTTTTGCGAGATTTACCATTAGAAATTTATGGTTTTACACTAGCTTCCTAGATGGTGGCTCTCCTCTTAATCGCTTGAATTAGTATGGAATCTCCGTTGTGGTTGATGGATATCGGCTCAGAAGGAGAAATCGGAGAGCCGAGTTCGAATTCCAGTCGAGTTTCTTATATTCACTTATGAACCCATCTCTTCTCCTAGTTATGGTTTGAATAGAAGGACAGACTGGTTTTTTTTTTAGCCTTGATTGCTAACCAGTCTACCGCAGAAAGAAATGGCGACTTCCTGCGGGAAAATTCTTCTGTCTAGTCAGTCATGTATCGAAAGACACATGATGGCACTTAACGGAGTATTGAACGTCAAACTCTTCATTATATAATTATTCTGTGTTTTAGTTACATGTGCCACCAAATTTAGTCGTTGTTGCTGTTGAAAGTCTAAAAAAAGGCTTTTGTTATTTGGTGCATTGCTTTGTTTGTGATTCTGTAGCGCCAGTTCACGAGGTCTTAGCAAAGACTTACAGACTTTATTTGTTCAAAGCCATTTTTAACCATTGGTCTGATAAAGTGGTTGGTAACAGCTGACACTTTATTTATTTCTGAACGAGTTGGAGGCATGAAAGTCTTGATCTGACGAAGCTAGTTAAGGACACGGCTCGACTTCTTAGGTTAATGTTTTGGTTTTGTAACACTTTGCGGTGTTGGGTGAAACTATCCGAAACATAGCCTATTTTATATTCAATTTTGGTTTGGTTTTATGTTTAATGGCATATCAACTCCATATTGGTCATTTAATGCGACTATTCGAATCACTTGTGACCTTTGTCATTTTTTTCCCCAAAAATAGTGCTTTTTTTTTTTTTTTTTTTTTTTTTTAAGCATTTCACCCCAAGCAAGGCGGGATGCCACTAGGACGCAAGGGTTTACAGAAAATTTAGAACAAGATCAGATAGGAGTGATAGAAGAAAGGATGAAGAGAAGGATAGTGGATAGATCAAGGCAACTGGAGATGCCGATTGACATTACATTTGAATAGCTGGAGATTATAGCTCTCAGGGAAACTAGAATAGGGAAGGCAGTTCCACAGGTGAGAGGTGCGAGACATGAAGCTATTGGAGTAGAAGAGACGGCTACATTTAGGAGTTTCGACAGTGAAGGGGTGAGAGCGGGATGCCAGCCTCGTCGGGCGCTTGAGCTCATGAAGTCTGGGAACCAGCGAATGCAGTTCCTCGGAGCAATTGCCATGAAAGTATTTGTAAAACAGACAGAGAGAGGCGACGCCGTGTCTGTGAGAAAGTGTCTGTAGACAAGATGCCAGATCAGGGCCAATTATATTGCATATCTGCCCCTGGAGCTTATCAAGAACCCTGAGGCAAACAGAAGGAGCTCCAGACCATATATGGTAGCAATACTCCATGCAAGTGTGAAATGTTGATTTGTAGATCTGGAGGATCAATTCCGGGGAGAAAAATTTCCTGGCGCGGCACAGGGAGTCAATTTTCCTTGCGGTGGACGAAGCAATTGACTCAATGTATTTGTTCCATCTCAGGTCAGCAGTCAACGTGAGACCGAGCAGCCACAGAGAGGTGCTCTCAAGCAGTTGAGCGTCAGACATTCTAATGGAGGGCAGGGAAGGATATCTGTGGTGATTAATATCTGCAATATTTGACTACAGTAGACCCACTATTATTGCTCAGAAGCTGGGGTCACATTATACACAAGCTATATGAAAAAAGCAGGCTTTTTCCCATAAAAACATTCAGGAGTCATACTATACATGAAATAGACTTATACATAAGTATATACAACGATTCTTTGTTTTAAGTCTATTTTTAACTGATCAGTTTTATAATGTAAAAAAGAAACCTGAAATTTTAATCAGAAAGCAAAAGAAATAAGATTAAAAGGAAAACTACTGGAAAGTGTTTAAAATGATGGCTGAAAACGTAACACTAAAATGGAAATGGAACAGCAAAAGATGCCTTACAAAAACTAAAAGCATTAAACAGGAAAATATCACACTATTTGCATTACTTGGACTATCGTCCCCATCCCCGTCGCCACACTTATTACAGCGCTTGTAATTTTTCAGTTTTTTACTATGAAAATGTATTGCTTGTAATTTTTTAGTTTTTTTACTATGAAAATGTGTTGTTGGTAATTTTTTTAGTTTTTTTACTATGAAAATGTGTTGGTAATTTTTTAGTTTTTTTACTATGAAAATGTGTTGTTGGTAATTTTTTAGTTTTTTTACAATAAAAATGTGTTGGTAACTTTTTAGTTTTTTTACTATGAAAATGTGTTGTTGGTAATTTTTTTAGTTTTTTTACTATGAAAATGTGTTGCTGGTAATTTTTTCTAATGTATTTTTATATTTACATATTTTGACTTTAGTTTGGCTGTTCACTATTTGTGCATAGCTGGGGCCCTAACAGTTGCTACTACTCTGGGTCAAGGTGTACTTGGTAACAACAGCAATTAAGACTCAAAAGCTCCCGATCAGAGGCCTTCCTGCCGGATGTAGTTTATCGTCATACCCAGGGTGATATATTCAATTTTCTTATCACCTAATTTCTTATCTCCTGTTATAACTGGTCCATACATTTGTACGGGGGTAGTTGAAGTGTTTAGTCTTTACTAATTCCACATACTGAGTTTTTATGATGGATTCAAGATACCGTCATTGTTTTCATTTCATAGTTTCTCTTTTGGAAATGTTTATCTTGATTTTTATTTCTTGTAACACTTAGTAGAGGGGGGGGGTGAGTTTTGTTAAATCATCATTTCTTCTCCTAACTAAGCAGGCTCTTGTTTTCTATGAGTAGGAACATTGGAACCATTGCCAACCAGTCTACCGCAGAAAGAAATGGCGACTTCCTGCGGGAAAATTCTTCTGTCTAGTCAGTCATGTATCGAAAGATACATGATGGCATTTAACGGAGTATGGAACGTCAAACTCTTCATTATATAATTATTCTGTGTTTTAGTGACATGTGGTACCAAATTTAATTCATAGTAAAAAAAAAACGAAAAAGTAGACGGCTACTGTTATGATGAAAGAGGTGGTATTATAAACTGAATATTATAAGAATAAGTAGGATAGATAAAGATTGGCCCTTGACTTAAAGATGTTAAGAGTGCAGTGTTTAGGGAAACATCCACGAGGGAGTCTGCTCCAAAAAGTAGCAGTTCTTGCGGGAAAAGCTGTTAGAGCGGAATTTTCCTTTTACATTTGGAATACGGAGGAAACGAAGATGATTTGATTCCGTGGAGGTGAAATAGCGTGTCTTAGTTGTAGTTTAGATCTGGTGGAGCTAAAGAATGTAGTTCATGTGAACATTTATCTGAAATGTATCGCATAATATTGAATCTTGAATCATATAATGAGCTATGCTGTGGAAATGCACACACATACAAACACACACATACATACATATATATATATATATATATATATATATATATATATATATATATATATATATATATATATATATATATAAATTTGCAAATTTGCGTGTAAAAAAAAAATTGAGAAATATAACCAATCAATTGTTGATATCCTTGAGGAATGGACAGACAAGTCCGTCTACAAAACTCTGGAGTCGAGATGCTGAAGGTAACATCAATCAGCTAAGTGACAAACCTTTTAACCTATCAAATTTAAGGGACTAGATAGCAGTCTTTGGAAGTAAAAGAGTTTGGAATACGGGATAAATTAAGCTGATTCGATTCAATGGAAGTAGTGTGACGTTTTGACGTGAGGTCGACTTTTATACGGACTTATACGGCAAAATTATAACTTCAATTTTTAAGAAAAATTCACCAATTGACAGTTAATAGCCCGGATAATGAAATCAGCAAGCCAGGTTCAAATTCTTGCTGAGACAATCTACATTTATACTAATAATTCTCGGCATGGATCTCCCAGTCGTGGATAAAATAACAAGGCAGACTTCGCTCTTTGGTTGGCAAAGAAAACGCAACCCCAAGGCGGTTGAATATTAACGTCAACAGAATATTAACAGCAGAAGGTGATGCCAATACATTACCAGTTCCCGAAATATACGGTTTTAAGTACAGGTGAATGGTTCGACGGACGGAATGAGCTAGACAATTGATTAGAGTATATACTGGCGTTCAAGGCGACTGTACGTTTAAGACCTCCAGATTTTCAAGTTAAAATGTAGTTTTCGGGATATATTCACCGTACATGACGAACCCGCCAAATCGTATTTTAAAATGTACTGAGCTTATTAAATAAATTCAATAAGTATATATTTTCTTTTCACTCAAAAACAACCGTGAAGAGATATTGTCAATTAACTACCACAATCCACAATACCTCATGAATGAGTGCTGGGTTTTTAATAGATTATTATGGTAGCCTGAATGACTATTCCCCGTTAAATTTCCACTCGTTTCATTGTTCTCGAATGCCATCTTTAAACGGCTTTTTGAGACACACATCTCCCACGCTAACAACTTACCATAAACCACACGATTTAAGGTTCACATTTTATACCAGGAGTATAAGACGGTCCCCTATTTTGGGAGAGATTTTTTAAGGTTAAAATTACGCTGACATATACGGTAAATAAATTGCTCATTGAGACGCAGAAGATAAACTATTCCCATGACATTTTGGAGAACAAATAATTTGGATAAGAAAAAAATCTATTGAAACGCAATTTATTTGAAGATACAATATTCTCAGTATATATGATCGAGCAATCAAATATTTTATAAGAATGAGGCTTCTTTTATATAGTACAATGTATTCGCTTTTTATTTATTTACTTAAATTTATTTATTGATTTTATTTATTTGTTCCTTTTGTTTTTAATTTATTTACTCATTTTTTTTATTCATTTTACTTATTTAATTATATATTTCATTCGTGTATCTTATTTATTAATTTATTATTTATTTTTCTTTTTATGTATTTTATTTGCTTATTTTATTTGTCTATTTCATTTATTTTATTTGTTTATTAGTTAGATATGCGTAACTTTTAATTTGTATTTGTCTATATTATTTTACTTATCTTTTCATTAATTTACTATTTTATTTTTTCATTTAATTTATTTATTTATTTTTCCCATTTTTGTTTATTTATTTGTTTATTTTATTTTACGAAGAAAAAACGGATTAAATAAATTATTTATTGAAGACAGAGAATTCAGAAAACAAATGTAGTTTTTCTGCTAATGTTCACCCAGTCAGTTATGTGCCATACTTGATACGCTTAGGTGATCATGTATCTTTCGATGACTGACGTGGCAGATTTTTCCTGCAGTAGGTTGCCATTTCTTTCTGGTTATAGAACCCGGTCTGTTCTGCTATTTACTCATAGTTAGGGAGCGGGAGGAGAAGAGGATTCATACCTTTCCCAAAGGTATTAGCACGTAAGTGAATGTAATGGATTCTACTGGAATTCGAACTCGGATCTCCGATTCCTCAATCCAAACCGCTATCCATTACCCCGTGCCTAATACAAGGCCTAATAGTTACTCAATGGTTATTTTACTGAAGTGAAGTTAATGTGGAAAACGGTTAACCCTAGACTTGAAGAGACCAAGAATGTAGTGACCGAGAAAACATCCTGCCGGGTGTCTGCCCCACAAAGTAGCAATTCTTAGGAAGGAGAGCTCAAAACAATTCTTACTAAACCGCTTCATCCATTCCTAGTTACATATGCCCCTGGTCAGTGCCTATAAACAGCGATAGAGTAAGGAGAAGCCTGCCACGTTTCGGCTGTGAAAAAGGCGTTGTAAGGTGGAAAATAATTAATCATCCATGAGGCTGCGTAGACACCTTTGAACTATCAAGACAGGAAAGCGAGGACTGGCCAGCTCCAGGCGAGATATGGCAGCAATACACCATTTCTGGTTTGATCTGGCTCTTGTAAAGATAGAGTATAGCAGTGGGGTGGGAAGATTAGATACTTGGAGCGGTAGAATGCAACGACCTTTTCTCCAGTTACTCACGTTAGGTCTAGAGTTTTACTGTGGATCCTCCTTTATCCATCCATCATATAGGTGAAAGATCACGGTCTAGAGTGAACTTGAGTCCCAATAGGCAAGGGTGGAAGAACATCCATCCATCATGATGGGTGAAAATCACGGTTAAACCCTAGACTTGAAGGGTAAGGATCCAAGAATCCATCCATCATGTGGTGAAAGATCACGGTCTAAAACATCCCAATGCTTTCACGGTAAGGATCCTCCTGCATCCATCCATCATGAAAAAGATCACGGTCTAGAGTGAACTTGAGTCCCAATAGGCTTTCTTGGTAAGGATCCTCCTTGAAACAATCATGATTCTTTCAGGGTAAGGAATGAGAACATCCACCATCATGATAGGTGAAACACGGTCTATTTGAGTCCCAATTTTCAGGGTAAGGATCCTCCTTGAGAACATCCATCCATCATGATAGGTGAAAGATCACGGTCTAGAGCTTGAGTCCCAATAGGCTTTTCAGGGTAAGGAACATCCATCCATCATGATAGGTGATCACGGTCTAGAGTAAACTTGAGTCCCAATAGACTTTCCAAGGATCCTCCTTGAAACATCCATCCATCATGATAGGAAAGATCACGGTCTAGTCAACTTGAGTCCCAATAGGCTTTCCATCCTCCTTGAACCATCCATCATGATAGGTGAAAGATCACGGTCTAGCCTCCCAATAGCCTTTCAGGGTAAGGATCCTCGAGCCATCATGATAGGTGAAAGATCACGGTCTAAAAACTTGAGTCCCAATAGGCTTTCAGGGTAAGGATCCTCCTTGGAAAATCCATCCATCATGATAGGTGAAAGATCATCCAGAGGAACTTGAGTCCCAATTTTCAGGTTAAGGATCCTCCTTGAGAACATCCATCCATCATGATAGGTGAAAGATCACGGTCTAGAGTGAACTTGAGTCCCAATAGACTTTCAAGACGGTAAGATCCTCCTTGAGCCATCCATCATGATAGGCGAGATATGGCAGCCTCCTTGAATCCATCCATTTCTGGTTTGATCCCAATGGCCTCCTTGAGAACATCCATCCATCATGATAAAAGATCACGGTCTAGAGTAACTTGAGTCCCAATAGGCTTTCAGGGTAAGGATCCTCCTTGAGAACATCCATCCATCATGATAGGTGAAAGATCACGGTCTAGGGAAGATTAGATAGGCTTTCAGGGTAGGATCCAACTTGAGACCTTTTCCATCATGATAGGTGAAAGATCACGGTCTAGAGTGAACTTGAGTCCCAATAGACTTTCACGGTAAGGATCCTCCTTGAGAACATCCATCCATCATGATAGGTGAAAGATCACGGTCTAGAGTGAACTTGAGTCCCAATAGGCGTTTCATAAGGATCCTCCTTGAGAACATCCATCCATCATGAGGTCTCTAGAGTGAACTTGAGTCCCAATAGGCTTTCATGATAGGTGAAAGATCCTCTAGAGTGAGAAATAGGGCATCCATCCATCCATCATGATAGGTGAAAGATCACGGTCTAGAAACTTGATCACCTCCTTGAGAACATCCATCCATCATGATAGGTGAAAGATCACGGTCTAGAGTGAACCTTGAACATCCATCCATCATGTCCCAATAACTTGAGTCCCAATTTTCAGGGTAAGGATCCTCCTTGAGAACATCCATCCATCATGATAGGTGAAAGATCACGGTCTAGAGTGAACTTGAGTCCCAATAGGCTTTCAGGGTAAGGATCCTCCTTGAGAACATCCATCCATCATGATAGGTGAAAGATCACGGTCTAGAAAGAGTCCCAATAGGTTTAGGTAGGATCCTCCTTGAGTCCATCCATCATGATAGGTGAAAGATTCTAGGGTAACTTGGATCCTTCCTTGAGATCCTCCTTGAGAACATCCATCCATCATGATAGGTGAAAGATCACGGTCTAGAGTGAACTTGAGTCCCAATAGGCTTTCAGGGTAAGGATCCTCCTTGAGAACATCCATCCATCATGATCCACGGTCTAGGATCATGATTTCACGGTAAATCCTCCTTGAGAACATCCATCCATCATGATAGGTGAAAGATCACGGTCTAGAGTGAACTTGAGTCCCAATAGGCTTTCAGGGTAAGGATCCTCCTTGAGAACATCCATCCATCATGATAGGTGAAAGATCACGGTCTAGAGTGAACTTGAGTCCCAATAGGCTTTCAGGGTAAGGATCCTCCTTGAGAACATCCATCCATCATGATAGGTGAAAGATTAGGGTCTGGAGTGACTTTGAGTCCCAATAGGCTTTCAGGGTAAGAAACCTATCATGATAGCTGAAAGATCACAGTCTGAAGTGGACTTGAGTCTCAATAGGCTTTTTGTGTAAGGAATCTCCTTGAGAACACCCATCCATCATGATCCGGTGGAACTAATTTGATTTTGGATGTGTTGAATTTTACATACCAGTCTCCCCACCCCACTCTTCCTACCAGAGGAAAGATTTGCTGATAGATTCTGGTTATTCAGATTTTTGGAAGTGCGCGTATGAACTATTGTATCATTCGCATTGATATTCTGTAATACTGGTGTATGTTCTTAGGTATATCATTAAAATAGAGCAGAAAGAGGGTAGGAGCGAGAAGAGAACACCGTAGAACGAAATATTCTCAGTAGATATGATCGGTTTAGCAAATATTTTTTAAAACAAAATCTTTCAAATTCACAAAGTTTCTGTGTTTCTTTAAACTCAATATAAATGAAAAACTTTTAAAACCACTAATTTTTTTCAGTTATTTTAACATTTTACTTTTTAACTGTTCCCTATTCTTCTGGACACAAATACCAATACTGGATGTTCAAGCACCAGATGAAGAGTATATTTTCAATGCCGGGATCATCCTGATTTCAAAAAGGTATAATATGCCAATGTAGAGCAAGTGTGACCCGGATGAACAGAATTTGACGTTTATTTATTTATGAAGATTTATTACTTATTTCTGTTATTTAATTTTTTGATTATCTATTTGTTTATTTTACTTATTTATTTATTTATTTATTATTTTACGTTTGCATTTATTTTATTGATTTATTTGTTTATTTTATTTATTTTGCTTATTAATTAATCATTTTAGTTATTTATAATTTATTTATTTTAGTTTTGTTTATTTTATTTATGTTAGGTACGAAGAATCTCAAATGTGCCTATTGTTATAGAATCTGCGATCTTTTAGTTTCTAGATTTCTGATGTTATCATTAAGCCGCATTTGCAAGTATCATTTGATATTGTTCAGGATTTTTTTTATTTAGAGCATATAATTAAGAATTGTTTCCACCATAAAATCACTACAATTATTAGTCTTCTTACACACTGATTGTAGCTCTGTATATCTTGTAGATGCGGTTATGGTAATAGAAAAGACAACTAGAGAAGACGATGAGGACGAATTTAAATAATGGAGAAAGAGAAACTAGAACAAACAGTTGCATTCTTCTGTGGAGGAAGGTATATTTCGGTAAAATTAATTCGGATTTAGTGACATTTTATCATTTGGCACAATTGTTTCCTTCAGGAGACACTTGTCAATCTGTCTGTCTGTCTGTCTCTACCTATCTCTCTCTCTCTCTCTCTATATATATATATATATATATATATATATATATAATGTCATCCACATCCAGGGTGCGGCAGAAATAACTCCCACATATAGCTCCCAGAAATACCTCTCACATAACGGTATGACATTATCTAGATGATGACATCACTGCCACTAATGTCTTAATTTTATGTAGGAGATATTTTTGGGTGGTATATGTGGAAGGTATTTGTGCCGCATACTATGCACCCCCCCCCACATATATATATATAGATAGATAGATACATACATGTTATATGTTGTGAAATGGACTAATTTCGATAATAATTTAATATATTTTCTGTTTATACGTTATTTTTATAGATAAAAATATTAAAGTAAATGCTCTGTTTATAATAAACAGTATTAACTAGATGTACCGACCTGAATGTTTGAGAAATTGCATAGAATACAGGTTCGATTCCTGTCGGAACACATATATTTTCTATGAAATTTCTCGAATATTAAGGTCGGTAAATGTAGTTAATACTGTTTGTTATAAAGAAAAGCATTTAGTTAAATGTTTATATCTTTAAAAATAACATATAAACATAATATATATATATATATATATATATATATATATATATATCTGTACCTGGTGTAACAGCAAAATTGTCCAGTTCGTGTAACAGTATAATTATCCATCCTACAAAATGTTTAATATCTAAAAAAAACACTAAACTAATAGAGTTTCTTCTTTCCGGGTATTCAGATAAAATGTGTAACCATCTTGACGCCATTTTTAATAAGAATCACTGAAAAACCCTTTGAGTTATTCAGTTGAAAAGAGGGCAGTTGTTTTGTGCCAGACCTCTCTCTTCCCAACTGAGCAATGGTGAGAGGAAAAAGACAATCCAGCATTCATATTCTGGCTTCTATCTTCAAAGTCCATGCAAGAACCATCAAGAGAACGATGAATGTTTAAAAAAGAGGAAGTAGTAGAGAGGAAAACTGGATCTTTAGGTCATAACAGCAAGACGGAATCATCATTTCAAAATAGAGATAAAGGGATTAATTAAAAAAGATCCAACTCAACCCATAAGACGTTTAGCATGTGAGAGAGAAGTTTCAGCTATGACAGTCTAAAGAGCAATGAAAAAAGGCTTGAAGATGAAATCGTACGTGAAACCTGTGAGGCAACTTGTTACATCAGGACTGAAAATTAGAAGGTTAAAAAGGGCGAAGATTATCTTGAATAAGCTGAAAAACGATCCTGGAATATACATATATATTAAAACTTTATTTCAATACTTCATGAGCTGCCTATGATTAATTAATGCTGGACATGTCATTTTCGTTTAAGATCGATTTCATCACGATTCTTCTGTTAAGCTTAGAGAGTAATTAAACATTCTTTTTGCTCAAAATAGAGTCCAATAGTGTTAGAAAAACCTCAGAGACTTCCAGTAAGTTATCTTTAATCATTTCTAAGATACTACGTTTCCGAGCTTAATTTAAAAATTAGACAAGTTTGCTGTTACATGATTTGGGCAATTTTGCTGTTACACCCGGTAAATATATATATATATATATATATATATATATATATATATATATATATATATATATATATATATTTAAACCTAGAAAGAGTTACTGAATGAGGAATAACCAAAACGGAGGTTGGAAATGAAATGGTAATCATTATAACATCAACCAAATATAATACTCGCCAGCGGCGTGAAGTAGGTAAACCACTGCTTGTGGTGGACTACATAGACAACATAAAATAGTGTCTAACGCATTTATGAGGTTTGGGACATACCCATTAGTGTTCATAGGTACGGTATATAACGCACACACACGTATATATATATATATATATATATATATATATATATAGGGTACGCAGTAAAAAAGCTGTACATTCAGAAAGATGTAGGACAACTGGTGAAAGCTGGTGAGGACTAATGTGACCGAAAAATTCAGAAAGATTTTTTGCACATTTAGTCAATCCCCATGTCGGATGTTCTTTGAAAAGTACGATGACTTGACGCTCAAATTCAGTGAATTGTTTAGCCATAAAGTAAAGGGTAGAACGAAAGAAGAAAGTTGTCTTCAAATAATCTTAAATTACAAGTCACAAGATCAAGCAGCAATTAACCAATCATCAAACAACCAATTAGAGTAAAGTAATTACTCGAGAGTCGAATGATTATTCAAGGTCATGAATATTGAAGAAATTTATTCATCGTTATTCAAGGTCAATTATTCCTGAAAGATAAAACACTGATAATAAATGTGCCACTTTTTTACTGGGCACCCTGTATATATAAATAAATATAAAAATGGATATTGAAGTCAACGCCCAGCGGCGACAGTCTGTTTGATGCTAAAGTATAGTTTTATGTTATGCTATATTTATAGTTAAAAGTTTTCAATATCAGAAATAAAGCGTATGCAAACATAAATGTGGACATGTGTCACAGGGCCTGAAGGTTGCGCTGAAGCATGAAACAGACTGTCACCGCTTGATATATGTAGTGTGTATAGATATTATTGGTGGGACACTCAAAACATGCTAAGCGCTTAAAAATTTAATATTATAATTTTTAAGTGCCCGTTCATCGGTTTATCCACATGAATCTTTTAGTATAGCGTGTACATGGAACGTTTTTATCAATATATGTTTTTAAAGAATTAATGGTGTGTCCGATTTAAAGAGCCATATCAGTTCAAACCAGACAATTTGATTCGACAATATCTTATGATATATATATATATATATATATATATATATATATATATATATATATATATATATATTGTTGTGGTAGGATCCACCTAATTTGCATAGTGGAGTACCAACCATATAAATATGGTTGGTACCAGGGAAGACGGTGGGAGGAATCAAGAGATTCAATCCAGAGACTCTGCCCGACTGCGACTAAGTCAACACATTCTCCAGGAACGGTCTTCCCAAGAATATACAAAAGACTATATGTAAATATTGTGTACACTTTCTTGTTTCAATACATTTTGTTCTAAGTACATTTTGTGTTGTATTATTATTCCATGCATTAGTCAAGTTTCAATATATATATATATATATATATATATATATATATATATATATGATGAAAATATAGTTTTAAAGATTGGTATATTTATGGGCAAAAGTGCTCAGTATCAGGGATAGAGCATATGTAAATATAAATTTGCCTCAAGCATAAAACAGATTGTCGCCTCTCAGCGTTGGCCTCAATATATATATATATATATATATATATATATATATATATAAATATATTAAAGAGGTTATAGTACCAACGAGAGAAAAGTGTGTATATTAAAAAGAAGATAGGTACCGTAAACGTTTTTTTGGTTGTAGTGTGTTTTTTTTAGAAAAAAAATATTATGCTTTATTTTCCATAATTTTACTACACGAGTTTCTCGTTTCGCGGCCGTCTTCAGGTAAAAGGCGGAGATTTCCACATATTATTAAAAATAATTAATTTTTTTCCTGTATGTTTTTCGATGTTAAATATTCTCAATGTGAGACATTCTGTGTTTTTTTTTCATATATATATATATATATATATATATATATATATATATATATATATATATATATATGAAAAGGTTTTTCGGAGTTTCGTAGCTATATAAATATAATCACTTGTAAGAACTGATGGCATTTCTCGATTCTCTTATACTTTTATTATGGTATGAGTGTGTTCTTTTTTCTTTCTCTTGATGGGTCTTGATTGATTGCTGATTTCACTTCCTCTCCCTTCGGCTTTTTCCTTTTTTTTCCTTTTATTCCCTCCTCACTTTCTCCGTTGATCTCAGGTTTATTGTTATTGTGTTGACCATTTAATTTAGGTTATAGTTGGATTTTTGTGTGTATATGTATTTTTGTACTGGTATGTGTTTTTATGTAGGCGCCTGTTCATGTGTACGCACGCATGCATATATACGTACAAGTACATACGCACACACTCATACACATATGTGTATGTTTCTGTATTCGTGTATGTGCGTCTAACTTTGTGTTTGTATGTGTGTTCGTGTTATCTGTATTGTGCATTTAATTGTGTTCGAGTTTGTGTGTGTTTGTGTTAACTGTATATGTATTTTTAGTAGATTGCATTATTTAACTTAGTGTTTTAATATATTTTAGTTGGATGTATTATTTGATTTTACTTACTGTTTTAACTTTACTTAGTGTTTAATACTTGTGTTTAGTTGTATGGAAGAAAAGTTTTTGTTGATGATGTTGTTAAACCAATTAATTGTTACTTTTGTATTTTTTCATTGGTTTATGTTTAGTATTTTCGTTAACTTTGGTATTATTTTAACCATTTTAGTTTAGGTTATTGTTGTATTTTTGTGTATGTATGTGATTTATTGCGGATGAGTGTCTATGTACGTGCATGTGCAAGCATACATGCATACTTACATACAAATACGCACGCATATACATATCCGAATGTGCATTTTCATGTCCTCGTGTGTGTGCCTCTAACATTGTATGTGTGTTTGTGCGGATGTTTTGTACGTTCGTGCTCCTATATTGGTTGTCGTTTTTTATTTATCTTTCTATTTTCCTTTTTTTCTAATATATATTACGTGTGTGTGTGTCTTTGCGTTCTGTAAAGATTGTAGTTGTGGTAATTTATTCGTGTTTTGTGTGGCTGGGCATTATTTTGTTGGTTATTATATTGTTGATGTTGTGAAGACCGTTTCTCTGTTTTATAAGGGGTGAAGTTGTGGTGGGTCGTATATTGGGTTTTCTGTGTGTTTTGTATAGTTGGGTATTTTGTTGATATTATGGTTATTCTTTTCTGTGTGAATTGTGTTTGGGATTAGTATGGATTAGGTGTTAGGTATGGTGGTTTGTGTTTCTGATGGGATTGTGTTTTGTGTTGTATTTCTTTTGTCTCTTTAAAAAGAAAAATCGGATATAAATAGTAATATTTAGGTAACAAAATAAAGGCTTATTTAAATGTCTGCATTTCCCCGTTATTTCATTGCTCTTGTTCAATAAATTATTTTGATCCTTGAAGGTAATGATTGTTAATTTTCCCCCAGGCACTGTTAACAGTTTCTGCTGTTGTTACTGTGTGTGCTGCATTTTTTAAAATTGCCCATTTAATCTTCTTAATGATGTTATTTAGTTTCTGGCTCCATGTGTATTTTGATAGTGTTGTGCTGTTTTTGTATTTTTCTGATTTAAATGAGGTTTGATGATTATTAAATCTTTCTTTAAAGTTTGTTTCTGCAGCTCCTATGTAGGTTTATTCTCCCGTTTGTGTTGTTTGTTATGATGTCTTTATATATTATGTTGTTGGTTAGACATTTGCTGTTAAATGGACAATTGTTTTTATTTCGACAATTGCATTGTGTGTTGTTGTGGTTATTATATATATATATATATATATATATATATATATATATATATATAAAATTAGTCTTGCATGAGATTATAGTAATTTAATGTTCACTAAATCATAAACACCATACATTACTAAGCTTGATGAAACCTACACTCGGTTACTGAGAGATATAATTAACATCCCCTGGATACAACATCCCACTAAATCACAGCTCTATTGACCCATCAACGAAGAATGCGTTTTGGTGAATATTGCTGGCGAGCAAAACAAGAACTCACCAGTGATCTACTGCTCTGGACGCCTAGCCATGGAGCAAGACGAGTTGATCACCCAGCAACTATCTACATTGAACAGCTATGTTATGACATAGAATGCTCCCTAATTACCTTCCGACCTTAATTGCAAGACCGTAATGGTTGACGTGGTAGACTCATAAATGTCCGAGCTGACTATATCCGAATAAAAAAATTTAAAAAAATCATAAAATTATAGTGATTGAGTACTTACTAAACATTTTATTAAATCAAAATCGGAGAGTAGTTAGTATTCAATAATCTATTGTCTCACAAACCAGTTCCAAAATCGCAGCTCATATCTTAAGTTGTACTTATTTATTTATTGCTCTCTATCAAAACTTGGAGGCTTTTTGTCCCATTTCACTCACAGATTTTAAAGCTGTCGGACCAATGCCTTTTTGGTCCCTTTATTCACAGATTTAAAAGCTATCAGAGCAATATTTCATTCATTCACAGATTTTAAAGCTATCAGAAAAATATTTTTGTCCCCTTCCATTCACAGATTTTAAAGCTATCAGAAAAATATTTTTGTCCCCTTCCATTCACAGATTTTAAAGCTGTCAGACCAATGCTTTTTGTCCCCTTTCATTCAATATTTTAAAGCTGTCAGTCCAATATTTCTGTCCCTTTCATTCACAAATTTTAATGCTGTCAGACAAATATTTTGTCCCCTGTCATTCACTGATTTTAAAGCTGTCAGACCAATATTTTATTGTCCCCTTTCATTCACAGATGTTAAAGCCCTCAGACCAATGCTTGGAATTAAGCATATTCAACATAGTAAACAGTAAATAAACTCTTTTTCTCCACATTGGCATTTTAAAGTGACTACCAAATTGATTTTCGTCATGCTGCTGTTTGCAAAAAATTAAATAAACAACGGTATGGATAATGAACAAACAGAGAGAATCAGCGAATTTGCAAGCAGTATATTTTATTTTCTTTGTCAAGACCAAAGAAAGAATATATGGTTGTCAGCAAATAGGACAGCCGAAGATGAGAAGTACGAATTGGGAATGCCAAAATCAAGCGTGTTTCAAAATTTAAATATTTAGGAAGTGTTCTAAAAGAGGACGGAAAATACGACGACGAAATCCGGAGGCGCAAGGGGATAGCGAAAGATGCCTTTCAAAAGTTAAACAAAGTATTAAGAAACAAGAAATTTTCGTTGAGAATAAAGAAAGAGCATTGAACTATTATGTAATATCAGTTCTCCCACATGGCAGTGAAAGCTGGGCAATCACCTCACAGATGAAGAAGAGACTTGAGACAACAGAAATGTCTTTCTACAGAACGATGCTGAGGATACCATGGGTTGAACATTCAAGAAACGAGGAAGTTTTAAGCAAAATGGAAAGAAAAGTGACATACTTAACATCAGAAAGAGACAGTTGAAATTTCTGGGGCAAATGAAGCGGAAAGACGGCTTAGAATTTGGCGCTCACGTGATACATTGAAGGCCAAGACACAGCGAGAAACGGCGAATAACCAACCTAACGAGCTTGTGCAAATGGATTGAGAGAGATAGCAAAAAGACACACTTTAGTAAGAGTCGCAAAGGACAGGAAATTGTGGAGAACCATGATCACCCACACCCTGAAAGGACACGGTATATAGGAATGTCTGATTTCTGAAGTTGCTTACCTAAGTTAAAAAAAAAAAAAAAAATGAAGGAAAATAAGGTGAAATAAAGCTACAAGATATCGCTCTTTGTTAATAATATTCGTTGTCGTTAAAATGAACACAAGAGTATAATATTAACACTGAAGTATGCTCTACTTTGTTTTTCAATTAGAGTTTTACAGTAATGGTTTCATTTTGAGTCTAGTTTATTTTGATGTAAGTGAGTTCATTTCCATTGTCTGGACATTTCGTGACTGTGCATTTCTGCGCGGATTTGCGAGAAATAATGAAGATTCAAAACGCTGTCAGCTTCAGTTGTCGCTAACATTTCTAACAGGTAATAAAATTTATGCTTGTATCAAACTAGATCAATAAACAGCGCATATATTGATCAACTGACATATTACCTATCTTTAGAACAAACACTCTATCTTGCGCAATACAGCGCTGTGTACCAGTATATTTCTGTCTTTCTTTCATTCTTTTTTTCTTTTTGTCTGTCTGTCTGAATCTTTCATTCTATTTAACTGTCTATTGAAGATTGACTTTTGAGCCCAGCAAGATATTGCAGTGCACATGTGGTGCATATGATATATGACACCCGTTCTCTCGAATATTCATAACACCTGTTTCCTTCAATATTCATAACACCCGTCCCATCCAATATTCATAAGACCCGTTACCTCCAATATTCAATAACACCCGTTTCCAGTAATATTAATAAGACACGTTCCCTCCAGTATTCAATAACACCTGTTTCCAGTAATATTCATAATACACATTTCCTCTAATATTCATAACACCCGTTCACTCCAATATGAATAACACCCGTTACTTCCAATTTTCATAATACACGGTTCCTCCAGAATACTCGTTGACTCCAATATTCATAGTACCCGTTCCCGCCAAAATTCAGAATATCAGTTACCAGTAATATACATGAGGCCTGTTCACTCCAATAATCAAAATACCCGTTCCGTCGAATATTCATAACACCTGTTTCGTCTAATATTCATAATACCCATTCCATCCAATATTCATAATACCCATTGCCTCTAATATCCATAATACCCGTTCTCTCCAATATTAATAATACCCATTCGCTCCAATATTCATAATAACCATTCCATCCAATATTCATAATACCAGTTCACTCCAATATTCATAATACCCATTGCTTCCAATATCAATAATAACCGTTCCCCCAAATATTCATAATACCAATTCCCGTCAATATTCATAACTTCCGTTCCCGCCAAAATTCAAAATACCCGTTCCTGCCAATATTCATAAGACCAGTTTTCAGCAAAATTCATAAAACTCGTTCCCTCCAAAATGCATAATACCCATTCCCGCCAATATTCCTAATACCTATTTCTCTCAAATATTGATAATGGCCGTTCCCGCCAATATTCA
Source organism: Acanthosepion pharaonis (assembly GCA_903632075.3). Taxonomy (NCBI): domain Eukaryota; kingdom Metazoa; phylum Mollusca; class Cephalopoda; order Sepiida; family Sepiidae; genus Acanthosepion; species Acanthosepion pharaonis. The sequence goes on along the minus strand of CAHIKZ030005520.1, from coordinate 1,961,578 downwards.
TAACAACAGTTTAGCCCAATATTCATATTACACATTCCCTCCAATATTCATAATACCCATGCCCTCCAATATTCATAATACCAGTTCACTCCAATATTCATAATACTCATTCCCGCCAATATTCCTAATTCCCGCTAATATTCCGGCAAATATTCAAAATACACGTTCCTGGCAATATTCATAAGACCAGTTTTCAGTAAAATTCATAATACCCGTCCCCTCCAAAATTCATAAAACCCATTCCCGCCAATATTCATAACTCCCGTCACCGCCAATATTCATAATAACCATTCACTCCAATATTTACAGTAGCCATGGCCTCCAATATTCATAATACCCGTCCCCTCAAATATTCATAACATCTGTTTCGCCGAATATTCATAATAACCATTTCTTTCAATATTTATAACATCCAATTCCTTCAATATTCATAATACTCATTCCCGCCAATATTCATAACTCCCATTCCCGCTAATATTCAAAATACCCGTTCCTGCCAATATTCATGAGACCAGTTTTCAGTAAAATTCATAATACCTGTTTCCTCCAAAATACATAATACCTATTCCCGCCAATATTCATAATACCCATTCTCACAAATATTCCTAATACACATTCCCTCCAATATTGATAATGGCCGTTCCCTCCAATATTTATAATACCCGTTCCCGCCTATATTCATAACACCTGTTTCGCACAATATTCATAATACCAATTCCCGCCAATATTCATAATACCAAATTTATCCAATATTCATAATACTCATTCCCGCCAATATTCATAATACCGGTTCCCGCCAATATTCATAATACCGGTTCCCGCCAATATTCATAAGACCAGTTTTCAGTAAAATTCATAAGACCCGTTCCCTACAAAATTTCTAATACCAATTCCCTCCAATATTATAATACCCGTTCACGCCAATGTTCATAAAACCCGTTTCGCCCAATATTCCTAATACCGATTCCCGCCAATATTCATAATTCCCGTCCCCTTGAATATTCATAAAACCCATTCCTTCAATAATCAAAAGACCAGTTTTCAGTAATATTCGTATTACCCGTTCCTTACACAATTAATATTACCCATTCCCACCAATATTCATAATATCCATTCCAACTAAAATTCTTAATAACAATTCCTTCTAAGATGGATAAAACATGCTTTGCCCAATATTTATAATACACATTCCCTTCAAATATTCACAAATCCCATTCCCTCCAAATTCCTAAAACCTATTTCAACCAATATTCATAATAAGATTTTCCCCCAATATTCATGAATCCCATTCCCTCCAATATTCATAATACCTATTTCCTCCAATGTTCTTAACACCCATTCCCTCCAATGTTCATAATACACGATCATTCATTTATGCATAGTATCAATCCCCTCTAATATTCATATTACCCGTTCACGCCAATATTCATAACGCTTGTTTCGCCTAATATTCATAATACGTATTCACTCCCTTAGTCATAATAACCATTCCCTCCAATATTCATAATACCTATTCCCTCCATTAGTCATAATAACCATTCCCTCCAATATTCATAATACCAATTTCCTCCAATATTCATAATACTAGTTTTCAGTAATATTGAAAATTCCTGTTCTCTCTAATATTAGTAATACACATACCCTCCAATATTCCTAATAATCATTCCCTCCAATATTCATAATACCTGTTCCCTCAATATTCATAATGCCAATTCCCTCTATTATTCATAATAACCGTTCCGTCCCATATTCTTAATACCCATTCCCGCCAATATTCCTAATACCCATTCCGTTCAATATTCTTAATACGTATTCCCTCCAAACTTCATAATATCATTCCTTACAATATTCATAATGCACATTCCCGCCTATAATACAAGTTTTCAGTAATATTCATAATACAGGTTCCCTTCAAAATTCACAATACCTATGTCCTCCAATATTTATTATACCCATTCCCTCCAATATTTCTAATACCCATACCCTCCAATATTCATAATACACATTTCCTCCAATGTTCATAATACCGATTCCATCCAATACTCATGATACACATTCCATCCAATTTTCATAACACCGGTTTCCAGTAATATTCATAACACCTGTTCCCTCCAGCATACATAATATCCGTTTCCTCCAATATTCATAACACTCGTCCCCTTTAATGTGTATAAAATCCGTTCTCGCGAATATTCCTAGCATCCGTTACCACCAACTTTCATAATACCCGTTCTCGCCAGTATTTATAATACCCGTTCCCTCCAATATGCACAACATTCGTCCCTACACGTCCCTTTCCAGTATGCATATTACCTGTTTTCTCCAATATCTATAACAACCCTTCCCTTCAATATTCATAATATCCGTTCCCTCCAATATTTAAAATACCCGTTCCTCCTACCAATATACATAACACTCTTTACCCGCAATATTCATAAAACACTTTTCCTCTGAGGTTCGTAATACTCGTTCCCTCCAATATGCATAATACCCGTTTCCGCTAACTTTACGCGCCGACCTTTTTTTTTTTAAAGCAAGTGGATTGTATTGCGCCAAATAATGCTTTGAAAATCAGCTTTTGAAAGCTGACCTTTGTGCAGATTGTGGAAATATTTATTGTCAGGTAAAGTTTCGCACGCCGAGCAGACTTACATCCTTGCTTCTGGGTAGGAGGTCCTTGAATAGTTTCAGCTTATTACTGTAACAAATGCCGTGGTATGTAAAATATTTGTGACCATAGCCTAATAAGAAGTATCTATTGTTGTACCGGAAATTGAAAAAAACATCAGAAAATTTTAAAAAAATGTGAGCCTGTCACTCTGTGATACAAAATACAACAATCATTTTTAACAGTTATCTTAAAGACAATGAAAGCGCAAAATTGACAGTTTTGTACAAAACACTGCAATTCGTTAAACAATTCAGTTCTGCGTTGAAAAAATCTAATAAATTTATCCCTTGACACTCTCCAAGCTGTTATTTAATAGACAAAAGTATTGAAATCTTAATTGTGTACTCATCCAAAGGTTTATTTTATTTTATGAAAAGCGAAAATGTAAAGACTGAACTCGAAAAGCTGTTCTATGTTCAGCGAGGAAATAAACAAGATATCCTGTATTTTAAATTAAATACTAGAGTTCACAAAATGGCTGACAAGGCAGAACATCAGAGAGATATGTCAAGGAATGATATGTCATAGATAGATAGATAGATAGATAGATAGATAGATAGATACGCCGTGACAGAGTTTCCCTGTACCTTTTCTCTAAATAATTTCTTAGCAATTGTTCTGTTGAGCTTTCCTCTTTGGTATCTAGATTTTATGAATTTAAACATACTACATAATACATTGACAGCAAGGTCTCATTTTCTTACAGTGGAGATGGCTAGATGTAACCGTAAGTTCTAGGCTAACAGTTTCTTCTTTCACAATTCTTGCTTGTGGAATAGACTTCATGATTCTTGCTTTCCAGTCAACATTGATCTTCAAAAATTTATATGCAATATCAATCGTTATCTTCTGTCTGTTTTTTTTAATTTTATTTTATTGTTCTCTCCTCTTAATAATGTTTTTTTTCTCTCATATTCCCTCATGCTCTGTAACCGCTTGTGTCTTATAGGCTTTATTGCCTACCTTGGGGTCAAATGAATAAAAACCGATAGAAATTGAAATTGTAAAAGTAACTGGACATGAAAGATTTTTAAAAAGTCTTCAATTAAATTGAATCAAATATGAAGTGCTGGGCGGTAATTTCGACAAAAGTATTTTTGCATCTGCTTCCATTATTTATTATTTTTTTCCTTTCATTCCCTCCTTGGAACGGTGTTTTTACACGAAAATCCCATCCGGCTAATTAATGACATATTCTAACTGAAAGAAAATATGAAAATAAGGTCTTATGTCACCTGACCTGCGATCGATACGGCAACTTTTTTTTGGAGTTAACGATGCCTCCAAAAAAGAAGAGAAATTTTATATATATTTGTTAACATGTACTTTTCTTTTTTAATTTACAAACAAAAAAATATTCTTCTTTGAATCATATCTTTACTTAACCTCGTTTTCGCTTGCTTTATTTTTTTTATTTTTATCTTTTTCTTCTGTTTCTTCCTTTTTCTTTCCTTCTATTTTCAATAGTTTTCTCTATCTTTCGGTTTTATCTCGGCTTTATCATATTTCGTTTTTTTTTTTCTTTCTTTTCTTAAAATAATCAGCAAAACGTTTTTGCACTGTAGACTATTAATACGGAAAAAAGAAAAATATATATATCGGCAGTTTTCAGTAACAAGAAGACATAGCCATAAAACAGAGGTTTGATAAGATAAAAATAAAAAAAAAAAAAAAACGGAAGTCAACGCTGAAAAAAAGAATGCAAGGCTAGGGAAAGAAAAGTGACGTAGCAGAAAGTAGCATTTATGAATGATTTCATCATTATCATCAGCAGCAGCATTGTTATTGTCTTTGTCACGCAATGTAAGTTATTGAATACACCGGTTACATCACAAGGACCTCAAACAGACAACACTTACTTCAATATAAGAGCAGTGTCCAAAAGAGACGATTATTATTATTATTATTATTATTATTTCTCTTGATTTCTGTTGTATGCTCATTTACTTCTGGGTCCCAACCAGAGACCTAAGGTCAGAAATGGCATCATGACATTTTCATTGAACATTTTGAACTAAGAACACACATTTTACATTGTAATGTGAAAGTTAGAGCTGTACCTATGAGAATATTTTTGGACATGACTTACAGGGATCCCTTCAATCAGAACTTCAATATCTGTCTATCTTTCTGAGATGAGGTATTATGTACACTATTTACATTATTCGGACGATTGTCCTCATCTTTGTCGCCATGTTTATCACAACGTTTCGGCCGTTGTATGCCCCGGCCTTCGTCAGGTGGTTGAAATGTCGAACTAAACACTTTATTTTCGTTTACTGATGACTGACATCCATTAGACATGGCACGTGGAACTAGATCAGTCTGCCCCAGTGAGCAAAATAAAGGGTTCAGTTCGACATTTCAACTACCTGAAGAAGGCCGAAGCGTACAACGGCCGAAACGTTGTGATAAACATGGCGACAAAGATGAGGACAATAGTCCGAATAATGTAAATAGTCTATCAGAACTTTTTTCCAATCAAACCGAAGGTTCCAACCACAAGTGGAATTACTGACGTCTTCATGTGCAACATTTTTAGATTCACACTTCAAGATCTTTGTATTTTGATAGTTTTTGAAGATTATTATTATTATTATTATTATTATTATTATACAACATTGGAAGACAAAAACTCTCCATCGTTAGCTTGTTTTGCAGCTTCCCTTGAAGTCAGTCCCATTTCAGCTAGGTCTTCCTCCAGGTCTTCAATGGTCGGCCCCTCCGTCTATGTCTTCCACTGGTCTTGTCGATTGCATCTACAACACATAGCCAATCATTTTGTGTTTCCACACTGTGTTTATATCTTGCAGATAAGTATGCCCAGATATTATCATTATTATGTTAAATATATTTAAATTATTATGTTTGTTCTTATTATTTAAAAAATATCGTTTTCACCTGCGTTTGTTTAATAATCATATGCCACGTAATAACCAATGACCCTGGAGCAAGTGAAGGTTGTGATATCCTTTGTTGTTGCTTCCGCTTAATTAAACAAAAGGCTATTAAAAAAAAACAAAAAAAAAACAAATATAAATTCCAAGCCTTTTGTAGGATATGGCCTGTGCTTGCTCGAATTATTAGGGGAATTTACTGGAGAAGATGGTACAAGGAGGTTGTTGTTTTGTTGTTGAGTTCCTTTCTTTATCACACCCAAAGCTTCAACCACAAGAGGAACAGTTTTAGTTTTCAAGCATCACATTTTTTTCTATTTCTATCTGCAGGTCTTTGTATTTACTTAGTTTTTCCAAAATCTCCGCAAAAATGTTTTTGTCACTTGGTACCAAGAATTGAAACCCGGACAGTTACGTTATGCAAATTTTTTTCTTTTCTGTTTTTGTAATCATGTCTGGGCGATTTGCTTGTATTGTTTGGTCTGGGTTGATATTGTTATTGTCATTTTTGTTGTTGTTGTTGTTGTTATTATTATTATTATTAATATTGATATCCTTTCCGAGTCTTGGATGTTTTGACCAGGTGATAAAGGTCCTGCTTAGAGACATAGCATTTTCCTCAGCACACGAGCGGTTCTAAGCAGCGCTGCCACCTGTGCAATCCCAATGATGTCAGGTATCCCCAAAGAGTTCTGAGAGAAAGAGAGATCCCAGAGTGTGCCAACAACAAAAGGAAATACTGCCGCTTAAAATATTTCTTTGATTTGCTCTGCTTTCTTTATTTATCCCCTGCTCCACCAGGATGTTCTTATCCCAAAGTATCCCAACGCCTATCAGGTTCCATTCATGGCTGCTCTTGTGCTCAAGTGTAATATCAGGATGATTGCTGTACAATTATTATTATTATTATTATTATTATTATTATTATTATTATTATTATTTCCTCTGATTTCTGTTGCATAAACATTTACTTCTGGGTCCCAACCAGAGACCTAAGGTCAGAAATGGCTTCAGGAGATTTTCCACTGATCAATTTAAAATAAAAACTAAGATCACACACGTTTTACATAGATAATGCTCTTCGTAATGTGTTAGCTGTACTTGTAAGAATAAGCTTGTTGCATTTCTTTAAGGCATGGGCTACCAGGAATCCCTTCAATATGTCTATCGGAACCTTTTCTAATAAATGCGAGGGCTCCAACTACAACTGGAATTATTGATGTCCTCATGTGTTACATTTTTGAGATTTCCATTTCAAGACCCTTGTTTTTTGATAGTTTTTTTTTAAGATCTTCAAAGACTGACGTGTCAATAAGAAATCACCTTCTGTTTTTGTGCTCTTTGATTACAATGTTTGAGAGATTAGCTTCGATTGTTCTGCCTGTGTGTATTGTAAAATCCCATAAAATCGTTACAGGTCCTATCTTTGTAACCTGGTCTGGGTGATATTCATACCAGTTTCTTACAGTTTCCTTCCTGTAAAAGTTTCATATTATTATTATTATTATTATTATTATTATTTCGATTTCTGCTATAGTCACACTACCCACCAAGTCTGCGGGAAGACCAAAGGTAGATAGTGGTGTGTTGTTATGGCTACATTTCATGATTTGTTTTTCCAACTACCATAACATCACTAGTGTTACATGGACAAAGTTAATACGCGGGCTGTGTTTATCAAGAGGATTTTTTGTATTTCTATTAAGGCTAGGATTTCCAGGGATTTTTTTCAATGTATTGTTGTGCTTCTTTTTTTATAATTCCAAACGCACCTACTATGACTGGTACTATTCTTTTTTTTTCTTCTTCTTCTTCTATTTATTATTATTATTATTATTATTATTATTATTATTATTATTATTGTTGTTGTTGATATTATTATTATTATTAAGCAAATATTTGTGTTTTTTGCCCTATCTCGTTTAATCCATTTCCTACTGGCTTTCATTTAAACTGATGCCTTCCTTTTTCATATATCTAAACTATAGTTATGAACAATAATTTTGGAATGTAAAAGTTGCAGTGAACTATGTTGGAATATTTCCAAGTTTTCATCTTAAATCAAGAACATACATAGTTTAAGCAAAATGCTCACATTATATGAAAAAAAAACAAAAAAAAGAACGCGCCAATTTAACGTATTACCAGGAAGATATGGGTTAAAAATAAGGCACGATTTCTTTTTCTACAGTCGCAGAATTCCGAACTAGAATCATATTGAAGAAAGCGATATTTTATATTTCATAATCGAAGACGTGTATTATATTCAGCTTGACGTCATAAACTGTACATCAATGTATCGCTTCAATATAAAACGTGGATCAATAAAAGTAAAATACTTGATCAGGTCAGGGTATTTATGAATATGTGTTTTTGACCGTGAATACAAATAAATTGATGATCGAGACATGTAATCTTTGGTCATTTACTTTTCATCTCTTTTCGCGTGGAACCAGATTTAATAAGGAGATTATTTATTAAGGAGATTATTAAGGAGATTATAATGCATATCAATATTTCAATCAGCATTTCGAAGATCTCGTGGAGTTGTTTTCATCACATTCAAAGAAACGCCAACTCACAATGATTCTTCACATTTCTGTGAAGAATAGTTTTAGCAAATTGCATCCAACATCGTTGAAAAGATTGCCGGCTACGTCAGACGCGAATCATTACTTATTGAGCTTAGTCGGGCACATGATCTGGGCATTCGAGCGCCCAGTAACAAGTGTCCGTACTAATCAAGAGCGATAATTATTACAACACCTTGAAGCGTACCTGTTTCCACTAAACTGAGTGATTCTCACCCTCACCACACACACACACACACACACACACACACACATATATATATATATATATATATATATATATATATATGGTCACGTGGACGAGTGGTTAGAACTTTCGCATTCTGACAATGAGACCCATGGTCGATTTATCGGGAGACTTTCTGATCTTATCGGACTGGAAGGGGTCGATTCCTTTTGAAAGTGCCTGAACAAACATACCGAGCCTTGTGAGTGAAATTGGGTAGACGGAACTCATGGATGCCGCCGATAGCTGTGTTAGCACGAAGTCGCAAGTCATCGTGGCCAAGGTCCTGAGGGTGCTGTCATTTTTCAAATTGTTGATCACGCTAGATAACTATGGTCTGCTCAGTATAGTTGCAGTGGGTTTTGAATAAACACAAATGCGCCTGAGCAAGCGTCTGCAATTGGGATTGGCTAGCCGTCCTAGTAGTAGACAGGTATCTTCGAATACAGAGCCAGCTATATATATATATATATATATATATATATATATATATATATATATATATATTGATAATATTAGTGGTCAATATACATATATATATATATATATATATATATATATATATATAATAATAAAAATTAGGAGGATTTGAGATAATTATAATTAAGTAATTCATCGAGTCTAGAAAAAACCTCAACAGAAAGCACTAGACGGCTGTTTCGTCCTATATTTGGTACTCATTAGCACTACCGAGAATTGAAACCCGGACAGTTACGTCATCGGGCAAACTAAATCAACTGTTTCAACAGGTCGGAGTCATGATGAGTCCCAAATATTAGGGCGATATATATACGTCCATATATATATATATATATTCTATATATATATATATAAATTTGAGGATGCTTCTAGACTCATTGTCTACAGAGTCTAAATATATAAATTAATTAAATCCCCTATATATATATATATATATATATATATATATATATATATATATATATATATATATATATAAAATTTCAAGGGATAGAATCCAGGTAGAGCTCAATGTCCACGACAGAGCAATAATATAATATATATATGGGATGACGATATATAATTTTTATATATCAAGAACAGTTTTGGAGGAAAGATGTATGACAAAGTAGAAAAAGTTTTTGTGCGACGCATTTCGTCCCTTGGGATTTCATCGGACTAGTTGTGTTTACGTTCACGTGACTACGCATGCGCACGAGCAAGGGACGCTGGGAATTTTAAATTTAGAAAAAATATTTATTTTATGTATTTAGGATATATAATCTAGCCAATTTCATTTAGATTCTCTTTGTTTTCCTTTTGCTTTCCATTTGTTATTAACTATCCCACATTGTGATAACAGATCTGCCAAGAATGATGAAACAGAAAAAGAACCTGGACGCAAATTTACCCTGGATGAACTAACGATTAAAGCAATTTCTAAACACTTTCATGTCAATGAATTATTATCTCTTTTAATTAGAGTAGCAATTAATGCGTTTAATGTTTTTTTTTTTTTTTTTTAATTTCTTTTTTGTGTTCATATAATCTTTTATTTAAACTTCTTGAGGTTTCTCCACTATATGCATTTGAGCAATCTTTGCATGTGATGAAGTAAATTCCTCCTTCAAGTTTTGACTCGTTTTTTTTTTTGTATTGATTAAGACTTTTATTGTTTTAAATGTAGTTGTGAGATATTTTATGTTGAGTTTAGATAAATTCTTTTTGATTGTAGTTGTGATAGGGTTAATAGGTAGAACAATAAATATATTATTTTTATTCGTTAAGTTTGTTAGGATGGGTCGTGTTTCTATTTCTATATTTTATGAGCCTTTTGTTTCCCATTGGATATGAAATAGGATAAAGGAATCTAAAGTAAATAAATATATTGTTTAAAAAATAAACGGTGTGACTATTCAAATATAAGTATACAATAAAATAACGTCCAATTGGTAAAATCCGTCGGATTAATAAAAAAAAAATGACTTCCTAAAGAATATATATATATATATATATATATATATATATATACACGGTGTATCAAAAATACATTGCAAGCTTTGGAGCCGGGTTCAAAAGTTCATATAAACATATGTCCAAAATACTGCAGAACAGTATTTCTTTCCCTTTGAGTCTCTTTGTCAAGGAAATTGTCAGCATTCACTGTTTTACAAGAGGAAAGATTTGATAGTTCAGCACTCTTTTCTTTGTTTCTTTCGAAATATTCTATGGAATACTTTGTTTAGTATCTACAAGGCATCTTTCTCTATTCCAATGCACTTACGGTAAAAGCATGCTGGAAAAAAAAAAAAACGTTTCTCGTTCGATCACCAAAATTAAGCAGTGCCGGTCAGTATTTAGATGGAAGACGGCTTGTAAATTCCGGGTACTGTAAACAGCCTCCTACCATCCAAGATATTTTTGCCTTTAAATAAAGCAAGTGTTGATAATCCTTAAAAAAAAAATCAACTATTTTGATATACCTTTGGAGCTCTGTCACACTTTCCTTCCTAAATGCAAAAATTTAGGCTTACGCCCACCGAAGTTAAGCAACGACGGGCTTGTTGAGTACCTAGATGGGTAACCGCTTGGGAATACCAGGTGCTGTAAGCTTGGATGTAATGGATAATAATTCAGAATTGTTAATCGGAAAGCCCAGTTCCAATTCCAGTTGTGTTCTTTATATTCACTTAGACGCAAATACCCATGAGAAAGATATGAATCCACCGTTTGCCCCCCAGCTATGGGTTAATTAGTAAGACTTGTATCACTAAATCATTTAAAAAATATTCAATCTAAAATACTATTTTCTGGCTTTAAACAACCTGCAAAGAGTTGATAAACCGTAAAAGACAAATCAGTCAATCAATCATAAATGCAAAATATGAATGTGAAAATCTTCGCTTTGTATTTGTCTAGTTTACACACTTATTTGTTCACTCACTACAGACATCAGGGATTGCTCTTACAGAGACAGAGAAATGTACAGAGTTAAGATGATCTTAAAATAGTAACCGTATTGAGAGAGGAGTTTTTTTTATTTGCACAAACGTTTTTCCTCCGAACCAGGATAAAAAAAAAAATACATATTATGTTCATCTGTGTGAAAAATTGCTATTTCTAGCTTGAAAGTTGATCGTTGCGTTTTTATTTTAAAAACAAGGATGCACTGAGTGGCACTAAAGTGATGTCAAATAAAAATGGCTGCTAAAAAAAGAACTCCTCGCAGTATTGACCGATTGTTCCATTAGGAATGACGTTATATTTGTCGTCTTGTGGTTGCAACGCTTAAATGTTCCCGTTTCAAAAATTCTATACAAAATAGGGGTCTGCTCATATCAAGTCATGCATTGTCTTTGCGAGCGTATTCGTAAGTCAGGACAGGACATGACTTGCGTGATGGCTTCATCTGGAAAAAAAAAAAACGGGCCTTTAATTGCGTTAATCTTGACTGAATGAATAAACTACAGCCATAGAAAAGAAAGTTAAAAAGGATCATTTAAATTATCTGATCAACCAAAAGTTGTTTTTCTTCCCCCTCCCCTCTCTTCTTTCCGTTTTTTTCTCTCTGTTCCTCTTTCTCCACTTCTCTTTCCTTTTCTTTTTTCTCTTTCCTTATCCCTCTCTCTGTCTTTTCTTTCTTTCTTGCTTGTTTTCCTCTCACTTGCATCCGTTCTTTAACTCTCACTTTTTGTTCTCTTTTCTCTCTCTCTCCCTCCCTCCCTCTCTATCTTTTTTCTTTCCTTTTCTACTTTCTTCTTTCATTCTTTTCGTCATGCATTTTATTCTCTTTCAGTTTTTCTCTCTTTTTTTTTCTATCTTTTTGTCTTCTCTCTGTTCTTTCACTCTTGTTTTCTCCCACCCTATCTTTTCCTTTCCCTCTCTCTCTCTCTCTCTCTCTTGCTCGCTCTCTTGCTCCTTTCTCTCACATTATCATTTTTTTTCTTTCTTACACCCTCTCTTTATAAGTAGATATTTTCTTTCTATTCTTTTTTCCTCTCTCTCTCTCTCCACCTCTACTGAAGATTGCGTCAATGTAAACGAGAAATTTCTTTTTACTGATGTTTACCCTATATATGGCTCAAGAGGTACTCAAGGTAGAGGGTTACTGAAGACGGTTTTTGTGTGAGCGGTAAGAGTAAGGGGCGCAGTTTGTGCGGTTATGTGTGAAAGGTAATGGTTAACTCTAGACTTGAAGCGGTTAAGATTGTAGTAGTCAAAGTATCACTTCTTGGGAAGAAGAATCCCGAGGGAAACTTACTCCTTACTAATGGAATACGAAGGGAATGATTGGGGTTTACCTGAATGTATGCGACCAGAACGGTCATAACAGAGGGGGGGTAAAAGTTAGAGGAACTAAGGAATGTAGCTCGTCTGAACATATTCCATGGAAATAGCGATAGAGTAGTGAGAGGCTTGCAAAGTTTTGTCCTTTGGAAAAGGGTTGTAAGGTGGAAAACAATTCATCACCCACAAGTCTGCGTAGATGCTTTTATCAAAACTGGAAAGTGACGACTAGGCAGCTCCATCCGAGATGTGGCAGCCATATTTTTGGTCTGATCTGATTCTTGTAAAGGTAGCGGAAACAGGAGGGGTCAGGTACTTACTGGCGTGGCACAGGGAACCAGAAATTTTTTTAGCAATGTATGTATATCCGAGTTCCACTTAAGGTCTATAGGCGTTCAAAACAAACAGCCTCCTTGTTGTTAATAAGCTTAGCTACGTACAGTACAGAGTCAAATAGAAATATTGGATTGCGCCAACTGAACTGTGTACCTTGAAGACCAGCATTTGAAATCCTGGTTGGGATCGACAGACAATAGTCATCATGGATTGATGTCGCTAAAGAAGAAGAACTATAAAGCTTTTTTTTTTCAGAATGTTACCAGTCCTTGGACCAGATCAGAGCAAAGATGGAGTACTGCTTCCATATCTAGATAGAAGCTGCCCTTTCTCGTCTTGATACGTTTCAAAAGCATCTACGCAAACTTGTGGGTGATGGATTATTTTCTATCCATCAACTCCTTTCCCATAGACGAAATGTAGCAAGCCACACGTTACTCCATTGCTATTTCCATGGTAAATGTTCTGACGAGCTAAATTCCTTAGTTCTTCAAGGTCTTACCTTCACAGCTATGCCACTTGGTCGAATCATCCCCATTCCATTCATGTTCCATTCGGATAGCTTCTTCCCAAGAACCGCTGATTCTTGGAACAGATTCCTGAGTGAATGCTTCCCCGATTATTAGAATGTTAACCTTTTCAAATCTCCAAGTTAACAGTGATCTTTTCCACATATCACAAGTGAGTAACCCGATGCCCTGCGCTGGAAAACATACAGTGAAGCACTTTACCGATTTCACTCTTTAAAGTAGAATTGAGAATGATGTTCCATGGTTGTAGGTTTTCTTTTGGATTTCTTCTAGGCAGATTGCCAGACTGCGTGTAGGGGTCTGCTGCTCCTTCTAAAGTGTATTCAGACAGTCCGACAATATGGCTGAATTGAGTAGATTAAGGATCCGTTCTTTAGTTACAATGCAAAATAATTGTATTTTTTTTTTTCAATTTCGTAAACGTTCATCCCAAGTTTTCTTTTTTTTATATTCTTCTCTTTGTAATTCTCTTGCTATAATATGACTGAATCCTCCACAGATAAAAGCTGATGTTTCAACATATCTTCGCTCTGAATAAGACTAAATAGAAAATCCACGGTGACTGTGGAAATTCTTAAAGTCGAATCCCATGAAAGGACGAATTTCTTCCGCACGCTTTATGAGTAAATCATGTGATTACACAATAAAATAATACAAGCATCCCTCGATTAATGCACTCTCGATTAATACGCTTTAGATTAGTGCGCTAAAATCTGTATATACCAAAATTCGATTAGTGCTTATATAATTCTAAATTATAGTGGTAAAACATTCTTCAGTTTAACGATAGTAATTGAAATCACTAATCGGGAGATTCCTATACAATTTGATTAATGGTATAGGTGTGATTCTACTTTTCCGACAGTAGTATAAAATCGGACCGACGTTGACCATATTGACAGTAATGTAAAACCTGACTTATGCCTACGTTTTTGACTTTAGTTTAAGCCGGTCTCATGTTTTCTTTTTTACTCTAGTATGAAACCTATCCTATCTCTATTTTGACTCTCATGTCTATATAGTTATGACTCTTGTGTAATCAAGGTCTATGTTTACCTTTTTGTCTCTGCTGTAAACCAAACCTATATTTACATTTTAACTCGTAAAACCGGACCTATTCCTATTTTTGACACTACACTATAATAACCCATGTTTACTTGTTTGATTTTAATGGAAAACAGAACCTATGACTACATTTTGAATCTAGTGTAAAACAGGACCTATCTCTGCCTTTTCGCTCTAGTGACAAACAGCGCCTATGTTTATCTTTTTGATTTTTGAATATAAACCCGGACCTATGTTTCCTCTGAGTCTAGTGTAATTCCGGACCAATCTTTACCTTTTTGACGTTACTGTAAAAACAAACCTATGTCTACCTTTCTGACACTAACGGAAAACGGAAGCTGTGACTACTTGTCTGTTGGTCAAAACCAGACCTATACCTTTATGACATTTAAACAGGGCCTAGGTCTACTTTTTTTACTCGAGTGTAAAACTTGCCCTAAATCTACTTTTTTACCCGAGTGTAAAACTGGGCCTATCTCTAATTATTTACTCGAGTGTAAAACTGGGCCTATGTCTATTTTTTTTACTCGAGTGTAAAACTGGGCCTATCTCTAATTATTTACTCGAGTGTAAAACTGGGTTTATGTCTATTTTTTACTCGGGCGTAAAACTGGACCTATGTCTATTTTTTTTAACTCGAGTGTAAAACTGGACCTATCTCTACTTTTTTAACTCGAGTGTAAAACTGGGCTTATGTCTATTTCTTACTCGGGCGTAAAACTGGACCTATCTCTACTTTTTTACTCGAGTGTAAAACTGGGCTTATGTCTATTTTTTACTCAGGCGTAAAACTGGACCTATCTCTATTTTTCTTACTCGAGTGTAAAACTGAACCTATCTCTACTTTTTTTACTCGAGTGTAAAACTGGGCTTATGTCTACTTTTTTACTCGAGCGTAAAACTGGACCTATGTCTATTTTTTTACTCGAGTGTAAAACTGGACCTATCTCTACTTTTTTACGCGTGTGTATAACTGGGCCTATATCTACCTTTATGACTCTAAATTAAAAATGGGCGAATGTCTTGAGTTTTGACTTTCATGTAAAACAGGACCTTTGTCTACTTTTTTTACTCCAATCTAAAACTGGACGTATGTCTTCTTTTACGCTATGTGTAAAACCGGGGTTTTTTCTAGATTTTATTCTATAACTTACTAATGTCTATCTTTTTGCTTCTAAAGGTAAAAGTGGGTCTTTGTCTACCTTCTGACTCTAGTGTAAATCAAACCTACGTGGACCATTTTGACTCACGTGTAAAGTATTGTCAAGGTTTACTTTTTAGTCTCATATTAATTGGATTGATGTGTAACATTGGTAGGTTCTAGAAATTTTCAGTACCCTCCCATGTATAATACATGCTGTGTCAATGTTTAAGGAACTTAAAGAGTGCAATATTTTTTTGGAGAGGGCGGGGGAGAAAATATTAAAGTTTCCTGATGGAATACTAATTTCGAGAGATGCGTGAAAGGTCCGGCGAAACATGTAAAACGCTTGAGAAATGAACTGTTTGATCAATCTGTTCAAATTTTCCCAGATGGCACTTTGTATGTGCCTGGCTATGTCTGCAGATTGATTGAAGAAGCTAAGATTATAGAGATAGATAGATAGATAGATAGATAGATAGATAGATAGATAGATAGATAGATAGATAGATAGATAGATAGGGAAGGAGAGAGATTGGTAAAGTAATTTTTACAGGAACGTCGCACACGGTGACAGCTCTTTCTGTTTCTGCATTGATAATCGATGACCCAGATAATACCGTGACAGGAAAAGAAAATCTTCAATATTTCCTGTTTCCAATGCAGCAGCAACAGACAGCAAGCACCAACGACACAGCAAACACAAACATCCGCCATTTCTCTAGTTTAAACACAACTGTTCAAATGGTTTTTAATCAGTGTACAATAAAGTCAGAGTTGTAAATATCAAAATCACTTGATCTCTGCCCAAAATCCACTTAACAATTTAAAAAAAAATCACTTCTCGCTTTAAATTGAGTTCGGCATTTATTATTGGCAATATACGAGAATAGGTGTTTAGGAAGTGGAGGAGGGGGTCACCTAATGGAAATCTGTTCCGCTCGGTCCTACTGTCTTTCTGCATTTGTATTAACGATCTGCTCATGAACATTCTCAGATTATTAGTAACCATCCATACAAATGACACTAGTTTATCGACGCACTTGAAAACATCAAGATAATCGGAGCCTTGTAGCTGATCTCTCCTCTGAACGAGATCTAACAGCACAATGGTGAAAAAAAAGTAGAAGTGGTAGAAAAACAAACTGCTTAGAACTACAAGGCACGGGAAGTTGCAGAGAGCTGTGATCGCCATTGTTCTGAAGGGAAACAGTCCATAATTAATGATATATCTAAGTCATCCCTTAAGTAATGTTCAAAATCTAATAATGACTATATGTCTATATTTCTGAGATGAGGTATTATGTACCCTATTTATATTATTCGGACTATTGTCCTCATCTTTGTTGTCATATTTATTACAACGCTCCGGCCGTTGTACGATCAGGCCTTCTTCAGGTGGTTGGCATGTCGAACTGAACCCTTTATTTCGCTCACTGGGGTAGACTGTTCTAGATCCACGTGCCATGTTTAATGGATGTCAGTTATCTCCTGTTAATTCCCCTCTCCAAGTTCTCCACTGCCTTAACTGGGTATTGAACAGTCACCTGGAAAAGGCCGGAGCGTACAACGGCCGAAACGTTGTAATAAATATGGCGACAAAGATGAGGACAATAGTCCGAATAATATAAATAGTGTACATAATACCTCATCTCAGAAATATAGACAGATAGTCATTATTAGATTTTGGACATTACTTAAGGGATGACTTAGATATATCATTAATTATGGACTGTTTCCCTTCAGAACAATGGCGATCACAGCTCTCTACAACTTCCTGTGCCTTGTAGTTCTAAGCAGTTTGTTTTTCAGTATTTCGGAAAAAAACAAGCTCGAATCATTTCCTCATGACTGATCAAACCTGGAGTTTTCTCCAGTCAAGATGAACAGCCATTTTGAATATGTTGGGACTCAAGACCTCAAGTAATACTCGTATATATATATATATATATATATATTTTAAGCATTTCACCCCAAGCAAGGCGGGAAGCCACTAGGACGCAAGGGGTTACAGAAAAGATCAGATAGGAGTGTTAGAAGAAAGGATGAGGGTAGTGGATAGATCAAGGCAACTGGAGATGTCGATTGACATTACACTTGAATAGCTGGAGATTATAGCTCACAGGGAAACAGGGATAGGGAAGGGAGTTCCACAGGCGAGAGGTGCTAGACATGAAGCTATTGGAGTAGAAGAGACGGCTACATTTAGGAGTTTCGACAGTGAAGGGGTGAGAGCGGGATGCCAGCCTTGTATGGCGCTTGAAATCATGACGTCTGGGAACCAGCGAATGCAGCTCCTCGGGGCAATTTCCATGAAAGTATTTGTAGAATAGGCAGAGGGAGGCGACGGCGCGTCTGTGAGAAAGTGACTGTAGATGAGACGCCAAAAAAAAAAATGCTGGGAAAATAGCTTATTCTATTGCTCCAGGTCGCACCTGATCCTTTCTGTCATGCTTCATTTTGACAAGAATGAAATAAAACAAAGAATTTCAACTATATCTGAGCGGGATCTGCTCATTTTTTTTTAGCCTAGACAGAGTTCAGAATTTTTTACGCGGTCTTTTCGGAGAAGACTTATTCTTCACTCTGCAACATCTCCCCGACAAATGCAATGTCGCAAGCCTATCTATTCTTATTTCCATGGCAAATATTTAGACGAGCCCCGACCGTTAGTATCATCAAACGTTTACAGCAATAAATCACTTTCATTTCTCCCGTACACCAAATATAAAGTGAAAGTTCCACTCTGACAGCTTTTTCCGAAGAACTGCTACTTTGTAGAACAGACTCCCACCTGGATGCTTCCCTTGACACTTCAATCTTAACCTCTTCAAGTCATAGGTTAATCGGTATCTATCTTCCTCATCCTCGTAATCTTAACTGTAACTTTGCATATTGAGTGACTCTCGTGCCTTGTATTGGTTTAATATCCCGTATATAGTCAAATATGTTTACTCTATGTATAGTGCCACTCCTGAATCTTTTTATGGGAAACTTGATTTTTTCAGATATCTTGTGTATAATGCGACCACAGCTTCTGAGCAATACTACTGTGCCTGCCGTAGTCAAATATTTCTGTATTGGACATATTTTATAGCAAATAAACAGTCTTTATTCTTTTTTATACAATACTACCTGAAAATGTTGAGAAAAACTACTTACCGTAAAATATCTGATACAAATAATTTAGATAGCGTACTTTTGTTTTCGTTCATGCCTAACTAC
Source organism: Acanthosepion pharaonis (assembly GCA_903632075.3). NCBI lineage: Eukaryota > Metazoa > Mollusca > Cephalopoda > Sepiida > Sepiidae > Acanthosepion > Acanthosepion pharaonis. The sequence continues at coordinate 1,942,651 of CAHIKZ030005520.1, read as the reverse complement.
GGTAGCTCCTTTACCTGCCACCTACGTAGCCTAAGTATCTTCTTTTTTGTCGCTACATGAAGAGAAAAACCACATCCATTATGTATACCATTTAAAATCAACAAATGCGTTATATAAATGAAGAATTAACAGATTTTTTTCTATTTCAAATTTGCATTCACCTATGTTTCGCAAGTGGTAACATCGCTGAGATATTGCCTTTCCAATGACATCCTTTTGGTCAGGATTACCAATACATAATGCGGGTTGTGGTAATTGAAGTTATTCTTGGTAAAATGTACTCTGTACACAGATTTTGTTTTGTTTTTTTTTGCTTTATTTTGCTATAAACTGAGGTTGTTTAAATGTGTCTCTGCTGCTGCTGCTGCTACTGGCCAGCGGGTGTTGGTTAACCTAGAGCAGCGTTTCCCAACGCGGGCACTAGCGCCCCCTTGTGGGCTCTGTTATGTTGAAAAGCAGCACTGAGAGTTTTAATTCATTCATGAGGCGATGGACATACTCAGGGAAGTAGGCGGTGAGCATTTATCCATTATTTTTTTTTCAAATTTTCAAAAATTATTCAATATTAACTGCAAAAAGACATTTCTGAAAGGTATCTGAAGCTGTGGGAAGATATCAAGCTTTTCTTCATTGCTTTTTCAACTTCCTAAATGGCTGAATGTGGTTTCAATGCAGTTACACAACTTCTTACTAAACAAATAAATCGTCTGCAAATTACAAAATGAGAAAATCTACGATTATTTCTAAGCAACATGGAACCTAGAATAAAAGCCTTAGCCAGTAAGCATCAAAGTCAACCATCGTATTGAAGACATTGAGATAAGCTATCAAATAAATGCTATTTTTAGCATTTTAAGCATCAGCATTAATAATAGAAATGAAAACAATATTAAAATAATTTTTGCACTAATTCCTATCTTGCTATGAAAGATTAATTCAGTATAATATTAGAAATTTAAATTGACAGTGGGGGTATTGACAAAAAAAAAAAAAAAAAAAAAACTGTACCCAAATGGGGCGCTTGTTGAAAAAACGTTTGGGAAGCAATGAACTAGATTGATGAACATTTATTTAAATAATCTAGGTACCCAAAAAGAAGAAAACACTTATTAACTGTGTATAGTGCGCCCTCCTGTTTTTGGCATAAAAAAAAGAGAAATGTTCATTTCTGAAATGGATGCCCCCACCCTACCTCAGCTTGACCTCTTTCCGAAGGTGACTGATATGTGGATAATAATTATCTCTTAGACCCCTTACCAAAATGGTCGCCTCAGCCGTATCGATAGTAATTAATTTTGCAAATGAACATGCTTATAAAGATGCGTAAATTTCAACATTGGTTATTCCTCAATTTTCGCTTGAGGATGAAACAGGGCTTGATACTTTAACTCAATTTAATTTTAATAATTATATTGACGCTTTCGGTTCTCGTTTTTGAAACATGAGAACTCTTATGTAGCGAAGGAGTCATATTTAAAAAAAAATAATTATAATTTAAGCTCTACTTCTGTATAGAGCACTGTTTTTTAAAAATAAAAACAAAGACTAAAGAACACCGGATTATTTACCTAACGTGTTCTTTCCTATTTTTCTACACATCTGCACATACACACACACACACGCGCGCGGGCGCGCGCGCACACACACACACACACACACACACACATATATATATATATATATATATATATATATATATATATATATATATATATAACATTTGGGCGTCTAGTATGGTTGCGGATGCACAGAAACTCTTCATAAATCGCTTTTGCGAATATTTTCCGACTCTAGAAAAAAATATTAGAAATCTAGAAAAAAATGTAAAAATAAATATTTACCCAGTGACTGTATATCCAACTTTTGCTATAGTTTGTAAAGAGAACTAATTCACGAGTCAATTTTTTTTTTTTTTTTTTTTTTTTTTAGCTCATAAACATTTTTGAAAGACGCCTCAACAGAGAAACAACGCAAAAGTCCCTTGTAAATTTATTTTTTACTACCTGGGTATTTTCAATTTCCTAAATTGAGACATTTCTATCGGGCACGCCCATTAAAGTCGTTGTCAATGGCCAGGCTTCTGAAACCCATGAGACCAATGCAAACGCGCCCATCTCCAAGGCTCACGTTTCAGTCCTGCTCACTTTTTGTTCTATATTAACGATCGGTCACAGAACATTCTCAAATTATATCACAGTTTATGAGTGCACCTCCGAACATCTATATGACCAGAGCCTGACAGCTGATCTTTCTTCTGATCTAGTTCTAGAATCCAAGGAAACTGCCTTGTAACTTTCAATACCTTCAAAAACTAGCTAGTTTCATTACCATCGATCTGACTCCGAATTCTCACCAGTCATAATGAATGCTTGAGCTCACAAAGAGTCTCTTTACTTTGAGCGTCGACATGGACTCACCCCAGACTCGAATGGAACACATATATACGATCCATCGCAAAAGACGACTGAAAAATGATCGGTTCTCTGCACTACTCCAAAATGTGCCTGACTCCAATTGCCAAGTTCTCTATTCACAAGAGTCAGATCAGCCTCAAAATGGAGTATTGCTGCCATGTCACAGCTGCCCAAACCTCTCAGCCTTGCTGGTGATGAATTATTTTCAACCCCACAGACGAAACGTTACAAGCCTGTTGCTACTCTATCGCTATTTCCTTGGAAAATGTTCTGAAGTGCTATTCTCTACGTCCACCAGTTCAGACCTTTACAGCTAAAACCCATTACATTCCATTGTTTTGTGGAACGAACTCCCGACAGAATTCTTCCTCAACCACCGTAATTTTAATCTCTTCAAATCAAGCGTCAGTCGTTATCTATCTTACATATACTCATAATCTAAAGTTCTTACGTCCATAAAACAACTCCATTCAGTAAGCCTCGGCCTTGAGTGGCTCTTCGGGCTTGTACTGGGTGAACAATAGCCTAAAAAATGATTACAATGACGACATATGAGTCCTTCTTTTAGTTTAACATCTGAGTGCTTTTTTACTCATTCACAAGACCTACCAGTATTACGATATAATTTCACACCTCTCTGCTGTTTGTCCATTGATTTATCACTGTACTAATTTTTATATAGAGTTATTATTGCTGTTATAAGCCTAATTACTGTAAAGCCAAAAAAAAAAACAAAAAACAAAAAAAAAACAGTCGAGCTGCAAAGTGCTCACGTTAGACACTGTATGCATATCAAGAAAGCTGCTTCCGACGCCATGTTACATTTGGGAGTTATGTAAAGGATTAGAGCAAAGGCGGATTAGGAAATGACGTCATAAATATAGTCGCCATGTAAAATAATAATAATAATCAAACAAATGAAAATGGAGATAACATACTTCGCTTGTGTCGAAATCTGGTTCGTTGCCGCAGGCAAAGCAATGAAGTCTGGCCTCGGCTTCTCAAAACAACTTACTACACGCATGAGTTTTGTTCTAAATAGCAGAATCCTCTCACAGCAAAACACAGTCAAGTGATTATTTAAAATGAGTCGAAAAAATTCAAAAAGCTAATGTAATCAAGTGTTAACAGCTCAAGTTTTTATTATTATTATTATTATTATTATTATTATTATTATTATTATTATTTTTCGATTTCTGTTGTATACACATTTCCTTGCGGGTCCCAACCAGAGACCTAGGGTCAAAATGGCTTAATGATATTTTCCGCTAACCATTTTTGTAAAGAAAAAACAAACAAAAAAAATTAATGTCACACACATTATACATTGATAAAATTCTTCGAAATGTGTGAGCTGTACTTGTGAGTACATTGTTTTATATTTCCTTAAGACATGGGCTACCAGGAATCACTTCAGTGTGTCTATTGGAACTTTTTACAACCAACCCGAGGGCTCCAACTACAACTGGAATTGTTGATGTCTTCATGTGCCACATTTTTGAGACTACGATTTCAACATTCTTGGATTTTGATAGTTTTTAGAAGATCTTCAAAGATACGTTACAGCCTGTAGGGACAGCCATGTCATTAAGGAGGCACTTTTTGCTTTGTGGTCTCTGATCCCGATGTCTAGGTGATTAGCTTTGATTGTTCTGGCTGTGTGTATTGTAAAGTCCCATAAAATTGTTACAGGTTCGATCTCCGTAACCGGGTCTGGGTGATGTTCATTCTAGTTTCTTGCAGTTTCCCTCCCGTAAAACATCCATATCATCCAGTGCAGATATTGTCCCACTCTATCATGCTGGGTCTTATATAATGATGTAATGAATATGAATACACCAGGGTTCCCCCTCACAGTACTATGATTGGCTGGTGGCAGCCATAAATACAGACTGGTGTGGAGGTACAAGGGACGTCTATTGGCTATGCCTATAGTCTTCGCCTATTGGCTACGTCTATTGCCTACCATTACGACGAGGACCAGTCCATTACGGTTACCTGCTAGACTGTCCTACCCGGTTGTAGTAGTCAATAATCACTTTGCTACTTCGAACAAATATATCCCTTTCCGGGACATATCATATAATAATAATAATAATAATAATAATAATAATAATTATTATTATTATTATTATTATTATTAATGTCATTCTCTCCGACACTTAGATGTTTCGTCCTGGTGATGACAATCATATTTCAGCCCCTACCTGCTGCTTAGAAAAACAACACTTTTCTCGGCATATGAGATACTCCAAGTATCCGGGAGACAGAAAGATTCCTGGAAATTGTTCCGAATGCGACAACCACAAAAGAAGACAACTTGAGTTGCTACTTGTTATATTTCTCTGATTTGCCCTGCCATGTCTTCATACCTATTTATTTTCGCCACCTCTGCCATCCCATTGTTCTTAACAGAACAACATTTATTAGGATCTATTTATGCCTGCTCTTATGTACAGGTATTACAGCAGGATGACAGGGCGATTTCTCTCCAAGCGCCTGTCAGTCAAGCCGGTCGTATCTCACATGAGCTTCACTTGCTCATTCTCGGCTACTGACAGTGATAAATATTCGTACATTATTATTATTCAGTGGATTTTATTTACCTAACCTCCCCACGAAGGTAGGATGTAACACAAGGTTGTTTTTTTTAATGTGGGGTGCCCATACGCGTAGATATGGGCCAATGACAAGACTTGTCTAGTCCCAGCAACCACAGTCACTCTGGTGTCGATATTACACCGACCCTTCCTCTCAATACAATGAGGAAGATGCTGCCTCAGGCTTGGTCTCCCCGAGACAAGGCTTCCCTCATAGATTTATACTATACATTGATCTCAACCTAAAGGCGGAGTATATGTACTTTGAGCCGAGGTAGAAAAACATAAGATGTGGATGACCAAACAGATACAATTAGGGAATCCCGTGATCTGCTCCTTTGTAAGATGAGGAGACCAGAATCTATGTTTTGATCCTGACTCGAAGGTCAAGGAGAAAAGTTCTTCGTTTCTTTTTTTGAATAAAGTGATAATATATTATAGTGTACTTTCAAGGGAACTTGTCTGGAATGAAAAGTTTCTTTTCACTTTAATGACTTTCAAGTAACGATACTTGTTTCCGTCTACTAGATCAGCTATTATTTACCATGTTAAGTAATCAAATATCTATACGTCTGTGGAGTAATGTTTCCCAAACTTTTTTTTTTCTAGCAGCACCCCCCATCCTGTGGGCACAAACTTTTTGTCAATGTCCTCCTGACAAATTAAATGTTGAATATTTTACTGAATTCATCTATCATAGCAAGATAACACTTAGGAATTATTACAAAAATAAATTTTAATATTGTTATGATTGTTATTATAAATAGCAATCATTAAAATATTAAAAAAAAAATTATTTGATAGCTTATCTCACTGTTTTCAACATGATGGTTGACTTTGGTGCTTACTAGCTAAGGCTCTTACTCTAGGTTCCATGTTGCTTAGAAATAATCGTAGATCTCATCGTTTTTTTTAATTTGCAGGCGGTTTCTTTGTTTAGTAAGAAGCTGTGTATCTGCATTGAAACTACATTCAGCCATTTAGGAAGTTGGAAAAGCAATGAAGAAAATTTTGATATCTTCCCACAGCTTTCAGAAATGTCTTTTTGTACTTAATATTGAATAATTTTTGAAAATTTGAAAAAAAAATAAATGGATAAATGCTCACCGCCCACTTTCATGAGTATGTCCATCGCCTCATAAATGAATTAAAACTCCCAGTGCTGCTTTTCAACATAACAGAGTCCACTAGGGGGCGCTAGTGCCCGCGTTGGGAAACGCTGCTCTAGGTTAACCAACACCCGCTGGCCAGTAGCAACAGCAGCAGCAGAGAGCCGCTCTGGGGACACATCACAGCACACATTTAAACAACCTCAGTTTATAGCAAAATAAAGCAAAAAAAAAAAAAAATCTGTGTACAGAGTACATTTTACCAAGAATAACTTCAATTACCACAACCCGCATTATGTATTGGTAATCCTGACCAAAAGGATGTCATTGGAAAGGCAATACCTCAGCGATGTTAACACTTGCGAAACAAAGGTGAATGCAAATTTGAAATTAGTAAGAAGCTCTGTAACTGCATTGAAATCACATTTAGCCATATAGGAAGTTGAAAAAGAAATGAAGAAAAGTTTGATATCTTCCCACAGCTTCAGACAATTTTCAGAAATTTCCTTTTTGTAGCCAATATTGAATAGTTTTTTTTTAATTTGAAAAATAATGTTTAAATGACCACTCTCCTCCTCAGCGCCCCCAAATGAAATAAAAACTCCCAGTGCCCCCTTTCAGCATAACAGAGCCCACAAGGGGAGCGCTAGCACCCATATTGGGAAACGCTACTCTAGAGTAAAGGTGCATCACCGCTAGCCTGTTTGAAGTAGATTAGCTTCAACACAAATACTCAGTTCCGCGTGAATGCTTCCAGGAACACTGCAATCAAGTGCAGTGACAATCATTATCTATCCTCCTTATACTCATAATCGTCAGTCCCTCTCTTACATTCATATTATTACGTATATGTCGTCAAATACGGTAATTTGCCTAACACTGTTCTGATATGTTAAAATATATGGCCTGCTGAGTTAAGTTTTACTTGTGAAATGCATGTTACATATCCTTGTTTATAGATTTCACTTTTCTTTAAGTGACATGTCCTTTCAAGATTTAAAGGTTCATGCCTTCCAGATCCCGTTACTTTTTTTTATCTATGAATTGTCGTGCATTCTTGGGAAAGAGAGTGGTGTGATTTCGAAGTGCCTTATTCATGGTTTGGAATTCAGAATTGGCATTCGGTTTTGCGTTGTGACGTCATGGATATCGGCTCGGGATTAGAAATCGGAGATCCGAGTTCGAATTCCAGTCGAGTTCATTACATTCACTTAAGTGTAAATATCCTTGGAAAAAGTATGAATCCATCTCTTCTCCCCCATCTATAGGTTAAATAGCAGGACAGACTGGGTTCTATAGTCTTGGTTGGCAATCAACTGCGGGAAAATCTTCTGCCTAGTCAGTCATGGATCGAAAGAGACATGATCAGCCAAGTGTGTGTCACTTAGCTGACTGATTCCTTTTCGTTATTCGGTCTTGTGTGTCCCGAGAAACACCATTTTGGCAACGTAGTAAGTAATAATTACCCACTGTAAGAAAAACTATAACAATCGATGGAAATGTGTATCATCTATTTTACAAGTAAACGAATGTAGTAACAACCTTCCTTTGGAAATATTTATTATTAAGTTGATGCAAAGGTTCCTAGTGCCATTTTATCCATCTTATGAAAATCTTAAAAGTATCTTCAGAGTTTCTTCATTGCTTGCATGCAGGGATTGATTATGATCTTTTCGGCGGTGAGGCTAATGAAATTATTCCCTTACCCTGTCAGACAGAGCCCCACTCTAACACGCCAGCCACCGTCTTGAATATCTTTTACACATGATATATTAGAACGACATTTACATAGCTTGAAACTTACTGTAATATTTTTGAATAAACTTCAATAGCTATCTTTTGTTTGGCAATAAAAATATTGTTTAAGGAATACGATTATTTTCACTGTTTATTGCAAACTAAATTAGTACATATTTAAAAATAAAAACAACAAAAAAAGATTTTTATAACCAGCATTATAACAATAAAACAATCAAAATAAATATGTGTTTGTCATATTGATAAAATTTCAGTTTATGAAACTATTTTGACGTTATAACATGTAGAAAATAAAAATCACTGCTTTATAAAGATTTCTTAAATTTAAATATCTACTTGAAACACAATGACACAAACTAAAACATCTTTTTCTTTTCTTTGCTTCCTGCAAAGTCAAAATTATATGAGTTTGTTATATTGATATAATTTCAGTTTAGGGGGCACCTCGAGACGGTGTAATGGTTAGCAAGCTTGTCTCGCTAGAACAATTACGACTGAGTAGTGAGTTCAATCCTCACTGGGTGCTCCATACTTTCGGCCTTGTGCCACATCTAAGCTACGCTTGGAAAATCATTGTGGGCACCACCAGGTGGTGTAATGGTTAGCAAGTTTGTCTCGCTAGAACAATTACGACTGAGTAGTGAGTGCGATCCTCACTGGGTGCCCCCTACTTGTGCCACAGCTAATTTATTTAGAAGTTATATCATCTTGAAAATTAAAATCACTGTTTTATAAAAGCATAAGGTGTTCGTAGGGCGCAGCCGAAACTAGCCAAAAGGAGAATCCGCCCCTGCAGCCGATGCTAACATAAAGGATAATCCGGCCCTGGGCCCGAGGCTACAGCTTATAATAGCCTAAAAGGATAATCCGGCCCTGGGGTCCAGGTTAACGCTTATACTAGCCTAAAGGATAATCTGACCCCAGGCCCGAGGCTGAAGCTTATAATAGCCTAAAGGATAATCCGGCCCTGAGCCTGTGGCTGCAGCATATACTAGCCTAAAGGAAAATCCTGCCCTGGAGCCCAGGGTAACACTTATAATAGCCTAAAGTATAATCTGGCTCTGGACCCGAGGCTGCAGCCTATACTAGCATAAAGGATATTCCAAAGTTGGTCCCTTTTGTACAGCCTATAAAAGATAATCCAGCCTTGGGCCCTAGGGTGAAGCTTATACTAGCCTGAAAGATAATCCTACCTTGGGTATTAGGCTACAGCCTATAGTAGCCTAAAGGATAATCCAATCCTGGGCCCTAGCCTGCAGCCTATACTAGCTCATTGAATAAACCGTTGCATGCACTTATATTGCTTAAGAATTGTTTACAAAAATGGAATATTTTTATTTTGTTAAAACTCATGATAAACAAATCATTTCAGAAATTAAAATAAATGTAATAATGTCTTTATCTTTAAGCAAACTATGTAACTCATAACAGACTTTTTCAAATTTTAAAATGTGTTTTAAACATTGAAAAAAATAAATCTGTCAAATCATGTGATCACGCTCGACCATTTTTTCAATCTTAAAATGTGCTAAAAATATTTAAAAACATATTCTTAGTCTTTAGACATTGTCAAAGTATGTGAAAGGGACTATTTAAGAAATTCTAAGATATTTATTCCTTGCCAACCGTTCTATACATGAGGTCACTTCCATTCACAAACATAAGATTAAATAAACTTTACAGCGTTAATGAAGATGAAATGAATAAAAAAAACCTTACTCTATTGTCCCCGATAATATTAACGTTCTTGATAATAACAAATGAAAGTTCAAAGTTCGAGAGCCAAAATATTATGAACTTTGAACAGTTTCATTATAAATTTAACCAGAATATGCCACTGCTCTGATATAAAAAAAGATTAAATAGTCAGAAAACCTTGAGGTCATTTTCAATAAAAATTTAAAAATAAACATAATTGAATGAATTCTTGCTGCCGAAAATTACAACCACTCCCCCTTTCTCTCTCAATATATATGTAGATTTACCTCTACGAAATCACTAAAAAACAAAAAACAGCATAACGTAATGAAAACATACTGCAAGCGTTATGAAAACATAGTTTTATCGTCAAAATCTTTATGTTATTATTAAGAAAAAAGATCAAAGTATTTTTTGAATATTTAATTAATTTTTTTTACTCCTTTTTAGAATATTCGAAATTTCGATTAAAAAAACTTGTTTTTGTTGCGTCAATGGTTGTAAAATTTTAGCATAGAAAATTTTAGCTTCTTTTTTGCGTTGACAGACACATTAATTTGGAAATTCTTGCA
>CAHIKZ030005520.1:1875000-1927500 GCA_903632075.3 Acanthosepion pharaonis | reverse complement strand
ATCTAGAAAGCCGATACGAAGCATATATTAACGAATCTCAGACCGCCTTCAGATGGATGAAAGCAACAGGTCTCCCGAGATACCATAGCAGCCTTGTCTCTCCACAAGAAAGAGAACAAGAGCTTTACTAATGACATTAGTGTGGCATACGGAAGTGCAAGTACCCAGAGTCGGTAAAGGAGAATCGGGTAGATGTGTGAAACACATACTTCCGTCTTCCCCTTTAAGGAAAGATTCCTCCGAAACCACAAATTAATTGCGATCTCGGCATTCCCTCGCACCTCCGACCAATTCATTTCCAACTGGAGATCAGGATCGAACCAGATGTACCATAGAAGAAAGTTCACCAGAACAATTACCATGAAAGTATTTATAGAAAAGGCATAGGAAAGCTAGATTACAGCGATGAAAAAAGTGACTGAAGCCGAGATGCCAGGTAGGGATCAATAACATTGCAGTTGATTTTTCTTTTGATAAACAATATACAGGGTGTTTCAGAAAGAGATGGATTCCTATTTTTCCCTCGAGTATTTATTTCAAACTGAAAATAACAAACTCGGTCATAAATCGAACCTGGCTCGCTGGTTTCTACTTCCGAGTCTTTAACCGCACCTCCAAGCCAACAGAATTTATGAATAATTGTTACTGCTGTTGAAAGTCCTCAAGTCATATGGCTTCTTTTCATCGGTACATTTCTTTGTTTGTGATTGTATAGCGTCAGTCCGCAGTGTTCGAAGAAGGATTTTCCTTTCTTCGACCTACATGGTACATTTGCTCGAAGCAATTATTAATTATTAATTTGAGAATGCGATTGTATCCAGTTTAGATATGTTTGAACTGATCTTGCGACAAACATACCATCCATAAGAAAGCCTCAATCAGACGATGCTTTTTAAGGACATGGCTTGAGATTTTAGGTTAATGTTTTAGTTCTGTGGTATTTTGCGGTGTTGGGGGAAACTACCCCTAACACAACCTTCAATTTCCTTAACTTCTATATTAAATTCGTTATAAGTGATTCATACACCGACGTATTTGAATTGTTTAAAATCAATTGATTCTACATTCTGAATGTTTATGATGAATTAAGGTATGTACAATAAACTGCTTTCATTCAAATTCCAGATCATAGTTTCTTATTTATCTTGATTCCTATTTCGTGGAACACTTGGTCGAGGATGTTGATTTTTTTTTTTGTTCAGGATTATTCATATTCCAACTACGACTACTATGGGCTCAGGAGGGAAACCCTTTTTTCAATTACCGTATTTGACGGTATATAAGACGCACTTTTTCAATATAAATATCTTTTAAAATTCCCCTGCGTCTTATATGCCATATTTAGGTTTAAAATTCTCGTTAGTCGGCCGAAATTAGATCCCTGGCAACTCCAGACTTAGACTTTAGAGTAACGTTCATATACCTTTTGTCATTATTTAAAAGGCTATTATGCAGATTAAAATTGTTATCATTGATAAAATTCATTATATTAATATCATCACGTTTAATATTAGTACTTTGTCTCACTAAAATTATATGCAATAAATTCAAATTATATATTTGTAAAATATATTTGTTTCATTAATATTTCTCTTATGATGACTTCCGGTTTCATTGGTATAAATACAATCAGAATGTTTATATCCTAATTATTCCACTAAGACGTTTACAAGATGGACGTTGTACAGATTCATATAAACGAAAATTTTTGACTGAATTTTAATGGTAACTGTACTGTTTTGCTCAATTGTAATAATTGCTTGATTTTTATTTTGTTTTCTTACCTTTGGATATAATAAAGTTTTTATAGGAAGTTATCATAAGAAAAATTTTAATGAAACAAATATATTTTACAAATATATAGGATCGTGTTCTTTTTTTCCTATTATTTTTCGTTTAATTGTAATCATGGCTTGTTTAACCAAAACAATACCTCATAAATATAGCCTAGCCTGTACTATTTACTAATAATTTTACTAATTACTAACTTTTTCTTGATTTGCCCTGATGAAATTGGGGTGCGTCTTATACACCCGTGCGTCTTATATGCTGTCAAATACGGAAGTAAATCCATTTTGAATGCAATATAGAATGCTTAAGGTATCAGTGTCCATCTCTTCACGTCTATGCTTGTATATGCGTATAGCATAGACATGAAAGATATTAAATAGACCTAGGCTCTCATTTCCTTCTTGTCTAGTTCTGATGATATTAAGCTCTTCGTCAGACCGATATAATTATTTTGTCAGATCTATACATTCCCTTTAGCCACAAGTTGAAGGTCTCTTTTTTACTCGTCATTATTGGCGTTATTTTAATAATACCGAAAAAAAAATCTTGCATCTCTTATTTTTTTAAACAATGTAATTAATACCTAGCTGTCTAGTATTATGAAAGAAAATGTGCCTTTTATCTCCTTTTAATTATTATGCTTTAAGAAGCCATTACAGGTAATGGAAAATGGCATTGCTGTAATGGCTTCTTGTAGCTTAATGGTAAAAGTACGCCTGGCCTAAAATTCAATTCAGGTTCTATTTCTGTTGAGAAGCACATTTTCTTTAATAAGACTTTCGATCTCTAGGCTGCTAGAGATTAAATTCGCCAATTGAAAACAACAGGGATGTCTACTCAAATACGTATACCATTAAATAACATTTATGGTAGTAATACACACACACACACACACATATATATTTATCAAATATGTTGTGCATTTCAATTTATATTACAATGAATCATTCATACAAAAGTAGATTAGTAAAGTTTATGATATAAAATGGCGAAATCTCTTCGCAAACAAAATTTTAAAGTTGCATTAACCTACGAACCACTCGATGAATGTTATGATCCTTGTTTTTAATAACTATAAGCTGTATAAGGTCTTTTTTTTTTAAAATCTACTAGTACTTTCAACTGTACATACAGTCATCCTCAGACATGGAAATTATTTTGTTTTTAGTAAATCCAGGTAGCATCAGAGACGAAAAATCAAATGCGAATCGAAATATGTTTTTTTAGAAATGTGTTATTGTTGACGGATATTTCGATTTGCATGCTAAAACATACACATAATGCACACACTCAATTAAGGTGAAAAATTGAATCATCCTTGATAATGGCTAAAGGTATAGCCGAAAGCGCTCGGAACTATAAAACATTTGAACAGTTTTTACACACTCTTTGTCCAGAAAAGAAAGCGCCTGTTCGAATACAAGAAAAATTAAATAAACAACTTAACCGTAGTACTTTGTCTGTCGGTTTTAATGAAACATGCATAAACGAAGGATTGCTACCTAAATATACAACTAAATATCCGAATGTAATGAGAACGAATATATATATATAGATAGGGGTGTGTGTGTGTGTGTGTGTGTGTGTGTGTGTGTGTTAAAAACTATTCTGACGGCTGCTTTAAGAAAATAAGCTAGAATACTGAGGAGAGTGCTGGAATATTTAGGAGGCTTGCTTTCACTTGACGTCAATCAGACTAGTGTAATAATTAAAAAATAATAATGAATATCAACCCCTACGTAATCTTAATTCTTTCATTATTATTATAATAATTATTATTATTTCTTTTTTTTGTTTGAAGCATCCTTTCGAAAACTCACAATGAATGAAACCAGCTGCGAGACAAAAAACGGCAGTAAAAAAAAAAGTAGAGAAAAAAAAATGTTAGAAGAGGAAGAAAGAGAATTATAGAGAGAAAGGAAGAAAGAGAGAATGAAGACAAAAAACCTACTCCATCGCCATCAACGAATATATTCAACTATTCGTAGTGCCAGCAGCAGCAGCAACTCGATCTGCCCGCTCTTCCCTTATTCACTGAAAACTACCAAAATAATCATCACAACTACTACTTACTACTAGTACTGATAATAGTAATAATAATAATATTAATAATGGAAACCTTACCATAAATAAACGATGTTAAACTTGCAACTTATACTAATCGCTATTAAAGCAATTATTATTATTTAAGTACTAAAGAGCAAAGACTGACGCCAATATAATTAAACAATAAAATACTGAAAGTTAATATCTTATCAATATTAAAATCATTATAACTCAAGAAAGGAATAAAAACTCGCGCAAATTTAGAGGACAAAAATTACAATTCATCCAAAAATAATTTGCTACTTGCAAATAATACTAATTCTAACAATAACATGAAATATTGTCGAAATATAGCTAATAATAATAATAATAATAATAATAAATCGATTAAAAAATAGACGTTTGTTCAAATACTGGCAATAGAGCACATGGGTCACAGATGCTTCAGTTCAAGTTATGATTGGTACATATGAATTAGAAGTAAATATGAGTACAATCACTTTTAAATTATAGTGGAAAGTATACTTTGTATCAATAATCGTTACTATGACTAATGGGAATTACAGTTTTTCTTTTACTATTTTTATTATTGATAATAATTGCTTCAAGATGGCCGATCTAGGTTGAGAGAGCAGTGCGGGTCGTTTTGTGTAGTAGCTCCTACATGATATCAGCCCGTCTAGTCTGGACTTGGTCTGGCGTGCAGCTTTTGCGTGAGCAAATATCTCTTGCCTATGGGTCAGGGCCTTTGGAACAGGGAGAAGCTAACATTAACCTCAGTACTGAAAAGGAAAAGAAACGAAAAAAAAAAAAAAAAAAGAAGCCCAGAATCCTCCTTAACAACTCCTGCTTTCCTTCCTTCCTCAGTTTTTTTCTTACTTTTTTTTTTTATTCCTCCTTTCGTTTACTGTCAAGTAGTTTAGTCTTTCTTCTCTCCACGTTTTTATCTATCTATCTATCTATCTATCTATTTATCGCTATCACTCTTATATATGCTACATGTTATTTGCCAAAACAGAATCCAACCCGAACCCACACCTCCTCTCGAATCAAAGAGAAAGGCACATTTCAGTGTGGGTGACTGACTGCTGCTGATCCTACTGCCAAGCCTCACTATGGAGGATGACCTACATTAACACCAGTGCGCGCGCGATGTGTCTGCAATTTCAACCTCGCCATACGTGTACTCCGCCTACTTTTATTTATTTTTTCCCCCCTTTCGTTTTTACCCACTCTTATTAACTCGCTTAAGTGACATCTTTCCTTTCTCTCTCTATATTCGGTCTCTGTTCTCCTTTCCCGCTGTTGATAGACTAACAAACTTGCAAGTTCTCAAAGCCTGGAATATTTGCGAACACACACACAGACAGGCAAAAGAGCTTTATATTCAGTTCTTAAAATACTATCGTACTTTTACATACAACGCACTTTAGCATATATTTTTCCACTAGTGAGCGTGATGAATTTCAATAATAATAATAATAATAATAATAAATCCCGGCCTCTGTCATCTTTTTGCACTTGCTGGTATTAACGAGTGGTATAACGTAGGTCTGTAGGCCGCCATATCTAAAAATGTTGCCTCTGAGAAAGAATGGGTTGGTGGCTTGGTTATTTCTCTTTTAAGGAGCCAAAAACTGACTTTTAAAATATCTCTTTGACCTGGACAGATAGTAAGGTTCTTTTTTTCTTTTTCTTTTTTCTTTTTTCATTTTTGTCGGCCTATATAGACAAAAAGGTTGAAAAAAAAAAAGAAAAAAAGAAGAAGCAATTAGTGAAGAAAATATTTTAAATTAGGTTAACTGATGAAAATGAATAAATAAATAACGAAAGAGAGAGAGGGGTATAGAAAAGAAAGTTGTTTATAATGCATGAATCATGTACATCCCCCCATGTCCCTGTAGCAGACAAAACATGCCCAGAAAAAAAAGAAAGAAATCTGGATTGACAAAGAAGATCACGTAGATGATAGTAGCAGGGTAGAGCACTTCCCCCACATGTGTTAGATATCTTTTCTAACAATTACATGTACGCATCAACACACACAATTAAAAAAAAAAAGAAGAAAAAAATATTTTTAAATCGAAAACATGCGATGCTGACGCACACACGCAATAAACGAACACACGGACACAGCGAATAATTTGTTTTTTTGCTTGTGCAAATAAAAAAATCTCATACTTTGACACACACGCACGTATACCATGGTAGACATGCTTCGTCGATATTTCTCTATTTTCTCTGGGCCATATCCCTTTCGAACGTGGGCGATCATGGCCCTTCACAACTTCCTGTCTTTTTTCTTCTCTGACGCTCTCTCTTTCTCTCTCTCTCTCTAAAAAAAAAGAAAAAGAAAAAAAAAGCTATTTAAATAAATTTGTTCTCAAATTCGAAACTTACTTAGATCATACAATTTCTTTTATGAATACTATTTTAATACAACAATCATAGCGTGTTCGATTCTCATCGCTACCTGTTGTCGAGTTTCGGGTTCTTTTTAAAAAAAAAAAAAAAAAAAAATGTCAAAATAAAATTCCGATTTTTAAAAAAAACAAGAACACAGAACCTTCCCACTAGAAAAAAAAATCTATCTGCCACCACTTCTTCAGATTTGGTCTCTAGTGTGTGATGAAATTGTTTAAAATATTGACAATGGACTGCATTTGAAGAAGTTAAGTTTTCCAGCCCAGATATAAGTCAGGCTCTTAAATACTGAATTTAAGCAGGCA
Source organism: Acanthosepion pharaonis (assembly GCA_903632075.3). Lineage (NCBI taxonomy): Eukaryota > Metazoa > Mollusca > Cephalopoda > Sepiida > Sepiidae > Acanthosepion > Acanthosepion pharaonis. The sequence goes on along the minus strand of CAHIKZ030005520.1, from coordinate 1,920,934 downwards.
CTTACCACTCGAGAGATCAGAGCAATACAATTTTTTGAAACCCGAACTCCCTTTGACCTTTTTCCGTACTAAGCTTAGTAAAATAATATATCGAGACAAAAAAAAAAAAAAAAAAAAACTACTGGTGTTTTAACATTTAAAGAAGCTAATTATTTAGATTATAAAGTAAGAGATTCGAGAGTGAGTTATTTGCACATTGGATATATATCACGAAAAATATATTTCACTTTTTTAGAGTAATTATTTTTTCGATAAAATGGAAAAGAAAAAGTGTGCGCAGATATTGAATGAAATAGTTGGACGTGTTCCCTATCAGCGCCAGCAGTCAGGGTTTTAGGCCTGGTTAAGTGCCAGGAGTTCGAATGCTGATCTTCAAGGCAGACAGAACCTCCCCTTACTTAGAATATTGGCGTATCATAATCTGGATTTGTTCCAAACAGTTTATTAAAATATCAAGAGATTAGTAAACGAATAAATCAATGCAAGCGTTATCTCTTCCAACATTAGATCATTGAAAAAATTGAAAAATAATTAAAAAAAAAAAAACAACCAAAAAACAGTCGAAGATTTTGTGTGTTAAAAACGCTCTGTCCACTAAAATAAATAAATAAAATAAATCCCATTTCAGTTCTCTTTCTCTCTCTCTCCTCTCTCAATTACTATATATATAAATATATATACATACATACATATATATATATGTGTGTGTGTGTGTGTGTGTGTGTGTGTGTGTGTGTGTGTGTGTGCTTGCGTGCGTGTGTTTAGTTGAATAATCTAGACATATTATGTCTATTTTTATTTTAATCATCTCAAATTCACGGATCAATTTCTTAATGTTGCTATTAAACATATTAAGGAAGTCACCGTAGTTTTTTTTTTTTTTTTTTTTTAATTTCTTTTATTTTCCCAAATACTTTCAATCTCCTTCAAGATCATTTTCAGGGTGAATTGCTTAGACAAAAAAATTAACGAAATTGATAGTTTTGAATTTATTTGTAAATGTGTAGGAAACACGCTCTGTTAATTCAAAATACCTAAATACACACGCATACACACACACGAGCGTGCGCGCGCGCACACACACATATAATGTATGTATATAATTAAATTAAAATTAAATGTTCATTTATCTTAAGAGACACGTTTAACATTTTATTTATTACTATTAAGGCTCTATCTTTTGATATCGAGCACTCTATTTACAAAGACTGCTTGCCTTAAAAACGTTATCTTTCAGAAATAAACTGTCCGCCCGTTATTTTATTTTATTTTAACTTATTTATCTATTTTTAAACACAATTTGTGTGTGTGTGTGTGTGAGAGAGAGAGAGAGAGAGAGAGAGAGAGAGAGAGAGAGAGAGAGAGAGAGAGAGAGAGAAAGAGAGATACGCTCCGTACATTTCCGTAATATATATATATATATATATATATATATATATATATATATATATATATAGTTTATCTTTGGTAGAATTTAATTTAAACTGTTTCACAGTAAATGTTTCTGTATGTTCAGCTCAATGCAGGACAAAGTTATTTTTATTTATTTGTTTTGCGTTTCTTCTCCGCTCTCTGTCTCTGTCTGTCTGTCCGTCTCTTTCTCTGTCTGTGTGTCTGCCTGTCTGTCTGTGTCTGTGTGTCTGTCTGTCAATCTCTCTCTCTCTCTCTCTCTCTCTCTCTCTCTCTCTCTCTCTGTACGCTCAGTTTTTTAATATCGGGTGAAAATCCTTGACTTGTCACACGTCATCACTACTACCATCATCATCATCATATCCATCGTCATCATCAGCAACAGCATCAGCATCGTCGTCGTTATTGTTGGTAGATTGCTCGTTGAACAGAAAGACCAAGGATATTTTTGTAAAAATACGAAATGGCTGGTTGCCTTTCGTTAATAATAATAATAATAATAATAGGAAGAAGAAGCAGAAGAAGAACAACAATAAAATGATAATAATAATAATAATAATAACAACAGCAACAAAAATAACAATAATAATAATCTATAAAATTAAGTAAACCCTATTATAGTATTAAAATAAACTAAACAGGTTTTATTTCGTATTATTATTTGTACTCAGTATCTGATGGCGTCCACTGATATATCATGTGACAACAAGTACGCTCACCGCCCTTGTACTCAGTATGTTCATTTAAATGCTTTTGTTTAGAAGGATTTCTATTCGGATTTTCAGTTCTTTCAATCTATTTCAGGACTGTTCCAAGCGTGCCAGTAATAATGGGTAAAACTCTCATCTGCATGTCCCATAGTCCCGCTTTTTCTTCTTCTTCTTCTTGCTTACGGCTACGTTTCGTTGAAATACCGATCTCCGTGCGATCACCGAAGCAGTTTTTGATACTAAATACTAAAATTAGGGACATAAAATGAACCTATTGGGTTATATTTTAAAATGGACTGTTTTTATTCCTCGACGTATGAAGTAAGTTAGTCTAAAATAATTTCTGTGACGTGAGTGGGGGTGAGAGTCTTGGAATTAAGAATAGAATTTAATCGTGCCGGCTCTTTTATTTTGGGTACACGGCCATATCATGTTGAAACACCGGTTCCCGTACGTTCACCAAAGTTAAGCAACGTCAAATCTGGTCAGATGGGAGACCGTTCGGGAATACCAGATGCTGTAAGCTTGGATGTGCGGCCGGTGTAATGGATAATGGCTCGAAATTGTTAACCGGAGAGCCGAGTTCCAATTCCAGTTGGGTTCTTTATATTCACTTAGGTGAAAATACTCTTGGGAAAGGTATGAATCCATCTCTTCTCAAGCTATGGGCTAATTAATAGGACGTATATTGCTAAAAAAAATTATTACCTCAAAAAAAAAAAAAAAAAAGTAAAAAGATACAATCTAAAATAAATATTTTCTGGCTTTAAATAACCAGCAAAGGGTTGATAAACCGTAAAAACGAATCAATCGATCAAAATCATCATCATCTTTTCTCTTTTCACTCCCCACACCGCGAGGTTCAGATATTTGTTTCTATCTGCTATTTCGCTTTTAGCTTTTTATTCTGAAATCTGATTAAAAAGAAGAACTCACGATTGATCACATTTTGTCGGGAGGTGTCAATGAGTACCTTAACAGCCAAAGAACACAGAGAAATCTACGAACCGACTTCAAATTCCAGTTGAGGCAGTTGGTATCCACCAAAGGCATGAATCCACACTTCCCCCACCCTAGCTATAAGTAAATATCACAGAAGGGGGAGATAGACAGGGCAGGAAATAATATTTGCTGCTGGTACCATGTAATCCAGCATAACCTGTCGCATGTTACTTGGAGAGGAGATGGGCACCACTGTATAATCCCTACTGTCCTGAGAGACAATGTGAGGGGTACGGAAATTACTCACTAGGGTACCCTAACTATCTCATAATATCATGCAACTTGTTGTAACCTAGGAAAGGTCACTGAGTGAGGAATAACCAAAACGGAGACTGAAAATGAAATGGTAATCTTTATAACATCAAGAAAATACAATACTCGCCAGCGGCGTGAAGTAGGTAAACCACTGCCAGTGGTGGACTACTTAGACAGCATATTTTCCCCACTTGCAATGTATTTATGAGGATTGGGACATATCCATTAATGTTCAAAGGTACCGTATATAACAGGACTCGAACGTTGAACAGTGTGATTATTATTATTATTATTATATTTTGATTTCTGCTATAGCCACACCACCTACCAAGTCTGTGGGAAGACCTAAGGCAGGTAGGGTTGTGTTGCTATGGCTACATTTCATGATTTATTTTTCTAACTCCCATAACTTTATTAGCGTTACATGGACAACGTTCTTAGTATGTGGACTGCACTTATCAAGATAAATTTTTATTTCTCTTAAGCTGGGATTTTCAGGGATTTTTTTCAATGTGTTGTTGTTCTTTCCTTTTTACCATTCCAAGGGCAATTAGAAAGACTAGTACTATACTTGTTTTCAATTTCCACGTTTTTTCTATTTCGATTTCCAGGTCTTTATAATTCGATAGTTTTTCAAATTCCTTGGTTGCTATGTTACAGTCCGCTGGGCAAGCCATATCACTTAATAGACAAGTTTCTTTTTTTTCTTTTCGGTTTTTGACAATTATGTCCGGCCTATATTATTATCATTATTATTATTGTTATTTCTTTGGGTTTCTGCTGTATACACTTTTCCTTCCGGGTCCCAACCAGAGACCTAATGTCAGAAATGGCTTCATGACATTCACTGATCATTTTTTGTAAAAAAAAAATGCCTAAGAATCCACACATTTTACATAGATAAAGCACTTCGTAATGTGTGAGCTGTACTTGTGAATACAATTTTTTGTATTTCTTTAAGGCATGGGTTACCATGAATCCCTTTAATGAATCCATTGGACCCATTTTCTAATCAATCCGAGGGCTCCAATTACAACTGGAATTATTGATGTCCTTATGTGCGACATTTTTTTAAATTTTCATTTCAAGGCTATTATTATTATTATTATTATCATCATCATCATCATATTTCGATTTCTCCTATAGTCATACTATCTACCAAGTCTGTGGGAAGACCTAAGGCAGGTAATGATGTGTTGATATGACTACATTTCATCATTTGTTTTTCTAACTCCTATAGTGTTACATGGACAAAGTTTTTCTTAGTGTGTGGGCTGTACTTATCAAAACAATTTTTTGTATTTCTCTTAAGCTGGGATTTCCAGGGAATTTTTTCAATGCGTCGTTGTTTTCCTTTTTTATCATTCCAAGCGCACCTACTATGACTGGTAATATTCTTGTTTTCAGTTTCCGCATTTTTTTTTTCTATTTCGATTTCCAGGTCTTTATACTTCGATAATTTTTCAAATTCCTTGGTTGCTATGTTACAGTCCGCTGGGCAAACCATATCACTTAATAGACAAGTTTTTTTTTTCTTTTCGGTTTTTGATAATTATGTCCGGCTTATATTATTATTATTATTATTATTCGACAGTGATTTAACTATTCCTGACTTATTTGCTTTTTTACAGTGATGTTCACTTTGTATAAGGCCCAAGATCCAATTGAGGTAGAGGGTTACAGAATAAGAGGCAGAGTTTATGGGGATATGCGGGAAAGATAACGTTTGAATCTAGATTTGAATAGGTTAAGATTGTACTGATCGGGAAGCAATCTCTTGGGAGTGAGTTTCACAAAGCTTCTCTTTGTTGTCACATGTATGTGTAACAGAGTAAAGTATTAAATAGATATTATATATGCGTGTGTGTACGTGTAATCGCGTGCTTGTGTTAGTGTGTCCGTGTGCGTGTGCAGGAAAGTGTGTGTAGCTGTGTGTATGTGTGTGCACGGAAGTGCGTGCGCGTTTGTAGAGGGGAGGTTGTGCATACGCGCTTAAACAGAAATTTAATTTAACAACCGTACAATACTTCATCGGTTTTGCTGTATTTTTTTTTTATTTTAAAGAAAATGTTTTTTGTTTGTTTTTTTTTTTAGATATTTATTAATAGTATGGAAAGGACAAAGATACTGCTCCTAACAACTAGACCGCTGAAATTTTGGGGATACATAATGAAGAGAGAAGGTTTGGAGAACTTAATACTGACAAGACGCACTATGGAACAGAAACAAGGCGTATCCAGAGAAATAGAAAAAAAGTAGCGAGGAGCCTACTTGACAAGTTTGAGCAAAATAGATGTGGGACTTAATAACAAAAGACAAAGCGAAGTTACAAGTAGAAAGTATTCCTGAGAACAACAAAAGAAAGAAAGTGTGCTGAACTATAATCTGATACCCCAAACCTGAAGGGACATGAACAAAGAAAGAAAGAAAGAAAGAAAGAAAGAAAGAAAGAAAGAAAGAGAGAGGGGGAGATGGAGGCGATAACCGATAGAATTTATCGTTAGTTTTCTATCACCTTTATGATTATATATATATATATATATATATATATATAAGTAGACAAGTAAAACCTGAAACAGAAAAGGATATGATTCAACTCCGCTTTCTGTAAGCTATCCAATGTAAATATTGACACACACTTCTTAAAATGAGTCGACAAGCACTTTAATCAAAATAACCCTCTACAGAAAATTTTCAATAGAAAACCTCTCAAAATTAGTTATTCTTGCACCCAAAACATGCAGAACATTATTAGCACACACAACAGCCAAATACTAAAAGCATCCCATGACGGCAAAACAGTAGAAAACATACCCTCTTGTAACTATAAAACCGAAACCAACTGCCCAATCGGAGGTACCTGTAATTCGGAAAATGTGGTATACCAAGCTACCATTTTTCCGAAAGAAAATATACAACGACAAAAAAAAAAAAAAAAAAAAACATACATAGGGATATCCGCTGGAAATTGAAAACAAAGACAAAACAAAGTGTGTAAAGACTATACAGTCACCGACATTCCTCCTACAATGCTTCCTTGAGACACCAAACTGCTCTATCGAGGCATTATTGAAAGATTAAAGATAGTGGTTTCACCCCACAAATTAAATGGTTAATCATCTGTCGGTCTCAAACTCCCGACAACTTCCATGACAAATGCGATCTGTGTATACAAGAAAAAATTGCAATAATTAAATACATAAATGCTAACCAGTAGTTAAATCAACGGAACGAACTGATATTCAAGTGTAGACGTAAGACTAAATTTAAAATCCCGTAAAAAGATTTTTTTGGTGGAAAGGGGTGTGCACACTTGAAGTGTTGATTCGTTTATATGGGTAATAGCACATATGGATGTACATGCATTCATGTGTATGCATGTATATATATGTGTATGTGCGGATGTGTGTTGATATTGCGTATCGCACGGTTTTGTGTTTTTTTTTTTGCGTGTTTCTTCATATGTAGTTGGATCTATTACTGTCTTGCCGATGTATACAACATTTATAATTCTAAGTTAACATCTTTTGCATAATAATTCAGGCATCATCTTACTCAGTTTTTATTTTTAATTTTACTTTTGTAATTTTACCTTTATTATTTATCTGTATTTAAAATCTCTTCATTTATGTTTGATATTATTACCATTATTGTAATTTTTATTTATTATTTGTATTAAGGACCCTTTTATTAGACTAACTAATTTGGAATTGGGTTGAGTTGTCCTGCCTAAAGTAATGGGCCACATTGGGCAATTTGCTGTATAACCCGATGTATAAAGTTCCAAACTTTAAGGGAAAAACTCTTGGCCGGTTCAGTCTTTTTAGGCTTAGTACTGCCCATTCATTACTTCCCTTTCCTTTCCATACCCTCTCTCTATCTCATTTTTTAATCTGTCACTTTTCTTCTTCCCCTCCTTCTCTTTTCTCTTCTCTCTTACTTTTCCCCCCTGTGAATCTAATATACCAGTCTCCATTTACTAAAAGTTTTCTGTCTGAAGAGTTACATATATAGATATTCACAAAATAAATTATAACCGAAATGAATATTTAAGTTTATCTTTTTCATTGCTATTATTGTTATGCTCTGTAGTCTACATTGAGCACTCCTGGATTAATATCCTCCTTGGAATTATCCCTAGCAGTCACAAATTGCTAATATATATATATATATATATATATATATATATATATATATATATATATATATATATATATATATAAATTTAATATGTTCTCTATAAATGTGTTAATAAATATAGTGTTTAACTTATATTAAGTTCCTAAACTATTTGTTTTAAAAAAAAATTAAATATTTAAATTGATAGCAAACACCAATTTATTTAGACATCTAAATTTCTATCCAGCATTAAAATCTATTCTTTACATAAATTGACGGTTTCGTATAGGATACAGGTTCGATTTCTGTCGGAGGACGCATATTTTCTTTGAAAATTTCTCGGACATTCAGGCGTTAATACTGTTTATTATAAACAGAGCATTTACTTAAACATTTGAATCTATAAAAAGAACGTATAAACATAAAAAATGTCTTAACACACACACACACACACACACACACATATATATATATATATATATATATATATATATATATATATACACGTTTGCTGATATCTCCAGACGAATGGACGGAACAGTTACGCAAAAGATTCGTCTAAGAAACTTCTGGAGTAGAGGTGCTGAATATAACATCAGTAAGCTGACAAATGTTAAATTTGTATTAATTATGTATATATATATATATATATATATATATATATATATATATGAAGAAATATAGTCTTAAGATGTGCTATATTTATGGGATAAAGTTCTAATATCAGAGATAGAGCGTGTGTAAATACATACATACATATATATATATATATATATATATATATATATATATATAGATAGATAGATAGCACTCCAAACATTAACTTAAAAAAAAAATGTGCTCTCCAGTCGGATTTCGAACTGGAGAATACATGTTCTATATTAAAACTCTCAAATGCGCGACATGGCATATGTGATTTACAGTTTAAAAATACAGGTCGTTTACCCAAATACGTGTATTCATTAAAAAATAAGTAACTTTGGAGTGATGAGAAGTAATGTTCGATTGAAAATAGAAATCACTGATTTCTTAAAAAATTGCTTTTGATTGCATATATATATATATATATATATATATATATATATATATATATATATATATATATATATATATATATATATATATATATTGAACAATAAAAAAATATTAAAATCTTCAGACACACTGGGTTGTAGATTAATATTCTTTCGTGTTTTTTATTATTATTTCATTTAGATTCCTCGACTAGTTTCGGCCAAAATGGCCATCATCGGGAGAAGAAGTATTTCTGCTTGCTGGTAGCAGTAAACTATATATATATATATATATATATATATATATATATATATATATATATATATATATATATATATGTATGAATTGGGATCAAATATGGATTAGAATCCAACAGAAACATAGGACAAAGAACAAATAAACGTTTATAAATTTAACCTGAAGATGATAAGACAAAGTGAAAAATTTATAAACGACGCATTTCGCCGAAAGCGTCTGGTCTCTTTGGCTTCCTCGGGTTAGAATGAAAATTTAGAAAACTGTACGCGCTGAAATACCTTTGGATATCTGAGGATAAGTAGGGTCCATAAATCAAATTAAATTAGATTACCTTATCACCATTGAGAGTGTGCTAAGCTCGCAGTTCTCAGCAGTAAATCTAAGACCAGGATCATATATCACCGATCATCGCAAAGACAATTATAGAGAAAAGCGGCATACAAGCTACTGGAGAATAAAAAAAAAACTTTCGAATAAAATGTTGAGTATTGCTCTCGATCACAATAAACTTTACACATGACCGTAGACTATTTCAAACTTTGCAAAGAATACTAAGATGTAAACAAAAGAAATCTGCCTACCACACAAACACCACATATGTTCTTGAAAATAACTGAGACGGTTGAATGTACCTAAACAAAACAACGACAAAATATAAATTACAGACAGTTTACTCATAATTTCGAACAAAAGATTAAAAAATTAAACCGACCCTGTCTATTCTTTTTAATCAAGCTTGTTTGGATTAATACTTGCTGCCTAAATATATCTATTCAAAAACATACACACACACACACACACACACACACACATATGTATATATATGTGTGTATGTATGTAATGTTTCAGATGACTGACAAGGAGTGAAGATTTATATTTTGGCAAGATTCAATAGCAACACTTTTGAGAATTTTTAATTTACATAAGCTATTTTCGCTTTTAATAAAGCGAAGTTGTAGTTAAACTTATTTCTATGTCTGACTAATGTATCTGGTACATTGTAATGAATAAAATCCTTTTTGTGTTCATTGATCCGTTTTTTTTTTAATTTCTGAAAGTTTCAACAATATAATTTAATGAATAGTCGTGACAGTTTATAAAACTGCTTGAAAATTTTTTTTAGTCGAATTCACCCCAAGCAATGCGGTAAAGTCACTAAGACACAAAGGCTTACAGGGTATGAAAGAATTAGAAAACAGAAATATTATTAAGTAGCGAGAATAATAGAAGCGTGATCAAGAAGACAGTAGATGACGATTGACATTGCATTTACATTCTTTATTCTTATATAAAGCTTGACTTCTTTATTCTTATATAAAACTTGATTTCTTTTTTCTTATATAAAGCTTGACTTCTTTATTCTTATATCAGGTCATCCCATAAATTCTGTCCGAATTTTGAATAAAGAAAACATGTGACCAAATGTTACATCTAATTACAGATTCAATCAACAATGTATTTTCCCTGATTATCTATGACTTCCTTCCATCTATTAACAAGTTTATTAATTCCATTACTGTAAAATTCTTTTGGTTTTGATTGGAAGAACTCACAAATGTCAGTTTTAACCTCTTCCTGTGTTACAAAAGCTGTTTCTTCCAAATGATTCTGTAAGCTACGAAACAAATGGTAGTCTGAAAGAGCAAGATCGGGAGAATAAGGTGGATGAGGAATTTTCTCCCAACCAAGGTTTTTTCTGTTCTTTTGTGACGTGATTCTTGCTGTGTGGGGTCGCGCATTGTCCTGATGAAACATCACCTCTTTTCGATTCACTAGAGCAGGGTTTTTTTTTCCTCAAAGCTTGGTTCAAACGCTCTAATTGTTGACAGTATATTTGAGCGTTAATTGTTGCATTAGGTGGTAAGAATTCAAAGTGGATTATTCCTTGGCGATCCCACCAGATTGAAAGAAGAACCTTTGCCCATGAAGTTCCCTTCTCGGCTGTGACTGGGGTCCTTCCCCTTTACCAAGCCACTGTCTACGACGCTTAACATTTCGATAAAAGATCCATTTTTCGTCGCCAGTCACAAGTCTATCCAAAAAAGGTGAAACAAGTTGGCGAGAATGAAGTGAAGAGCAGATGTCAACTCGGGATTTGTTTTCAGACAATTCATGAGGCACCCATTTTCCAAGTTTAGGAACTTTTCCAAGTTGTTGAAGATGACGATGAACAGTTGTATGGTTTGAACTGAGAACCAATGCCAATTCCTCAACTGATAAAGCAGGATTTTCTTCAAGGGCTGCTTCAAGAAGCTTTTCATCAAACTCAACTGGACGTCCGTTTCGATCTTCATCTTCAAGGGTGAAATCTCCACCTCTGAATTTTGCAAACCATCTTCTGCAAGTTCTTTTATTCACACATTCCTCTCCATAAACTGAGTGAATGTTTCTAGCCGCTTCAGCTGCTGAGTTTCCTTTCTTGAACTCATAAAGCATTATGTGCCTCAAATGATTCTTGGGTACTTCCATGTTAGCAGGGTTTTAATCAATCAAAATTTAATTTTATTGTTCTCTGAAATAAAATTTGATCAGTTTAAATGCATGTAAACATAAGAATAATGTTCAGCTCCATTAGATATTATAAAATACTCTTTAAATTTCGTTCATTTTAACAAAAAGTTAAAATTCGGACAGAGCTTATGGGATGACCTGATATCAATCTTGATTTCTTTTTTCTTATATAAAGCTTGACTTCTTTATTCTTATGTAAAGCTTGACTTTTTCCGCAGTAATCGTTAATAATTCGCAGCTGACCTAGAGAAACGAAAGCCATATTGCTTGTCTGAAAAAAACCCTACGATTTAACTAATTCAGCATTGATTAGGGCCTCTGGTAGTTTGTCAAAAAAAGGTAGAAGACTAATAGGCCGATAGTTGGAAGTGTCGGACGGTTCACCTGAGTTCTTAACTCTAGAACACTAACCATCAATTAAAGTTTCACCACTACTAACCATGGGTATATCATACTCGATTTTGGAAATATCAAAACAAATATTAAATATAACTCTTTATTTGAAATTTTTTACATGTAGGCACTTCAAACTTTGTACTTTGAGTTAGCATTAAACATATTATTTCGGTAAGAAAATCAGGTATTGAAAATTGTAATTAAAAATAGGAAAATTTGCGCTGGGTACTATATACCCATCGTTAGTGTTCTTGGGTTAAAGGCTGAAACAACGAGCAGGAAAACAAGAGGCCTTTATTGTTTTCCAACATGCAGGAAAACAAGAGGCGTTTATTATACAGTTTAGAGAGAACAGGAATTAGTTCGGGAGCACATTTCTTAAGGACTATTACAATGATACTATCAGGTCCTTATACATTGTGGGTAACCAGATTAGAGATGATAGCAGAAACAACAGAAGGGATTATATGCATATCACTCAACAGAGACTCAGTTCTAAGTTAGACAAGGATTATCCAGGTGAGTTAAGATTAGGGTTTAAAGTGACTTTACAGGCGAAACAGTCAGCTTTATCAACAGAGGATGTTAACACCTCAAACTGATTGAAGAGAGGAGGGATAGAAAACTTACTCTTATTTAATAAATTATTACAGAGCCGCCAGTAATCAAGAGAGCCAAAGTTGTGAGATGCGATACGGTGCCTCATTCTCTCAGAAAACAAAGACTTAGCTCCTTCGAGTACACGAATACATGCAACAACGAATAGGCGTCTGTTGTGATCAGAACTGTCACGCTGGTATAGCCGGAAAAAGTGATGCTTTTGTGCTATAGCGGCAGAACAAGCTAGTGTAAATCATGGGAAGACTGAGGTTTCACCTGGTATTTCTGAGAAGGAACAAAAGCATATATGTCGGCTTTGGCCAAAGAAGAAACCTCACTGGCAAAATTCTCAATGGAAGGTTAAAAATGTCAATCCAAATGGCGTCTTAAAGAAAGTCCCAAAGTGAATCGCAGTCAGCATGCTGGCAACGAAAAAAGGTCTTATGAATAGGAGGTTCCTCTCTAATAGATGATCAATAGATATTACAGCGTGATCAGAGTTGCCAAGAGGACAGTGTTTCGAAGCTCGATAAGAGTTAGGAGAGGAGGCAAGGAACAAATCAAGTAAAGAAGCATCTTGATCAAATATATTAGGAAAACGAGTAGGGAAATCCACGATTTGAGTAAGAGTTTGAGCAACAGGGGAATTTAAAATCTGAATACAGGCAACATCAGTCATATAAGAATGCTTAAACCACTTGTCATGATACACATTAAAATCACCAAACACAAAAATGTTCGCAGATGGATGACGAGAGAGCACCGTTTCTATACTGTCAGAAATTTTGACTAATATACTGCAGTTCTGAGAAGATGGAGAGCGATATAGTAAAAAGCGATAGCTAACAGAGTGTAATATCGAAAGTCGAAAGCACATGAAACAGTTTTTTGGGGGATTCAAATGACAATTCTCTTGCAATTGGAAAATTATCCCGGATGTAAATACAAAGTCCATACATATGAATGCTGGAATATTTTCAGTAAATAAGATAACATGGAACAGAGGAATCATTGGCAGCAATGGTAGAATTTAAATTGGCTCCACAAAGTCCAAAAATATATGTTCCGTTCCAAGAGAAAATATTCTACTCTGCAGAAGTTGGAACAGATACCACGGATATTGGATAAAGAAAGGTTGAGGTGGGTAGGTGATATTTTTGTTTATTGGTTTTCTCGTATTTCTTTTCATTATTTTTGTCATAAGGAGATTTGTTTTGAAGAAAAAAAGAAAAAGGCCAACATAATTATGACTACCTGTTGTCAATGGCAATACAAACTAGCCAGAACGTGGCCGAGACTAAATAATAATGTGGCCTTAAGGCTGCGCAATGGAGATACATATAGGGACACCTAGCTGTGTGCGACATGACACTACAAATATCCCAATATTATGCGTCTGTTGATCAGAGCAGATTCTCAAAGTGCTACTAAAAGAGTTCGGTCTCCTTATTACAAGTCGGAAGCAGCAACATGAAAATCGCTAACCCGGTAGCCTCATAATGAAAAGTCGCAGCCACTGACCAGTCAGATGACCAAGACGTTAATCTACGAAACAGTCAGTAACCGCCACTTCTACTCCAATAGCTTGTCCTCTCACACTTCCCGACAGTGGAACTTTCTTCCTCTTACTTGCTAGTTTAAATGTAATGTCAATCGACGTCTTCTAATGCCTGGCGATTGCATATAGCATGAAACAGTCTATCGCCTCTGAGTGTTGACTTCAATGTTCACCTTTATATTTACATACGCTCTATCTCTGATATTGAGCACTATCCCATAAATATAGCAAACCTTAAAACTATATTTCTTCATATATATATATATATATATATATGTGTGTGTGTGTGTGTGTGTGTGTGTGTGTGTGTGTGTGTGTGTGATGATGAGGAACAAATATATATTTATTATTCGTATAAATTTTAGCTCCATTATGAACACTGTTTTATTACCACCAGCATTCATTATTTTATATTTATATTTTTATATGCATGTATAAGTATTATATATATATATATATATATATATATATATATATATATATTTATATATATATATATATATATATAAAATATATATATATATATATATATAATATATATATATATATATATATATATATATATATAATTAAAATTATATGTATACATATATCATTTCATACACACAATATATATATGTGTGTGTGTGTGTGTGTGTGTGTGTGAATATATAAGTCATTTAGGTCAACAGCCAGAGGCGACAGTCTGTTTCATGAAAGCATGACACAAACTGTCGCCGCTGGGTCTTGACCGCAATGTCCACTTATATATTTACATTTACATCCGCTCTATCGCTGACATTGAGCTGTTAAACGCATAAATATAGCATACCTTAAAATTATATATAGGTAGGTAACTAGGTACCTCGAAAGAAAAACGATAACTAAGGTTGGAAATGCATTTTAAAAAATGAAAATTTTTATTTTTTTCTTTTCTTTTCTTTTCTTTTTAAGTTTTTATTTTAGTTTTAATTTCAAGCTAATTGATTAAATTTAGTATTTCCAATACTTTGCTGTATTTCAAAACGAATTTTAATTTGTTTAGAATGTCTTTGTTTTTTGAAATCGCTAAAAATAGCTAACATCATCCATCAACACAACACAATTCTCTTTATCAAAAAAGTCTTTCAAAAATAAATTGTACTTTTCTGAAACTTAATTTGTTGAATATTAGCTGATTTAAAGTTTAATCAATCTGGTTTGAAACAAATATTTATTTTTAGTTTAAAATATCACAGAAAAGCATTATTAACACGGAGGTAATTCTTTTTAAGAGGAGTTGACAATTGTCTTAATAAACTTAACTTTGGGAATTTTTTTTCGAAGGGAAGCAATTACTTGACAAATAGGACGTGAAGGCCATTTTTATTTTATAATTTTTTTATGTAATTTTTTAAATACTTTAATCTTAATCTGATCTGAAAAATTAGAAAAATATGCTAGTATTTATTTTATATTTTATTGTATTTTACGTACATTTTTACGTACATTAAGAAGACCCTTGTTAAGGAAATTTTAAATTTACTATAGTTACCACATTTATTTATTGATAATGGACGTCCGAATTTATAAAAATTGGCATGTTTATACATACAAAAAATATTCAAAATTCTTCTTAAAATACTGAGTTCAGTGAATTATAGGAAGCTTTTCCATTTATGATTAGTATATATAGTTTTATAAAAATATCACCTCTCTGCTACAAATTAATATGAAATTTTAAAAGATTTAAAACATTATTATAATTAAAATATAAAAAAAAATGAAAACAGTTCTTGTAAAAATTCATTATTCATCGACATTTTATTTTCTTAAAACAATAGTGTCCATATATTCATAAAAGCAATTAAAAGCACATCTAATTAAATATGTCTTTGTTTTATTGCATTTTTTTTATTTTACCATTTAGAGTAGATTATCTGCAGCTGGCGGTCTTGTTTGACAAGTAAAATTCGATAGTGTAAATTCTCCAAAGATTTGTTCTTAAAACGAATGTAAACCTTAAGCGCTACAAAAATGAATTTCTCGAAATTTCAAAAAATTAAATAAGTGCGGTGTATAAAAAAAAATTAAAAAATACCAAGATCTTCTAAAAACAAAACGCTTCTAAAATAATTTAATTTATTTGTGGATGAGTCTTGAAAGTTTCATTAAAGTCTGGGAATTTTGCAAGAATTTCCAAATCAATGTGTCTTTCACTGCAAAAAAAAAAAAAAAAATACTAAAATTTCCCATGTTAAATTATACTCATCCTTTGATGCAAGTAAAAACATAATTTTTCATCAAAATTTCGAAGGTTTTAAGAAGGATTAAAAATATAATTTAATAATCAGAAAATCTTTTGAACTTTCCTCTTAACAATAACAGAAAGATTTGGGCGATAAAACTTTGTTTTTATTAAGTTTGAGACATTTTTTTCATCGTGTATGCTCATTTTTTTTAAGCAAAGTTTTGGTGTTACCTATATCATTAACATTGTGGACATGTAAATAACACTGAATGTCGGAAGACAATCATCATTATTTATATTTACACACGATCTCTCGCTGTTATAGAGAGAGGACTTTCTTCCACAATGTGTTTATTCTGAAGTATAGTTTTCCCTCAATGACGTAATTTAATGGATAGAAGCTTTTAAGCATTGTTATGGCGAACTGCTGAAATTCGTTTAATGTATTAATATGGAAATGAAAGACAATTTAAATGATTTTGAAAGAGGTCGATGGAGAATGGCCTGACTGGTTCAAGCTGATAGAAAGGCAACAGTAGCTCAAATAACCACTCTTTATTATGGAGGTACACAGAAGAGTATCTCTGAATGTTCATAACACATTGAACCTTGAAACAAATAGGTTATAACAGTAGCAGATCATGTTGTGTGCCATTACTGCCAGATAGGAACAAGAAACCGAGGCTACAATTTATTATGGATCACAAATACTGGACAAGAGAAGATTGAAAAAACATTGCCTGGCCTGATGAGTTTTGATTTCTACTGTAACATTTAGATGGTAAGAAAAGAATTTGCCATAAATAACATTAAAGTAAGGATCCAGCCTGCTTTGTATCAATAGCTCAGGCTGGTGGTGTAATGGTATGGGGAGTATTTTCTTGGTATGTATTAGGAAACCATGATGACAATGAAAGATTTCATGAAAGTCTAGATAAGTTTTGAGCCTCTCTTTCCAAATATTATTATCTTCTCTCTTTAATCTGGCTTTAACTCATGGTCAGTAAAAGAGGAAAAGAAATTGCGGTTACAATTCGCTACGGATCACAAATATTGGACAAGAGAAGATTGAAAAAATATTACATCGTCAGAATAAGATGCTAAGCGCTTAGATGTATTGGTCCCATCCTGCCTTGTATCAATGTCTCAGGCTGGTTGTGGTAATGTAATGTATAGGAATATTTCCTTGGATTACATTGCAATCCACGATACCAATAAAAGATCAGGTAACCTTGAACCTGGGTGCCCGCAAAAAAAAAAAATAATAATAAAACAAAAAATTTCGGAGTGTCAAAAGGACGGTTTTTCCATTGACATCGCTATTATTTTAACTACCTTCACTCCTTGGCAATGTTTATTCTTTTAAAAGGTGGTGATTAGAATTTTAATAACACCTAATCATATGACAGTGAATTCATACATTTTCTTTATATATATATATTAAACATTAAAACAGCATAATCCCATATTAGGATTTTTGTTTGTTTTTTCAGTATATTTTTTTCATACTGCCAGATCTATATCCATATATTTGCTTACATACATATATATATATATATATATATATATATATATATATATATATATTTGCTGTTAAATAAATAAAATATATATTTTGCTGTTACATCTATATATATATATATATATATATATATATATATAACAATCAGTCAGTTATGTGCCATGCGTGATACACGCCTAAGCCTGTATCACGCATGACACATGACTTTTTTTTTCACGCTGTTAGTAGCCATTTCTTTCTGCAGTAGACCAGTCGACATCCAAGGCTACAGAACCCGCTCTGTCCTGTCATACCTGGGGGAGAAGAAGACGAATATTAAGTGAATATAATGGATTTGACTGGAATTCGATATCGGCTCTCCGATTCCTCAATCCGAATCGCTATCGATTTCCCCACCGTGCCCCCTCCCCTAGTTGTTCTAAATTCAGCCAACACAGTCTATTTAAAATTTTATTGTATTTTTCCTTTTTTGAATAAGACGTTCTGTATTGGAATCAGAATTTGTCATAAACTGTCTGGAGTTCATGCTTTGTTCTAAATTTAAAAGTGGATATATCTGATAACTTTCCAGCACTTTCTCGTACAAATAGCTGATTGAATTTTAGCCATTTTAAGCCGAGCTCGATCACCGACTCCAGGCAACACCAACAAATAGACATTGACCTTTGCCAGCAAACCGTTCCTTGTTGAAATATTTACTATTTATGAACATATCACGTGACTTAGTTTACTGATACTGCACCTGTGACTTATACGGAAAACGCCGTGGGCCAGAGGCTTAGTTTTTGTTTTGATTTCCATCATCTCATGAAAGTCGTTATTGTCGCTATATCTGGTCAGGTGGCCTAGACGCCACGAGTCCAGAGGTCACATACTGCCGTTCGTACGCACCCTTTATTTACCTATGACCTATATGTTCAAAGTCGAAAATTTGTTTTATAACCTCTTCACCGTCTCACCTGATCCACTTGACAAATTAATGTAAATAAATCAATCACATTTGCTGCGCTGGTGAGGTTCGTTTTATTTTGATGAGATAGATTTTTTTTTTTTAAATTTAAATTACGGATTTAAAAAAAAGAGAAAAGAAACAAAAAAAAATGGTTGTTACGGATTATTTTTTGCGCATGCGTAATGAATACACAAAATAAGAATCAAATGAGAAATGATTTTTTAGTTGAAAACACAATGCAACAAATCACTGTCAATTCCACAGTATTGACAACATAGTATCTTCTAATTTTATCCCTTATCCTTTCCAGTACAACTAAACTTATCTATTGTCTTATGCCTCAGTTCTTCTCTCCCCCTTTAATTGTATCTTCTAATTTTACTCCTTATCCCCACAATATAATTAAGATTATCCAGTATCTCACGTCTTTGCTCTTCTCTTTTCCTTTGCCTGTATCTTCTAATTTCCTCCCTTATCCCTTCCAATACAACTAAGACTATCCATTATCTCATGCCTCTACTCTTCGCTCACATTTTTCCTGTATCTTCTAATTTATTCCCTTATCCCTTTCAATACAACCTAGATTATCCATTATGCCCTATTGCTCTTCTCTCACCCTTTGCCTGTGTCTTCTAATGTTCTATATTACGACTTCCAATACAAATAAGTTTATCCATCTTTATAAATATAAAAATTACCATAAACACTTTATAAAACAATTAAAAATTTAATCATATCAAAGCAAGCAACTCACTTTGCATCAGAAGCAACAGTGTACCAAATAGGATTGAAAAAATGCTCCCCCAAAATACATCGATAAAACTTTAAGGAAAAGAATATAAGAACATAAAAGGGTATTTAAATTAAAAATATTCACAATGCATCAGTATGCCACCGAAAACTTCGTGATCACAATTTTGATCTGGAAAATGTTGTTTTATTAGAAAATAAAGACAATTTACTCAGACGAATATGCATTGAAAGCATTATGGTCTCTGAGGTTAATATACGACGGTTCTTCATCAGCTTATCACTTGTTCTTATTAAAATAATATCAAAACAATGCGCGCCACGAAAATTCTTGAACCAAATGAATATATGAATAAAAACAGAGTTGGAATTAGTCAAATCTAATGTAAAAACGATTTAGTTGAAAAAAAAAAGAAAGAAAGAAAATCCGTTGTTCATTTAATTAACGTGTATTAAGTTCAGTCTCAATTTTTTTGGCCGAAATAAAATCCGCTTTTTTTATGACGCTGTTTTATCAGCGTAACGTGTCAAAATGAGAGTTTTTTAAATTGTCTTCTATATTTATCCGTGATTAACTATAACTAAAAAAAACTGAGGAAAATGTAATGGCCGTTAGAAGTTTCCATATTCAGGGCTGATTGTAAAATGATGGTTAATCTTAACCATCACAGACGACACAGGAATTGGAATACAGGTGGGCTTTTAAATGCAAATCCGATTGTTTTTAATCATGTCACCCGAAGCAAGGCGATAAATATCACTAAAATGTAAGAATTACCGAGTGAAAGAAACAGGAAGGGCGATAAAAGAGCAGGATTCAAGATGGCAGTAGAGGACGATAGACATCGTATTTAAATTTTTGACTATCGTAGTTGACAAGAAAGCAGGAGAAGGAAAAGATTTTCACAAGCGACTTTAAGTGCAGGGTAAACATAGAACTTACGGTTATAACTAGCAATTATTTCAAGAGTGTAATTAAGGGACCTAACTGCAAATTTAGTGCTGCGCTCAAATTCGTGAAGTCAGGTACCAAAGATGAAAATTAACATTTTTTCTTGTGTCAGCCATAAACTTTGACGTTTGAATCAATACATTTTTTCAGGTCGAGAAGTGATGGATGAGAATTATATATATATATATATATATATATATATATATATATATATATATAAGTGTACATCAAAGTTAATACTCAGAGGCGACAGCCTATTTCATTCTAAACGCAATATCTATCCCTGATATTGAGTACTTTAACACATAAATAAAACATACGTTAAATCTATATTTTATCATGCATATATATATATATGTGTGTGTGTGTGTATGTGTGTGTTTGTGTGTATGTGTGTGTGTGTGCACGTATAACACAGATCATTAACGCTTATAAAACATTACTAGAGTTTAACGTATTTAAAGGTGCGCATATTTTTAAATAGTTAGTAAATAAATAAATAAAAGTAAAAAAAAACTTGTCTTACAGCTCGTCAGGTTAAGATAAGTAAGATTTATCTTGCTCCAAAGTGCAAAGCTTGAAGTAGGAAGATGTCTTTTAAATATCTGTCTGTCTATCTATCTATCTATCTATCTATCTATCTAATAAAAAAATGTTTAGGGTAAATTTAATTTCTCGAAATTTTACGAAATTATGTAAAAAAAAATATTTTTAAGATTTTCTAAAAAAAAATTCATAAATAATTTAATTCATTTGTGAATAAATCCTGAAAGTTTCATTAAAATCCGAAAATTATTTGATTTTTTTGCAAGAATTTCCAAATCAACGTGTTTTTCACCTGAAAAAAGCGCTAAAACATTAATCGTAAATATTAAGTCGGCCGCTGACATAAAAAAAAAAACAGGATTTTAACTAAAATTTCGAACGTGCTAGAAAGGATTAAAAAATTTAATAAAATAACAAAAATACTCTGGTTTTTCCTCTTAATAATAGCATAAACATTTTGACGATAAAACGTTGTTCTTATTAAGTTTGGGACCTTTTTTCATCATGCTATGCTGTTTTTTTAACTAGCAAGTGGAGGACCCTATATCTATCTCTGTGTGTATATGTATGCAGAGAAAGAGAGAGAGAGAGAGAGAGAAAGAGAGTGAGAGAGAGTGAGAGAGAGTGTGTGTGTGAGGGAGAGAAAGAGAAAGAGAAAGAAAGAGAGAATGCGGGAGAGAGAGAGAGAGAGAAATACATAAATATCAAAAAATCATTATTGTATGGTGACTATTAGTTTCACGTCTTAAGCGATCATCAGTCATATTTTACTGATCGCTTGAGGTACGAATCTGACTGTCGTGATTGCTATTTCTATCAAATCCCGTTCTACCATCCATTGAGCCAAGATCATCAAGTATGGTACGCGCTGCTTTCCTCTGTCCCTCTTTCCCTCAGCCCTGTGAGTATCATATTTTCCAAGTCATCCTTCCTCATTACGTAGAACTACATTCCTGTTGCTTCAAGTCTCTTCTTCATCTTTGAGGAGATTGTCCAGCATTCGCTGCCATACAGAAGGGCAGATATCACATAACGCTTTTCTTTGTTGGTAACGGAATTTTCCTGTCTCTTAATACCCAACTTATCTTTTGGAAGGCATCTTTGGCTATCCCAATACGTCTTCGCATCTCAACTTTGCACTTTCAGACCTCTGTTAGAACACTTCCAAGATATTTAAATATTTGTACTTGTTTGATTTGAGTATCCCCGATTTGTAATTTGCATTTTTTTTTTTTTTTGCTGATAACCATGCATTCTGTCTTCTTGTAGTTTATACTTAGTCCTTTCTTCTCGCTTTTCTTTGCTGCGTTCTGGAGCTTTTGTAGTTTACTTTCCGTATCTGCTATTAACACTGTGTCATCTGCATGTCTTATGCTGTTAAGATTGTTGGCGCCAATAATGAATCCTGGTAGGACTTCTAATACTCACAGAATTCCCACAGTGTATAGTTTGAATAAATCCAGTGAGAAGATACATCCTTGTCTTACATCCTTTTCTATTTGTGAATATCTGCTGAAATCATGTTCTGTCCGTACGCAGGCGGTTTGCTGCCAGAATAGATTCTTCATTATTTTAATACCCTTCCCAAATATGTCAAGGTTGCTAAGCAACCCTAACAGATCTTTGTAGTGTACTTTATAGAACGCCTCTAAAACCCTTTTCCCAAACCGAAGCAGATGACATTTTGTTTCTGGAGCTCTTTATTTAATGAGAGGTACGCAAATTGTTTTTTTTTTTTTTTGTTGTTGTTGTTTTTTTTTAATCATTTCATCCCAAGCAAGGCAACAACGCCACTAAGACGCAACGGGGGCTACTGGGAGTGAAAGAGAATGAGAAAAATTTAGAAGGAAACGGAAACTCAATTCTAAACAGAGAACAAAGTATACACCTGTACTTTTATTCAAAGACCGGGAAGAAAGGAGTGTTTCCATATTAGTCATATTTAGAAGAAATAGTACTTTGTCTCTACACTAGTAGTATTAATACCTTGTTTCTATATTAGTGTTATTAGTATTTTGTCTCTACACAAGTTGTATTAGTATGTTGTCTATAGTAATAGTTTTTAATCAATTCACCCCAAGCAAGGCAACAAAACCACTAAGACGCAAGGGGCTATTGGGAGTGAAAGAGAATGAAAATTTTTTTAGAAGGAACCGGAAACTCACTCATAATCAGGGAACAAGGAATAAACCTGTTCAAAATACCGGAGAGGAGAGTGAACCGAGCGATAGTGTTACGAGATGTAACATAGACCCGAGGAATATATAAGAGGCGTTATGATAAAAACAGAAATGAAGAGGATAATAGTCCGAATGGTTCACAGCATAATGCCGATGTTACGTGACAAAATTTCAAATTCAACTCTAGATTTTTTAATTTTTTTTATTTATTTATTTATTTTTTATATTTGCAGTTTGTTTTTGATTTTGTCAGCAAATTGTTTTTCTTTTAAATATTGGCAAACAGTTATTAGACGGCGTGGGACTACTTAAATTAACAGACCCGCCTATGAAAAACAGAGAAGAATTTGTTTTGGGGAAGAATTTGTGTAGATTAGCCTTCCTTAGACCTTCCCAAGGCCGTGAAATTTCTCAGAATCTAAAAATATTGATTTTTATCGCTTTAGAAAATGGATCTTGTTCATAATATAAATAAAGAGACACCTTGCCGCGGTGCAATGTCTCGATAAAACAACTAAGTAGTGTGTTTGATCCTCATTGGGTGCTCCATATTTTCAATCTTGTGCCACATCTAAACTACACTTAGAAAATAACCATAAAATTATTTTACGAACCAGTAACAAACATTTACGAAATAATCTGAACTACGCTTAGAAATTCACCATAATATAAATATATTGTCAAATCGATCTCTGGCTTTTTAAAGCGTAATCTGCATTACGTCTTCATACCTACAGGGTGCAATGGATAAATTGTCGTCTAAATTACGCAAGAATTAAAATAACACTGACATCTCATTTTAATAGATATACAGGGTGCAATGGATAAATTATCGTCTAAATTACGCAAATATGAAAGTAACACGGATATCTCATTTTGACAGATATATGTGCCAAAATTATACAAAAATATCTTGAAATATTAAATAGTAAATTTATTCAATAAAATCGTCATTGGCTTTAATAACAGAATCCAGACGACCTCGGAATCTCTTGCAACTCTTCTGGAGTGTCTTCTTGTTGAATGCTGCTATAATCCTTTCCTTTCAGTTAATCTCTGGTGTTATAATGAGTTTTGTTGATCTCTCGCTCAACTGCACCCCTCCCCACATAATAATCAAGGGGTTTGCAGTCTGAGGACTTAGGTGGCGAGATGTAATGGGTGATGTGCTCGCAGAAATTGTCTGACAGCCATGACCGGGTAATTCTGCTTGTGTGGCATAGTGCAGAGTCCTGTTGCCAGACATTAGGTCTTCCAGTAGTCACCCTCTTGACTAGGGACAGCACTACCTCCTCAAAGTAGTTGATGCGGGCCTCCATGTTGAGTCTGAGGCTCTCACCAACAAATTTGGGAGTTCGTTTCTTATCAGAACGACCTGAGTGTGTTTTCCTAACTGTCGTACCTTCGTAATCACCAATACACTCATCCAACTCTTTCCGAATCCTTTGCATCATCCTCAGATTGACACCCAAACTCTCTGAAATTTTTGTGTTGGAGCTTCCGGTGCAAATACCAAGCAGTACAACATGCTGTTTCCAAATTTTGGGCGTGGTGAATTGCGTCATGGTGCTTTTTGTCTCACAGAAGGTGCCCAACTGACCATACTATACTCAGCAGTCGACAAAATAAAAAAGCAACGCGCATGCGCGAAATTAAAAATATAAAATGGCGACAATTTACCCATTACACCCTGTATATATTACTGATGTTATTTTTTTAAATCAATTCTTAAATAGTATGTAGTTATCAATGATATATGCAGTTTCAAACTTGATATTTGTAAATAAAAACAAATTACATTTATATAGATAAGTCTATAAGAAGTCAGAGATTGATTTGACACTGTGTTTGTGTTATAAACAAAACCCCATTCTAAAATGATAAAAAATCAATATTTTTCGATTCTGACGAATGTGGTTTGATGAAGGTCTACTGAATGTTAATCTACAAAAATTGTTAAAAATTATTCTTTATTTTTTATGAAGGTCTTACTCAATTAAAGTTGTGTCAACAGTCTTGGAAATCACTGAACTCATGGAAAAGTCATAAAAGTTTTTTTTTTTTTATCTGGAATTTGTTATGGAATGTCTTGCAATTGTCCTGGGATTTGACGTCTTGTATGACATTTCATATAATGTAATTACTGAATTGATTAAATGTTAATCTTAATAAAATGTGTTCTTGATATACAATAAGATGAACAAGGACTTCACATTTGAAAAATTCTTTCTGATACTCAATTACCACCTTATTTCGGCTTTCGATAACTTGAGGTACGTTTGCCGAAGTTAAGCAATGTCGAGCCTGCTCACTACCTAGATGGATGACCGCTTGGGAATACTAAATGCTATAAGCTTGGATGTGTGGGTGGTGTAATGGAATTGGAAATTGTAGGTCTGAGTTACAATTCCAGTTGGGTATATTATATTCATTTACGAGGCCAAACCCTTGGGAAAGGTATGAATCCGTCTCTTCTTCCCATTGCTATGAGTCAATTAGTATAATTAATATCGGTAAATTATCTATCCAAAATTTTTACAATCTAAAAATATTTCCTGGTTTTGAAAATAACCTTTAATGTGCCGATAAGCCGTAAAAAACGAATCACATAATCAACTACGTACACGTCTCTTTCTTTTTTGATTTTGTTTTGTATGCGTTCAAGTATCCGGTAAGTAAGAAACATGTTTTAACTCGTTGATGCTGTATTCGTTTTACAGATAATTGACAGAATGAGAAATAGCGTCTTTTCATGCGATATCATAGTAGGAAAAGTTCACATATGATTATAATAATGGCCAAATTGACCTCTTTGGTTGGTAGCTAATGAAAAGTGACAATACCATAGATGTGTCAAGCGTGAAGATAAGTTCTTTATTCAGTCGTATTAAGGGATCTAAGCATCAGAAAAATGTCTGATTGTCTTGGCCTTGCTTTCATTCGGTTTAATGTTGTTTATCTATGTCAGGGGTTCCTAAACATTTCTGCGTCATCGGCTACATGAACAAAATTTTTCCAACGCCCACCAATGCAGGAAATATCCAAAATCACATCAAAATTGTTTCGTAAAAATCTGTTCAGTCAATTATGTGCCATGCGTGATACACGCTTAGATTTTTCCAGCAGTAGGTTGCCATTTCTTTCTGCGGTAGACCAGTTGCCATCCAAGAACCCGGTCTGTCCTGCTATTCCCCCATAGCTGGTGGGGGGGGGGGAGATTCATACCTTTCCCAAGGGTATTAGCATGTAAGTGAATGTAATGAACTGAACTGGAATTCGAACACGGCTCTCCATTACTTCACCATGACTCCCAGTTTGCTACTGGTTCGTAAAATGACTTTATGGTGATTTTCTAAGTGTAGCTTAGGCGTGGCAAAAATGCGTGGGGGCACTCAGTGGGGATCGAACTCACTACTCAGTTGTAATTATTCTACGGAGATAATCTTGTTAACCATTACACCACGGAGAGACGGAACTGTATTTATTTTATAAACAATAACTTTCTTCTCAAGCAATAAAAATTAATATTTTTATTGTTTGACAAATTTCATAGCTTGGGGAAGGTCTAAAACCCATTACACCACGTTAAGGTGCCCCATAAACTGACTTTATGATGTCATTAAAAATACCAAAGGGAGGTAACAAATAATGCTGATTTATGCGGAGCTGCTGCTGCTACTCCAGTATTAAAGAACAAACAAAAGCAAAATTAACCATTAAAAGCTATATGTATAATTTAGTATTATGGTCAAGGTTAGTTTTATTAGTGTTGACAAAAAAAAAACAACAATTATAAAACTAAAAATAATATGTGCAAGTGACAAAGAATAAAAATTCAGCGAATATTTTTTATGCCTAATACTGAAGAACTTTTTAAATGTTAATGAAACTATAGAAAATATCAAAATCACCCGCCATTTTATGTCCAGCTGCTCAGGTGTGTTCACTCTGGTTGGGAAACCCTGATCTATGTAAATCTGCTTGATTCTTGTATAAACGGGTTGGTTAAGACAGTGTCTCTTTATTAAGTGCCGACTATACTGATTTGGAATCAAAAAAACTATCATCTGGCAAAATGTTGATATTTTTTTCAGTAATAATCCCCATGTACAAAAGCCCAGAAGGCAGAGGTTTACAGAGTAAGAGGTAAGAGGAAGGGTTTATGGGTATATGGGGGGGGGAGATAACAGTTAATGCTATACATGGACAAGTTAAGATTCTAGTGATCGGGGAAGGAATTTCTTCTGAGTCGGTTCCCCCAAAGCAGCGGTTATTGAGAAGAAGCTGTTCGACTGGAACTTACATCTCACCAATGAAATGAAAAGGGAATGAGGGTGGTTAGCTATAATGGGCGTGGCATGACGGGTCTTTACCGTGGAGGTTAGAACTTGTGGAACTAAGGAATGTAGTTCATCTGAGCACTTTTCATGGAAATAGAGAGAGAGAGAGAGAGAGAGAGAGAGAGAGTAGCGAGTGGCTTGATACGTTTCATGGAGAAAGAGTAGACATGATTTTAAAGACTAATCATATATATATATATATGATTAGTCTTTAAAACATCTCTATATATATATATATATATATATATATATATATATATATATATTAGTCTTTAAAATCATGTCTACTCTTTCTCCATATATATATATATATATATATATATATATATATATATATATATATATATTTTTTTATCAACACTCACGATGAATTAATAGATTTATGTCATTGGCACTTTAGGTATGGTCGTATCTGTCAGGCTGTTTGACATTGTGCAGGAAATTTCTTGTTATTGTACTGGAATTTTCTAGTGAATATTTAGTAGACACCCTGTTAAAGGTTACGTCTATATGACTTTTTAATTCAATCGTTTCACCTCAAGCAAGACAACAATGTCACTAAGATGCTGGGAGTTAACGTGAAAGAAAAAAACAATTAAATTATTAAGGCTCATTATTCAACATGTTTTTTTTTTAAAAAGAATCCGTTGTTGTATGAGAGAAGAGCGTTTATTTATCAGTTGTTTCGTCTAACCATCTTTCTCTCACCACATTCACTATGAATTACAACCATGCGATCATTTCACCCCAAGCAAGGCAATAAAGCCACCAAGACGCAAGGGGGGTTACTGAGTGTTAGAAAATATGAGAATACTATTAAGGAGCACGGTGGAGCAATGGAGAGCTCGGTGGAGTAATGGATAGCGGATTGAGAAATTCTCATGTTTTCTAAAACTCAGTAACCCCTACTGAGAGTTTAACTGATCACATCTAAATGAAATGATCTTATTTATCAATAAAAAAAACCCGGACGTAACGGTTTGCAAAACGAAAACAGAGAACCGTGTTCAAATTCCAGTTGAGCTTGCTTAAATCACTTCTGCACTCATGCTGTTGTGAAAGGCATGACCTCAAGTATACCTTCATTTTGTCCTGTCTCCAATTATTAGGTTGGTGCAAAAATAATGACGTAAAAAATGTCGTTTTTGACGTTAAAAAATACGTCAAAAAACGACATTATTACGTCATCATTTTTGCACCAACCTAATACCTTGACTTGGTTACTCACCAAATTTTTTTTTATTTATAAAAATGAAACATACGAGAGATATACATGGTATTTATAGACAAATATGTTATCTTGTTGCTAGTGACAAATAGAAACGCTTACAGTTTAAAATTCTAAGCTGAAATGTACGGATGTTGCGAAGAAATTTCCTCTCTAATATTTCAGAGGTTATTCCATTTCCTCAAACAAACGTTGTATAGATATTTCAACGGACTAAATAGGCTTTTATTGCTCTGCAAGAGCAAACAGAAAGTATTTTATATCAATAGCAACGTTTTTTTCAAAAGATGAGTTTTTTCCTGTTTTTTTTTTTTTAGTTTAGATTCACAAATATGTCTGAGATTAAATTGGAAAGAAGTTTACCTACATTTTCAAATAAATTTTAAAAAAATTAAATAAACTAAAATAGAATATGAAAAAAATCGCAAATGATTTAGGCAGTGGAAAATGTTTTTAACAAATAAAAATGAATCCACGATTGAAAAAAAATGGCCGAAATTTACTGGCAAAAAGATATTAAGATGCCACGCAAGCTTGAACTGATATTACAATTTTTTTTGTACTAGTAATAGTAGTAGCAGTAGTAGTATCTGTGATGGATGTTGTAGTAGTAGTATTTTTATTTGCTTTGTCGTTTTGTGGCCTTTTAGATATTCTAAAGTTTGTCATATACGCGTAAAAATGAACACACAGACATATACACCATTCCACCTCGCCATCGTCAAACACAAAAGACGCTTTTAGTCTGAGAGCAGACAAAAAAAAAAATAAAATAAAAAGAGATAGTTTCTGGAAGTTTCAAAATGGCCGACATATGCGAACAGACCATAAATGAAAAGATTGAGTATATGCATTTATATATATATATATATATATATTTATATATATATATATAATACAACTTGGTAGTTTTATGTCAGCTATGATATCACAGGTAGGATTTATTAATGTCGAAACTTTCGGCAATTTCTGACAATATTGGCGATGGAGGCAACAAGTCATTGTTATACATTATTTACATTATTCGGACTATTGTCCTCATCTTTGTCGCCATATTTATTACAACATTTCGGCCGTTGTACGCTCCGGCCTTCTTCAGGTAGTTGGAATGTCGAACTTAACCCTTTATTTCGCTCACTGGGGTAGACTGTTCTAGTTCCACGTTTCATGTTTAATGGATGTCAGTTATCAGGTATCTCCTGTTAATTTCCCTCTGAAAGTTCTCCACTGCCTTAACCGGGTATTGAACTCACACACTTTGACGTAAAACGGCCGAAACGTTGTAATAAATATGGCGACAAAGATGAGGACAATAGTCAGAATAATATAAATAATATACATAATACCTCATCTCAGAAATATAGACAATCATTGTCATATCAATGCTTCTAGATTCCCTGTTTTGTGAATTTATTTTACCCGGACTCACATGTGTCCACCAATATTGTGTGCGAGACAAATGTATCAGAAACGTTAAGCATGTACTAAAAAAACGTCTACACCTCCTAGCAACAAAGAGCTGATTCCCTAAACAATATATATATATCTTTTTAAATTGGTATCACCCCAAGCAAGGCAGTACAGCCGGTAATGTAAAAATAAAAAAGGATGGGCCGGTAGCGTAACGGACATTGACGGTGAAAGTGAGATCGGCGAGGCGAGTTCAATTTCCAAGCAGGTTATCGCGTTTACTTTTGCACTAATATCCTTGGGGTGGCGGGAAGAATCCGTTTCTCTCTCCACCCGCTCTGATTAGCGTAGTGTGGGCTAGATAGCTTTTGGCGCCAAACAACCTAAGAGATGGATAACTCTGAATTTCATCAAACCTTGTTGAAAGCAACGAGAAACCACAGCACTATCTTTCCTAAGAAAAGCACAGAGTATAAAAAAAGGGAATCTTTGGAAAGCCAGTATCGTCAACATCCCGGAATGATATGGCATTAGTAATAAATAAATAAAAAAGCTTTCAGTTCTTCTTCTTTACTATTATTCACCCAATATAAGGCTCAAGTTACAAAAGAAGGTTACAAAATCGGGAAGTTGTAAGCGCGTAAAGGGTGAGAGCAAGGTTTGCTTATTATAAGGATATGTAGGATAGATAACTCACGATTTGAAGAAGTTAAGATAGTTGTAAACAAAAAGTCATCCTTTTGGGAGCACCTTGGTTGGTTAAGTAAGGCAGCAGCTGTCTGAGTGAAATTGCTTCCTTACTTAACCAACTTAAACAAGGAGGAGCCCCAGAAATGTTGCAGGAGATTCCGAAGTCGTCTGGAGGCTGTGGTTGAAGCCAATGGAGATTTTATTGAATAAATTTACTCTTTAGTCGTTCAAGATAATTTTTGTGTAATTTTGGTAAATATATCTGTTAAAATGAGATGTCAGTGTTATTTTAACTTTTGCATAATTTAGACGACAATTTATCCTTCAAACGCTACACACACACAAATATATATATATATATGTGTGTGTGTGTGTGTGCATTGAGATGTTGGGAGTGTTCCCACGTGTGTGTATTCCAATAAAGACAAACACAGATGTAGGGAAAAATACTGGTATATTTGAAGAGGTATTTAACAACAGAGTGATTAGTAATAAAGAACGCAGGTTAGTAATAACAATTAGCAAGAGTCTAAAGTCCAACGGTATCTTCCGGTCGAGAGACGGAAGTGCAATAGTCTCATGATCTCCTCTACTCCTGATCTCTAGTACTGACCTATATCGTAGAGAGATCAGTCCATTCTCTGGAGAAGGTGGATGCGCCCCAACAATATATATATATATTCCTAATAGCCGTTGCATATGATGTCATGCTAGACAAACTTCCACCTTCTCAAAGAATACCAGGATGTAGACAAAGGAATGCTAACTACCCCAAATACCACACATTGGTTCTTGGAAATGACTGCGATTACCGAAACTCAGTCAGTTATGTGCTATGCGTAACACACGCATAGGCAATCATGTATCTTTCGATACATGACTGACGAGGCAGATTTTTTCCCGCAATAGGTTGCTATTTCTTTCGGCGGTAGACCAGTTGCCATCCAAGGCTATAGAACCCGTTCTGTCTTGCTATTTACCGATAGCTGTGTGGAGAAGAAGATGATTCATACCTTTCCCAAGGGTATTAGCACGTAAGCAATAGATTCCACTAGAGTTCGAACTCGTATTCCTCAATCCGAGCCGCTATCCATTATTCTGTTGAACTACTTGAGCGAAAAATAGCAAAACATGAACTTCGGGCAGTTTATCTGCAATTTCCAACAGAATAAACAATATCTTATCCGAAAATTAGAAAAATATAATAAAAAATTAAACAGACATTGTCAGTTTTTAATTAAATAATATGTGTATATTGTAGGTTACCTCACTTAACTCCGATAAAAACGCCCATTGTGTGGGCCTATTTAAGTCGATACAAAGAAAAACATACTTACTCTTTCTCTTTTTTCTCTTGCTTCCAGATGTAGTCGAACGTAGATAAAGAACGCTGCCGATGAGGCACGTTCACTTCCTTGGTCCTCTGTTGAATGAACTCTTGCGCACACGCACTTACACCCTCGCGTATATCACACACACACACACACACACACTCAAGAACGTTCTTCTAGCTAGTTTTAATACCTTTTCCTTTGATTTTCATTGTGTTCACATGTCATTCCTTTTCTTAAAAACATGCATTAATTGTCGTTTGTTTTAAATTGCATGTTTTGTGAATTTATTTTTACCCGGACTCACATGAGTCCATCAATATTGTTTGCGGGACAAATGTATCATGAGTGTTAAACATGGACTAAAAAAAACGTCTACACCTCCTAGCGACAAAGAGGTGATTCCCTCAACAATATATATATTTTTAAATCGGTATCACCCCAAAAAAGACAGTACAGCCACTAGCACGCAAGGATTTACAGGGTGTGAAGGAATTAAGAACAAAAACGTTAGTAATGAGAAGAAAGAGAAAAGAGCAATCAGGAAGATAGTAGAAAGCGATTGACACACGCACACATACATACATACACACCATACATACATACATACATACATATATATATATATATATATATATATATATATATATATATATATATATATACTTTTGTTTAGGCGAAAGCCTATTATGCGGGGAAGTAGAAAAGATATTAAGCCCAAACTCCAAGGGGAGGGGGCTCTTTTCCGGGCAGTACCTCTCATTCCGGAAGTGGCTGGGATTATTGTTCGGTGCCTGAGGAGTCTCCAAAACGAGAAGTGCTGAGGGGACATGGGTAAATTTTCCATGGTATTGTGAGTCTGTAGGTAAACATTGGTCGGGCTTATAATCGAAACAGCAGATTGGCACTGGCAGAACTTATACGTGAATCTGCAAAGTTGTGAAGTGGATTTTATCGAGAAAAAAACTCTTACTTGGAGTGCACCGACTGTTTATCCCTTATCTTTTTTATCCACATAATCTTCACTACCTACCAACCTTCTCTTCTATTCATCATGACCATTTTGACTGTAAGCCTCTACATTGAGTGGCTCTCGAAGCTTGTGTTGGGTGAAATTTAGCATAAGGACTCAAAACCCACTCTGCCTACTCGAGCTCGTATTTCCCTCGCGTTGCATGGTCTATCCAGAAAGTATTCCGCCATTTTGAATATCTCAGGAATCGGTTAAGCGGCCGTGATATAATTTGGCAATCAAATAGGAATAAACTTGATGCGCATGAATGTACGGACACTTCTCCTCTGGTTTTAATCAGTTGACAGTGAAACGCTATTGAATGAGCTTGTGTACTGTGTAAACGTCACATTCATCATAACTGCAACTCACTTCTCGAAGTGGATATTCTTTTTTTTTCTTTTTTTTTTTTTTTGCAAAGCAAATGACAATCATGGCCAAAATTTGCAGGTATTAAAGAACAGAAAGCTGTGGGAAGCCATCCTTACCTATGCCATGAATAGACGTGGTCTCTAAAGAGAGAAAACGATCAAAGGCAATGGGATGAATGCTGAATACCATTCACCAGCTTGACAATAGTTGCCAGGACGGAGGAGTTATTATCTTTGACTCGTATATTCCGTGTGGGTTAAATCGAGTTTGTATCACAAATAGCACAGTGGAAAAGGAGAGAGTCAAAATGTAGTACATGCTCTCTTTTCTGCCATTTTGTTTTTTGCTTTTTTGTTTGTTTTTTTTTTTTGCATTCGGGCAAGCTCACAGAAAACCTTTAATTCCTGTCACCGGAGATTTCCAATTCTTTTGCAGGAACCCCCTAACTGCACTAAAATAGGAGTTGGTAGATGAAAAAAAAATACTGATCTGTTACGTGACAACTGTCCTTTTTTTACGGCAGCGAATGATGGACAATTTCCTCAAAGATGAAGAAGAGACTCGAGGTGACGGAGATGTGGTTCTACAGAAGGATGCTAAGGATATCGTGGATCGAGCGTGTGAGCCACGATGAAGTCTTAGAGAGGATACAAACAAAGAGGAGGCTTATACTTAACATCAGGAAGAGGCAGCTGAAGTTCCTGGGATACATAACAAGGAAGGAAGGCCTGGAGAATCTGATACTCACGGGTCGAATAGAGGGAAAGCGAGACAAGGGAAAACAACACATGACATACCTGGCGGCCTTAAGCAAGTGGATGACAGAACGTAGTCTGGGGAATGTGGCAGAGGGAAAGAACTTGTCGAGAGCTGCAAGGGATAGAAGGGCGTGGAGATCCATGATCGGCTACATCCTGAAAGGACACGGCACATAAAAAGAAGAAAAATACAAACGACGGCATGACAGTATCGCAGTGACTTATGTCCTCAGTTTATATTTACGCTTTAATCCGACCCTGGTGTTACATCTTAGTACCCTGGAGAGGTAGGTAAATACCAATGTACGGAAAGTCCACAAAATCCTCTATATAACATTAATAACCAAGTGTTTTCTTTGAATTTTCTTTTCTGTGTGGACCCACCCTGCTGAAAATCTTAGCTCCGATCCTGATTAGTATTTACTAGCAGCATGGCCCGGCGTTGCTTGTGCTTGATTAAAAAATCGTACGACTCATACAGCAATCGCTATCACTTGACTTAAAATATTTTTGCCCTTCCTTGCCATTAAAGGAGTGCCCTTTGCCGTGCTGGTGTTGCCACATGCCTTACTTCTTGCCTATCTCACACTGCGAATTTTTTCTAAGCTCTATACTAAACATTAAATCTGTTACGAAAAAAGAACTAAACAAAATGAACACAAAACGATCAGCTTTAAAAAAAGGACTTGTAACTGGAAAAAACCGAATGAAAAAAGAATGTTAACAACAAATACTTTTTCACACCCAACCCAGTTCTGCGGAATCAGAATCAACGTTGAGTTTAAGCAAGCGAATGGGCCAATTGGAGTAAAGTGCCATGCAGATTTAAATTTTTCCCACTTGTGAAGAATGCAGTTATCGATTTTTTTTGCATGCTAGCATGCTAGTTAACATTCGTATCAGTCAGTTGTTGGCTCTCACGCTGGCCAATAGAATCTTTCTGCCTATTCGTGGCAGCCAGCTATTGGCTCTCACTCTGGCCAGTAGAAAATGGCCGCAAACTACATGAAAACTGCCGTAGAAGCATGAAAAAATCGATTATTTCCACTGTCGATGGGAGTTGGGAAATGCAAAGTCGGTCTTCGCCTTCCCGCTAATTTGGAGCATGTGAATATAAATTTTGGTGTAAATCCATTGAAAATTGCAGCCGTGCATTCGTTACAGACACACACATCCTGCCTTTTATAGTTAGAGATTATGCTTATCTAAGAATGGCAAATAACCCAATTTGTGAGGAAATTGAAGTGAGCAAGATTTGCGTCAGTATACTAGGAACATTTTCTAGCCTTAAAAAAGCAGCATTTGAAAATACTGGCTTCTGCCGAGGATCGAACAACTAAAATTATAATTATATTCTGTCTGTTAATGATGATTACTGACGATTGACAATCTTTCTTTCATTTTTTTTTTAAACTTATTTTTTCATTCAGTGCAAAAATTTACTCCCCAATTTATAGGCAGAAGCACACAAATGCATGCTGGGATTTCTTCCCAGCCAATAAAATAGGCCAGTTCTTGTTTTCATCTGACTCAGTCCAGATCTGTCGTTTCAGACGTTTCGGTCTGACTTGTCGAACTCTACCTTTGGACAGACGATGCTATGCCGAAAGGCAGAGTCACGTCTGGGTAGGTAGACAAGCCTAACCCCGTGTATGCGGGATCTACGGGTAATTTTTGCCCAAGCCTTACGGGTTCAGATTCGCTGCACATAAAAAAAAACAAAAAACGGCCTTGTTGGGGATACGAGGTAAATAACCTCAGTCTTGGTCTGTCTTGAAGTGAGAACGCTACGTTCACTTGTCCGAATTTGCTCTTGTGTGTCAACCCCAATTCTTAGTTTGCTAACTTTTTGCCTTATTACTGTTGCTTTACCTTATTACTGTTAATTTGCCTTGCATATATTGTTTGGCTGCTTTATATTATTTTTTACCCTGTTCTTTTTTTTTTCTTTTTCTTGGCTATTGCTTATTGCAAACTTTGTCAACTCTGATTGATGGACCGTTCTGTCACTTATTTGACATTTATCAATGGCCATTTACCCCACACACTTCTTATGATTTGACTATAGATAAAACAGTGCAGATGATTTTACCACAAAATTGCATTAAAACAGATTATAATGTAAAATTTAATTGTAAATGATTTTCTTATAGAAATGCATTGAAAATCAGGAAGAAACAAATTTTCAATGAACAAGAACAAACGCTTTTTAGATGGATGAAATTCGTTTGGTTTGTTTGTTTAACGGCACATCAACATCTTATGGGTTATTCAGTGCCGGAATTTTATTCTCTTGTGAGCTTTCGTAATTCTTTAAAAAATCTTTTAAAATTACCAGCAGTTGCCGGTAATCTTTACATTTTTTTTCACTATGAAAATGTATTACTGTTAATTTTTTCTAATGTATTTTTTATATTAGAAAAAAAAATTATTTGACCCCAGTTTGGTGGTTCAGTATTTTCCCATAGCTACGACCCTAACAGGTGCTACTACTCAGGGTCAGGGTGGACCTGTAAACAATAGTAATTAAGAGGCAACTTCAAGTTGGCATTCATATTTTTTGAAAATGAATCAACTTAACCATAAGTTATGTTTTCATCTCATACATGCCAAAACACCATAATCAGAATTAAGGTATATACTTAGAATGTTTTGTCTTGATAGATTTTACTAGAATAATGATTTATAAATAATGTATTTTTATACTTTCATAATGTTTTGACCTTAGTTTGGGAGTTAACTAATTGCCCATAGCTGAGACCCTAACAGGGGCTACAACCCCAGGTCAGGATGGACCAGGGAACAACAGCGATTAAAATGTGGTTATACACTCCTCCCAATCACAGGACTTGCTACCGGATGTAGTTTATCGTAATTGTTCTGATGAACTTTCCTCTATGGTATCTAGGATTTAAGCGTACTACTAGATTGGCAGCGAGGTTCTATCATTTTACAGTTGAAATGGATAGATGTAACCGTAAGTTCTATACTAATAGTTTCTTCTCTCGCATTTCTCATTTGTGGAAATCTCTTCCGCTATCTTGCTTCCCAGTCAACTTTGTTTTGAAAATATTGAAATGCAAGGTTAATCATTATCTTCATGTTCTTTTATTGTTCTCTCTCCTTAATAATGTTTTTTTTTTCTCATATTCTCTAAAACTCAATAACACTTTGTGTCTTAGTGGCTTTATTGCCTTGCTTGGGGTGAAATGATTAAAAATGTTGTCGGTAAACTATCTGATCCAACTGAAGTAAAGATTGGAATAAAGCAGAAGATATTACTGCTCCTACCCTATTTGCTTTTTACTTTATAATGGTGTTTTACATGGCATTCAAAGACTTTGATGATGGCCTATATACCAGCCGTAACAGCAAAATTGTCCAAATCGTGTAACAGCATAATTGTTCATCCAACAAAATGTTTCATATCTAAAAAACCACTAAACTAACTGAGTTTCTTTTTTCCAGATTTTCAGATAAGACAGCCATATTGACACAATTTGTCGTATGAATCGTTGAAAAACCCTATTCAGCTAGAAAAAGAACAGGTTAAAATCGTTTTGTGTCAGCTCCACTATGTCTTCCCAACTGAGTAATGGTGAAAGGAAAAATCCTTCAGGCCTTGGTACCAATATTCATACTCTGGATTCTATCTTCAAAATCCATTCAAGAACCATCAACAGAATGGTGAATAAGTTTTAAAAAGAGGGAACAGTAGAGAGGAAAACTGGATCAGGAGGTCACAACAGGAAGAGGGATCATCATTTTAACTTAGAGCTAAATACATTCTTATTGTTCAAAGTATTGTCCAATAGTGTTATAAAAACCACGGAGCATTCCAGTAAGATATCTTTAATCATTTCTAGGATACAACGGTTCAAAGCTTAATCTAACAATTGGACAATTTTGCTGTTACACCATTTAGACAATTTTGCTGTTACACGCGGTATACTCTATCGCGCATTTTGAAATCTATTTTAGAAGAATGTAGGCCAAGATGATGATATCCGTTAACATTATTCGAGGTGCAGATGGCTGCAATCTTGTGGCTTATACTCAGGATTAGTTCAAGGATACGTAAATATTAGTCGTTAATATTTGAGTCTATAAGCATTTACTTGGTTCAAGGATAGGTAAATAATGGTCGTTTATATTTGAGTCGGTAAATATTTACATGGTTGGTGGCTCCTTGGTGGGTGCAGAAAATGCTGACGGTGGATTCTAGTCACTGACAAAGAGGGCAGCTGTTGATTAGACTTACGATACAAGTTAATTAGTTTAAGAGACGATTTTTGTTAATTAACCAGCTAATGTATGCAACTCTATATGCAAATGTTCGTACCACGTGACGGAAGACGGCTCACAATGGAAAAGTTACTTTCGAGAGTTCTCAGATTGCAAACATAAAGCTGAAAAGAAGTATTCGATAAGGTCTTCATGGTCTTCGGGGTGCTTACGGACGTATCACGTTGGAACACCGATTCTCGTACGATCGCCGAAGTTAAGCAACATCGAAACTGGTCGGTGCTTAGATGGGTGACCGAAATATGTGGTATAATTATGGCTTTCGAAAAATTACTGAAATGACACATTAAATTCATACAAAATATTTTATTTATACGAATTCATAGCATCTTAACAAGAGATGTACCATGCTACCTGGATAAAAGCAAGTTTTTTTTTTTTTCATAACCTAACAAATAGGAGTAGGTAGGCTTTCCTACCGCCCGGTCCACACTCCTCCCCCTTCTCTTGGACATGAGTAGAGGCTTACGCCTTGTTTATTGTTTAGGAAGGGGTTTTCGGTACTCTCTCTCTCCCCCCCCTCTCTCTCTCTCACACACACACACACTAACCTCTGTATCTCCAGTTGCCTTGATCTATCCACTACTCTTTTCCTCATCCTTTCTTCTATCACTCCTATCTGAACTTGCTCCAAATTTTCTGTAACCCCTTGCGTCCTAGTGGCTTTCCGCACATCATGCATAATTTTTTTTTCATAAAAGATATTCCCAGAGTCTCAAGTCATATTAATCCCATTGTGGTCCTAAATTTCCTCAGTAATTTTTGTTTTCATCCTTTTAATTATGACAGACGTTTAAAAGAAATTCTTCCCGAATTCATTCTCTTACGAAAAATCTTCTCCGGGATGTTAAATTTCTACGCTGGGACTTAAGTGCTTCCAGTTTAAGAATCACTGATGTGTCCCAAACAGCAAACGATTATTAGTGACACACAATATTTTTTTCCAGTTGAATGGGTTTAATATCCTAAAAAGAAAAATAAATAAATAAGATAAAAAAAATAATATTAAAATATGAAAAACTCCCCTGTTTGAACCATAAATACACATCATGACTATTAGGATACATCAATTTTCATTTATTTTTACAATCAAGCGTTATATATATATATATATTACACCCAAACCTTATATATATATCTATGTATTGCACGAAAACCTTATGTGTGTGTGTGTGTGTGTGTGTGTGTGTGTGTGTGTGTGTGTGTGTGTGTGTGTGTGTGTGTGTGTGTGTGTGTGTGTGTTAATTCAGTGATTTATAAATATAAGTGTAGTTATGGACTCGACTACATACGGAGGACGTCCCAACGTTTGAATCTGAGAATAAAACAATACTTCCCCACACCCAGGATTTTGAATCCGGATGCCAGGAAAAGCCAACTAACCAATACTTCTGGCTCTGTTATTGCTGAGCATATGATAAATAGCAGGAATTGTGTGTTTGCTTTTAGTGCGGACCGTTTTTTGATTTTATCTAGGTCCCACTCCTCATATCACCTCAAGGTTCTAGAGTCCTTGGATATCAGATCCTGTGAGCTTTCCCTCTGTAAACAGAATGAATGCTTACTGGGTCTGAATGTTATTGGACTCTAGTTTTCTTGCAATTCATTTTTTTCCTACCATTCGTTATATTAACTTAATTTACACGCGTATATATATTTTTATATCCCAGAAAATGAACTTGATAAGGCTGGGACGAAGCCGGTTGTTTTCTTTTTTTAGCTTTTTTAAAATGCCATATAAATTTTGCTTATTCCTAGCTATCGTTAAATTTTTGTACCATGAATAACTTATTTGAATATATATATATATATATATATATATATATATATATATATATATTACACCCAAACCTTTCAAGCACGCACACACACACACACACACACACACACACACACACACATATATATATATATATATATCACACACAAACCTTACACACACACACGCATATATATATATATATAATAAATTAATTGATTTAAAATATGTTTTTTCCGCTGCACAGTTCTAACCATGTTTCACAAATGGAAGCTAAAAGCTCAGAATTTAATTTTGTAATTAAATTCAAGACATTAGTTCCATTTCATCCTCAAGCGAATTTTGGAGTAGCTTTTTAAAATTACTGGGTTTTAAAGACACAGCTAAAATCATAATTCATGTTTCCAAGGTTACAGATAAAACCACTTTTACTAGACTAGGGGTGTCTGCGCGTTCATTATGTCTATATTTAGATGTATCAGTTATTTGCTACGGTTCGGAGGGGGTAGGGATGTATTTTTCAATGAAATCTAACATCCGTTAAATGCATGTCGTCTGGATTTTTAAAAATTTTTTTATTGTTCACAGCAAAAATTCTTACGGCATTTTTTCCCCTATTTTTTATATTTAAAGATTTTTGGTGGGTGTTTAGGTTAGAATACGCTTTATTTAACTACGATTTGACACCCTCAGCTGAGTCTTCTGATCTCATTGGTCTTTTTATATTATACAACCTTACAGCGCACCGTGATATGAATATAAATGACATTGGTTTGTACAGAGACGATGGACTTATGGTTATTAGAAACTCAACCAACTTCAAAATAGATAGAATTAGAAAGGTTTTATATAAAGAATTTAAAAGCATGGGCTTAAAAATTACGGTTAGCACTAAACTTAAAAAAGTGAACTTCCTAGATATAACATTAGATCTAAATAAAAATACATACACACCTTATAAAAAACCCAACACCAATCCTTTATATATACACCCTAAATCGAATCACCCCCCATCTATAATTAAACATATACCGTTATCTATCAGTAAACGAATTAGTACAAATTCAGCAAATGACAAGATTTTCGATGAGCATATCAATTCCTATAATAAGGCTCTAAAAGAGAGTGGCTACAAAAACCCAAAACTAATTTATATAAAAAATGAAAATGCAAAGCATAGAAAAAACAGATGTAGAAAAACAATTTGGTATGCTCTCCCATACAACCAAATGGTAAAGAACAAATTAGGAGAAAAATTCCTCGCATTAATAGTCAAGCATTTTCCTAGTGAAAGTAAATTAAGTACTATTTTCAATAAAAGCACACTAAAATTGAGTTACAGCTGTACGGAAAACTTAGAAAAAATTATTAAGAACCATAATGCTAATATCTTAAATAAGCACTTATACCAAAATAAAAAAAATTAGACAATGGAAGAATAAAAATAAAAACTGATGAAAATAAACAAAAATTATGTAACTGTAGAAACCCTCATAATTGCCCTCTACAAAATAAATGTCGCACTGAATCAATAGTATACCAATGCAATATCTCTTCGATTTAAATTCCCCAAACAATTTAATATAATATTAAGAGAGTCCGGAAAACATAAAAAATATATATTGGTTGCACTAGCCATGAGTTCAAAAAAAGATTCAACCAACATCAAACCTCATTTAGGATAAATAAATATAAAAATCAAACATCTCTATCGAAATACTTCTGGCACCTAAAAGAATGAAATAAAACACCTACAGTAAAATGGAAGTTAATAAGAAAAGCTAGAATATGTAGGTCATTAAATGACCCTTGCCCTTTGTGCATACATGAGAAACTATATATTACTAAGTTTATAAAAAATAAAAATTTACTGAATCAGAGAAATGAAATAGCTATTTTATGCCGTCATTGTCAAAAATTTTCCTTAAAAAATGTTTAAAAATAAAAGTAAATTTAAAAAGGTGCGATCACGTAATATACATACTTATATTTAACAGGAAAAAATAATTTTATATCCTGTAAGTAATTCTATTACATTTACTGGTTTTTCTTATAAAAAAAAAATAGTGAATTAAAATAACAGTGAAAATATTTTAATGTTGCATTTAAAATTGTATTTAAAACGAATTCTAGCCTAAACATCTTTTAAAATTGTAGTTAAATAAAACGTATTCTAACCTAAACACCTCTCAAAAAGTACTACCGGCACTTAAATGAATCCTATAAAACACCTACTGAAAAATGAAATTATGACGAAAAGCTTGAAGAGGTAGGCCATCGAATGACCCATGTCCTTTGTACATACATGTGAAACTATATATTACTAAGTTTATATATAAAAATAAATAAATAAAGTTTACTAAATCAGAGAAATGAATAAGCTATTTTTACCGATAGTGCCATAAATTTTACTTAAATAATATTTAAATATAAAATTTTAAAAATCGTAATATACATATACTTGATATGGAAAAATAATTTTACTTACTGTAAGTAATTCTAATACATTTACTTCTTAAAACATTTGTTCTTAAAACAAATATAGTATATTAAAAATTAAAAGTGAAAAAATTTCAAATCGTAGTTAAATAAAGCGAACAATAAATTTTTTTAAAAAAATCCAGACGACATGCATTTAACGGATGTTAGATTTCATTGAAAAATACATCCCTACCACCTCCGAACCGTAGCAAATAACTGATACATCTAAATATAGACATAAAGTGGTTTTATCTGTAATCTTGGAAACATGAATTATGATTTTAGCTGTGTCTTTAAAACCCAGTAATTTTAAAAAGCTACTCCAAAATTCGCTTGAGGATGAAATGGAACTAATGTCTTTAATTTAATTACAAAATTAAATTCTGAGCTTTTAGCTTCCATTTTTGAAACATGGTTAGAACTGTGTAGCGGAAAAAAACCACATTTTAAATCGATTAATTTATAATATTAATGCTCTGTAAATTTACATTGAGCACTATTTTGTAAAAATAAAAATATCTATAAGAACACCGGATTATATATCTTACTGTTCTTTCTTTTTATTTATATATACATACATACATACATATATATATATATATATATATATATATATATATATATATATATATATAAAAGTGAACATAGAAGTCAACACTTAGAGGCGACAGTCTGTTTCATGAGATGCAATCGTCAGGCCAATATCTATATTTACACAGGTCTATCTCTGATATTGAGCACTTTATCCCATAAATATAGCACATCTTAAGACTATATTTCTTCGTATATATATATAGTGCCACGCAAAAGTTTACAACATATTACAAAAATGTTTCTTTAGGTATTTCTAACACAGATTAACGAAACTTTTACTGCTATTAATACATATGTTTCATCCTTTAGTCAAACAATCAGATTTTTTAAAAAGTAAACAATAAAAATATCCCACAAAGAAAAACCAATATTTAATAATGCAAAAGTTTACAACACATT
This sequence comes from Acanthosepion pharaonis, assembly GCA_903632075.3. Taxonomy (NCBI): domain Eukaryota; kingdom Metazoa; phylum Mollusca; class Cephalopoda; order Sepiida; family Sepiidae; genus Acanthosepion; species Acanthosepion pharaonis. Next base: position 1,877,311 of record CAHIKZ030005520.1, on the reverse strand, counting down.
ACAAAAAAAAATGTTTCTTTAGGTTTTTCTAACACAGATTAATAAAACTTTTACTTCTAATAATACATGTTTAAGCCTTTAGCCAAACAAGCAGATTTAAAAAAAGAAAAAATTATCAATAAAAATATCCCACAAACAAAATCCAATATTTAATAACGCAAAAGTTTACTATACATTTATTAAATCATCTATTAATATTTCGTAGCGAAACCGTTATTGCTAATTACAGAATGTAGGCGTTTAGAGTTTGTCCCCTATTAATTTCTTGCATGTTTCTTGGTTAATATTTTTTTCCATTCTTTACGACAATATTCCTTTAGTTCCTGTAGGTTTTTTAGGTTCCTTCTTTGAATTCTCAGTTTCAGACCCCTCCATAAATTTTCGATCGGATTGAGATCTGGAGATTGACTTGGCCATTTAAGAACGTTTATTCTATTTGAACTTAACCATGATTTTGTAAGCTTTGCAGTATGTTTAGGACCGTTGTCTTGCTGAAAGACCCAACCTGGTTTCAAGCCCAGCGAATGTGCACTCTGACGTAAATTTCTCTCCAAAATATCCCTATAATATGCTCCATTCGTCCTTTCTTCTATTATTTCAGTATTCCCTACACCTTTGGCACTAAAGCAACCCCAGATCATGATTGATCCGCCTCCAAATTTTACTGTTGGGATAGTATTCTTCGGCGAATATTCAGTACCCTTCTTTCTCCAAACCTTTGCTACACATTTCTGCCAAAAAGCTCAATTTTCATTTCATTTGACCAACGTACATTTTCCCAAAATGCTGCAGGTTTCATATAATGTTTTATAATAATTATATAATGTTGTTTGATATAATGTTTTATAATCCTGTCTAGCGAGAACGTGTTTTCGCTTAAGAAGTGTTTTTTTTTCCTTTGAGTCCTCGAAAAGATGTCATCTCGACGAAGTGAACGACTAATTGTATCTGTACTCAGTTTTACTTCACTTACTTCTAATCCTGCCTGAAGTTCTTTAAGCGTTGCCAACTTTCCCGCCAATAAGCTTGCCGTATGTTCCGTTACCTTTCTAGGACGACCAGAGCTTTTTAGGGGACGTATGGAATGGCACGTCTTCCAGTGACGAACTATTGTACCATCTGAATTTAATGGCACATTTAACTCATTAGATATTTTCATATAACCAAGTCTATTTGTATGAAGGTCAACAATACGTTTATGGAGGTCTTGATCAACTCTTTTGCTTTTCTCCATTTTGTCAATGTTTATAGGACGATTGACAGAAAAAAATGACGGAATACTTTTAATCATTCCTAAAAGTAATTATAAGATTAATCTGGAACATTCTAAAAAAACAACCACCTCCTAATTTGGAACATTCTAGTAAAATTTGAACATGTTTATAAAAAAGCTGTTGCAAATAAAAAAAAAATGTTATAAACTTTTGAGTTACTAAATATCAGTTTTTCTTCATGGGATACATTTTTGAAGTTTTTTTTTTTTAATCTGATTGTTTGACTGAATACCTAAATATATGTTCTACGAGCAGTAAAAGTTTAATTAATGTACTAGAAATACATAAAAAAAACATTTTTTGTAATGTGCTACAAACTTTTGCATGACACACACACACTCTCTCTCTTTCTATCTCTCTCTCTCTCACTATATATATATATATATATATATATATATATATATATATATATATATATATATATGATCAAATTATAGTTTTAAAGTATGCTATATTTATGGATTGAAGTACTCAATATAGAGCGTATATAAATATAAATATAAATGTGAACATTGTTGTCAACACCCAACGGCGACAGTCTGTTTCATGCCTAAATGCAATCTTCAGGATATGTGTGTCCTGTTTTGGCTCGACTATTTATATATGCTGGTTAATGGTGCATTATGGCTATTGCAGTAAGGTCTATATTATATTGTCCTAACGATTATTGGGTGGGTGGTATTGCTTATGTTTCAAATTGTTCTAAAGACTATTGAGTAGAAAACATTGTGGGTACAAATATTATTATTTGTAGGTGTTTTATGCTAGTGTTTGTTAACTTTTTTACTCATTATTTATTATTGATTACTTTATTATTTGCTGTTGATTGTTATCATTACGTTTACTTGTGTTCGTGTGTTCATTCGTTTGTTTACTTATTTATTGATTTACATATTTTGTTTATTTTATTTTACTTATTTATTTTATTTTATTTTTATTATTTATTTTTCCTATCTGTTTTTAGTTTTCTCCTCCAGATAAACTCTACAGCATTTTTATTTATTGTAGGCTGATGCTTTTCTTATTTTTCATGATAT
>CAHIKZ030005520.1:1837500-1870000 GCA_903632075.3 Acanthosepion pharaonis | reverse complement strand
AATCAGTTTTATAATATAATCGGATAATAAAAATACGTATTTGAATAGAGATACGTATTTAAATACGTATTTAATAGAGACAAATGTCTCTATTAAAACTTTTTGAATATTTTGATATTTTTTCATGTTTAATTTGAAGGTCTTAAAAGGAAATTTCTGATTTTTTTTTTGTTAAAAAAACTGGACGATTGAATTAGATACAGAAATTTTACATTTATTAAAAAATATCGAAATATAAAAAATGTCTGCATTTACTATGGAAAGATTATAAATAAAAATTTTCATGTGCAAATACTAATGATTATGATATGTTTGGAAAATCTGAAAGGGGCAATTTCTCAGTACCGCCAATTATGATTTTCCAAGCGTAGATCTGATGTGGTGGAAAAGTCCCGCCAATTATATGAAGAACAGAAGAATAACCATGTGGCAAAGTACTCTAGATAAGTTTTTCATTAAAAAAAAAACAGATTAATAAATATTAATTCATAACATTTTTATTGTATCTTTATCTAGTACCTATATTTTAATTAAAAAGTACGCAAATTAGAAATTGTGACTGAGACTAAAATTTAAGGTACAAATTACGTTATTTCCTATAAACTATTATATTCAGTTAATGCGTTTTCGATTAGTGTGTATCTTTTAATATGCGCATTTCCGTATGACGCGTTTCGTTCTCTAGGACTTCCTCAGACTAAATGTTGAAAGTGGCGGGACTCTGAGAATGTTAAATTATTTTTTGATTTAATATATGTTTTGGGTATAAAATCTAGCCGATTTCATTGAGATTCTTTTTATTTATGTTTCCATCAATTTTGTTAAATATTCCACATTGGGACAATAGAGGATCTCCCAGGAAAGGTGAAACATTGTAAGAACCTGGACGCAAATATACTGTGGATGATCTAGCGATTAAAGCACTTTGATTTTCATCTTAGTAAATTGTTTTTCTCTTTTAATTAGAGTATCATTTTTAAATCAAAATTGTGGTCAGTTTCGTTTCTAAGCAACTAATGCTTTTAATGCTTTAAATGTAAAAGAAGCTTTTTTGTGCTGATATAATTGTTTATTTAAATCCCTTTAAGTTTTTCCTATATATTCGTCGTGGCAATTATTACAGGTAATAGAGTGAATTCCTCCTTCAAGTTTTAGCGTGTTATTTTGTTTTGTATTGATTAAGACTTTTATTGTTTTAGACGTAATTGTGACAAATTTTATGTTGAGCTCAGATAAATTATTTTCGATTGAGGTTGTAATAGAGTTAGTGGATAGAAAAATATATTTTGATTCGTTGGGTTTGCCAGGAAGGTCCGCTTTTCTATTTTGAAATATTTTATATTCCTTTTGTTGCTCACTGAATATGAAATAATTAGGGTATAGAAGGAGCTTAAAAGTATTTTCCATGGATTTTCCTCATCATAAAGCTTTATATATATATATATATATATATATATTATATTATATATAAATAAAAAGAATGAACAGTAAGATATATAATCCGGTGTTCTTATAGATATTTTTATTTTTACAAAATAATGCTCAATGTAAATTTAAAATGTATTCTAACCTAAACACCCCCACAAAATCTTTAAATATACAAATAGAAATAAATGCCGTAAGAATTTTTGCCATTAACAATAAAATTTTAAAAAATCCAGACGACATGTATTTAACGGATGTCAGAATTCATTGAAAAATACATCCCTACCCCTACCAAAACGTAACTAATAACTGATACATCAGAATACACCCATAATGAACACGCAGACACCCCCTGTCTGGTTGAATTGGATTTCTCTGTATCCTTGGAAACGTGAATTATGATTTTTGCTGTGTCTTTAAAACCCAGTAATTTTAAAAGTTACTCCAAAATTCGCTTGAGGATGAAATGGAACTAATGTCTTTAATTTAATTACAAAATTAAATTGGAGCTTTCAGCTTCCATTTTTGAAACATGGTTAGAACTGTGTAGCGAGAAAAAAACATATTTTAAATCAATTAATTTATAATATATATATATATATATATATATATAGGGAGAGAGAGACAGAAAGAGAGAGCTTTATAGTAGAAGGAAATAATGTAGAAAATGTAGAATTTACTGATTCCTTAGAAATTATTATTATTATTATACAAAAAAAAGCGAGCAGATATATGGGCTTTCAAGAAGATCTATATGAGAATATATGCATTCTTCACAAAGGGCGTTGAATGTTGCTGTGATATGTTGCTGTCAGTAGTGGTAGCCGAATCATCTAAAACACACCAGCTCAAAAGATGGTTTGTCCTACAAAAATGGACGCGGGTTCGATCTTTTCCATTGAACATATTCTCTTTTTTACGTCTCTCTTTTATGCAGTGCAGTAAATGTAATTCACTCTAAAAAAAACGAAGTAAAGAAAAACAAAACAAAAAACAATATCGCCCTTTGATCCGTGCAGGGAGAAATTGATTACAAACTGTTTAATGATGGAGATTTTTTCGTTGATAATATATAATATTAGACAGGGAGCGGTAAAAAGAAAGAGAAGTAAACATTGAAAATGGAAGGAAAACATAGGCGTGGCGATCGTCTGCACCAGTTAGTCCTTAGTTGATGAAATGCTCGTCAAAAACCCCGTGGTTGGATGAATGAGAGATAAATCTGAAAAAAAAAAAAGAGTTAAAGAAAAATGAATAACATAAAAACGAAGAAAAAAAACGACAAATTGATCAATATCTATCTCATTGAATGAACTGATAAAGAAAAGAAAGAACGTATAGTGAATGAAATACGAAGGAATGATTGAATGAATGAAAGCATCGTATTATAGCATAATATCAATAACCTCTGGAATGAACGAGGGAAACAGAGCCGAAATAGACGAAGACCTTTCGCTTCAGGATAACGCAGAAAAGATTAACCAAAAGGAGGAAAATGAAAAGATGAAGAAGGGAAGCGAAAAATGGTGAAAAGAACGAAAAGATTAGATCATTCATTTATAATTGCGATGAGGTAGAGAGCACTTTACGATTGTCCATTACTCGTGTTTTTTAGCTACAAAATTATGCATAATGGCGAATGTGAAATCATAGGTAGGATGGGGAGAAAAGAACATTTTCTTTTTAAATCAGTTGCATAATATCAGCGTGACGAGAAATTCTTAAATGTGTGCTTCCGTCAGTTACTCTTCGATCTCTTGTTATCGATTCGTCAGTCCATATATTTCTTTGGGTGTTTAATTTTCTCTCTCTAGGTTTTTCACCTTTATTCTTACATTTTTATTTCTATCAAATTATTGAATAGCATCTTGAGATTCTCCATATATATATATATATATATATATATATATATATATATATATATATATATATATATCAATCATTTCGCTCGAAGCAAGGCAATAAGGCAATAAAGCCACTAAGACGCAAGGCGTTACTGAGTGTAAAGGAATATGAGAAAAAGAAAACATTATTTAGGAAAGGAAAAAATAAAAGAACAGGAATTAAAACAGAATTAAGATGACGATTGACACTGCATTTAAATTTTTGAAGACCAAAGTTGACTGGAAGGCAAGAAGCCGGAAAAGAGTTCCACAAGCTAGAAGTGCGAGAAAAGAAAATGTTAGCATAGAACTTACGGTTACATCTATCCATTTCAAATGTAAAATGCTGAGAACTAGTCTAAAATTCTTGAAGATATCTAAATTAAAAAAGTTGAAACTAACTCTTAATAAAATTAATTATGAATATTGCACAAATGTCTTAAAATGTTTACAGTAGATAGTTTTAAAATATCTAGGTTTTTTTTGTGTGTGTGTTTTTTTTAAACATATGGACATTCCAGACTTATTTACCTCCCCCGACTTGTATATCGTGACATTTAAATCGTACAGTACATAACCTTAGGGTTTTTCAAATAATAGTTAAAGAATTTCACTTTCAGATGAACACAACAATTTTGTCTTGAAAAAAAAAAAAAAAACACACTGATAACGACATTGTGCTAATGTCGAAAGTACTCAAAATAAATGGATATGCATCAAGATGGTAATTTTCTCTCTTCCTTTAATAGGGATACTAAGAAGCTTGTCCGTGAATATGAGAGGATCCTATTGAAAATAAATAAACAAAACTTTTCAATGAAACATATATATATATATATATATATATATATATATATATATATATATATATATATATATAGAGAGAGAGAGAGAGAGAGAGAGAGATAGATAGATAGATAGATAGATAGATAGATCATATTAGTGGTCAATGTATATATATATGTGTGTGTGTGTGTGTGTGAAAAGTGTATATAAATATAAATAAATATATATATGTATAATTATTTATATATTATATGCGCGGTACTTATTAGAAAGCGCTCAATATCAGAGATAGAGCTAACATATTTGGTTGGATAGATGTGAGTTTGTGACCCTGGGTTTCACGCTTTAGCGATCGTCAGACAAACTGATTAATTTTTTTAAAAATTTGGGTTTATGTAGATTGCGTGTATTGGTGCTATTGTGGAAGTGGTGGGGGAAATTTCGTCGCTTATGTCATCGTACTAACGCAAACATCGATGTATGCAGACACATATACATACTTGGTCGTCCGTGAGTCCCGACGGACGACCATGTATGTATATGTTCTCATTGTTGGACTAGAAGAGAAAGCAAAAGCAGAATAAGAATCACGAGGACTGACCAAGCCGATGAGACTAACATAAGAAAAGACGTGCAAGTAGAAATGTAAAACAGAAAAGTCAGACTACAGTTGGATTCCGGGTCGGACTTAACTATTATTAACGTACACACACGGAGAAAACTGAACAAACCTACCATGTTAAGAACCGATAAAATTGCTAGATAGGTAACTGGGAGAAAAATAAAATTTGAGGGTGAAGTGATTACAAATGTGACATTCAATGGAATGATCAAAAAATTGAAAATGTATGTGCTAAGAAATACAGAAAACTTATTCGGTACGGACTGGATGCAAAAATTCGAACTTTGGGATTTACCAATATGTACGTACTGCCAAATTGTAAAAAGTTTATCGACCTAGGCTGATAAATTAAAAGAGAAACTAAAAGAGAATTTCCCCGAAGTATTTTCAGCAGGTCTCGGAAGATGTAAGAAAATGGCAGCAAATATAGAAATAAAAGAAAACGTTCAACCTATCTTCAAGAAAAAAAAGGAGCATACCGTTTACTTCAATAGAAAAAATAGATCAAGAATTGGCTAGACTCGAAAACGCCGGCATATTGACAAAAGTAGAATACAGTCAATGGGCCACACCCACGGTTTACGTCAAAAAAAAAAATATCAGGGGAGATTCGAGTAAGCGCTGATTTCTCAACGGGTTTGAAGGCAGCGATAAAAGACTACCACTATCCTCTACCCAGTCCAGAAGAAGTATTCACGAAAATCGTCCAGAAAAAGGAAGTTCACAGAACCTTTGGTAATAGATCCAAAGAGAAAAAAATATTAAAAACCCCTGCTACGCAAAAGCTTCGGAAGGGGGGTGTTATGGTAACTTACCCATAATAATAATGGACTATTCCTGACATTATAAATACTGCGCCTCTCAAGAGGTATGAGGAGATTGTAAAACGAGGAGAGATGATTGAGAGCATATTGTAAGGACATTGGAATAGTGATACTTGTCGAGACAACATAGTTCACTCTAACCAAATCTGATAGTCATTACTAATACTTCTACTTCTTTGTATTATGTTTCTGTTGCAATATATCTTAATATTCCATACCTGTGTTCGTGTTATTCTTTCATTTGTTCTAACCTTGGACCATCACAGTGGTACAAGGAAATTGGACAATAACAATATATATATCGAAAATCTTAAGATCCCAATAATAGCTCAACTGAATCACATATCACAATATATATATATATATATATATATATATATATATAAATATAATATATAAATGGAAAATCTCAAGATCCCAATAATAATAGCTCAATTGAATCACATATCACGAAGTAACACGGCAGAAAAAACATAACAAGGAATTCTGCAATGCCTCACCGACAACCACAAAATATAACATATAAATAATAAAAATCGACTACCAATGTTAGGAGCATCGACAACTCGACATGAATAAAATGATACCAAATTTAGGAACAAACGTACTAAACATATTTTATATTTTAGTATTAAAAAAAACAGAAAGAGAAAGAAAAAACGACTGTCACGTGATCACGCGGAAAATGAAGAAACCGACAAAGCAAAAATACCAGAAGGATTTGATAATGGCTGACGATAGCCGAATGTACTCAGACATTGGATAACTTATATTTAACTACGTACCAAGAAAATGATCCGAAATATAGAATAATAAATATAAATACAAAGAATTTTCGTTGGTATTTAATGAAACATATATATATATATATATATAACAAAATCAACTATGGAATCTCTACAAATATCCTTAAATGTCTATAATTGGTAACAGAAGCCATTGGTTTATACCAATGGCTTCCCATACTTAATACTTCTCGAATTCACTCTCGCGTGGTCATGTGTGACGTCATGAGCTGCAGTGCGATTTTCGCTTCTAGCGTCTTATATGCACGTGTTTATCGTTGCTAGGAAATCATCCATGTAAACAATCACAGACTATCATCACTGTCTTGTCCGTATATTGCTTAATATGTTGTACAGTAATTGACATCTTTGATAATGGCTTATGTAAGCCGAAAGCTTAGATTGGATTAAAAAATATGGATCAATATTGTGATTTTCTTTCTTCGTTTAATGACAATGTTATTAAGCTTATCAGACGTTATGAAAAGAATTTACATAAAATAAATAGACAACACTTGTCCATATTATTTAATGAAACATGTATAAATATATATATATATGTGTGTGTGTGTGTGTGTGTTGACCTATCCAGACACTTTACGTTACACCTATTCGACCACAGCTCCATCAGAACCCATTTAAGTACACACACACAAACTAACCAGGTGCCATCTGAAAAATACAAGCATAATAACCTCATCCACATGTAAAAAAAAGATTAATAATAATGGAAGCCAACACTCAATAATATTTAACTACGAACACGGCCACAATGTGCTGTGTTCGGAAAATAAAACCTCCCTGTAACTCTAGAAACATAAACACAACCAGTACATCCAGTTAAAAAGTAAAAATGAAATCATCCTTGACAATGGCTAAAAGTATAGCCGAAAGCGCTCAGAATTACAGGATATCTGGACAGTTTCTACACACTCTGTTCCAAAAAATAAAACACTTGTTCGAACACAAGAAAAATTAAATAAAAAACTTAATTGCAGTTTCTTGTCTGTTCGTCTTTAATGAAACATGTATAAATGAAGGATTGCTACCTAAATAGACAATACTGGACTCTCCCGTCGTTTTCGACTTATGAGGATCAAACAGTTCAGTTCTTAGAAGCAACGGCCAGACTACCTGCACATAACCTTTGATTATAGTGATGAACACTTGTGCAGGACCAACCACACTTTTTGGAAGAGCCGGATACAGTGACTTGATGCACAGTCTGCCACAAGGTCCCCAAATGACCCTCTGCATGTTTTGAATTCGGAGTTGTCCTTCCCTTACACTGTTCGCCACCCAAGGCTATAGGACCCAGCCTGTCCTGCTATTTTGGAAAGCTATTTGGGAGAAGATTTATATCTTTCCCAACGTCGACCGGAAAGCATAAAATCCCAAGGGTATTAGCACGTAAGTGAATGTAATGAATTCCTTAATCCGAGGCGTTATCCATTACTCCACCATACTTCAATCTCTCTCTTTCTCTCTCTCTTTATCTATCTATCTATCTATCTATCTATCTATCTATCTATCTATCTATATATATATATATATATATATATATATATATATATAATTAGGAAATCAGTTCATTCTGTTACCTTGGTTCAACATTACAGTATCGTCAGGCGGTTTAATACTACGGTTTCCTGGTCTTATCCAACACTGTCCATTAACCTTATCAGTATTATATATATATATATATATATATATATATATATATATATATATATATATATATATATATATAAGACAAAAAGTAGGCAAAGTAACAATAAGGCAAAAAAGTTCACAAAGTAAGAATGGTGTTAACACACAAAAGGGATACAGACAAATTATAACCGCGTTCTGACTTCAAGACAAGAAGGAACAAAATATGGTGGAACCCACTAAGAAATGGTCTATCTTTATTGGCTAGAAAGAAATCCCAGCATGCATCTCTACGATTTGTCTATAAATTTGGGGACAGGGATTTAATCTTTGTAATCACACTTCTCTTTCGAATAATGTTTGAATTTCCTCCATCCAATCACAATCAGAATTCAACCCAGTATTCATTACTTTGTTGAAAACATTCTCCCGTAACCAGAATTCGGTAAGACTCGGTTGGTCTAAAATGTTACATAAAAATACACCAGGCTGCCGACGCCTCACCAGCAACTTTTATCTCTAAGAACAATTCAGAAGATAATTTTATCCGTTCCATCTCTCAACGTATATGTAAATCTCTCTCCGGACTTAAAGTCATTTTCAAAGACATGCGGATCTGTCTGTTCAACATTTCAATATTTCAACAAAAACAGAAAAAATCAATTTTGGACATTTTCAACAGACAGACATTGTCTGTTAAATTTAACAAAAGTTTTTATAGATACACACAGAGAAACACGCGCTCACAAACACATACATATATATCACAATGAACGTGTTTTTTAAAATGTATGTATATATACATATATATATAAAAGTTTCAGATAGAGTATATCTCTAAAAGGACAATATGAATAAAGATAAAAGGAAAACTTATCCGACACGGTTTGTCCTTTGTGAGATATTATCAAAGTTAATGCAAGGATTTTATTTGTGCCAAGTATTTATACACAAGAGCAAAAATGTTATCGCTTTTTCAAAATTTTACTATAGGTGTGCTCATGAATATTCATCAGGTTAGAGGAAAAAAATCAGGCAAGTTCATGGACGTGAGGTGATACAGTTCAATGCCCAATAAACGAAAGTGTGTCATTGATATATATATATATATATATATATATATATATATATATATATATATATATATATATATATAATTACTATATATACTAATTTACGTATTATTTATATATATATATACAATATTCTTTAACCCCGCTCCGTATAATAATGCAGTAAAAACCAAGCAAGCAAAAACATTTTTGAATTTAAATAGCGGTCAGCTATTGAAAAATGATTAATGAGCTAAATCTATATATGCAACATGGTTAAATTGATTAATAACCATAACAATAAAATAACGAATAAGGCAAAACCGTGAATAATTCAACGAAATGCAACTGTCGATTAAGCAAGAATGCCCATTACAGAAGAAATGTTTAACTAGAAATGTTGTTTATTGAGCTACAATCTGTGATAATGATGACGTGCAATATTACATTTGGTCCGCGGAGTGTGTGAGAAAAAACAGGTATTATAATTAAATGTCGATCATTGTAATACTAAATTTATTCAGGCATCACGAGATTGATACAAGTTATCTTTGGGCTCTAGAAAAGATGCTCAAAATGGTGGCCTTTAGCTTTCAGGCATTTTTAGTAAGGCAAACTAGTGCTTGGCAACGTTGGTCAATGTGTCCAGTCGGATTGCTGCACATGCATTTTCTATTTCTCTTCTCAGGGTCGCCAATATAATGCCAACTGTCGAGGAAATATCGTACAACAGTAAACAGTCTTATCGCAATTTAGTAAACTACAGAAGACGAGTTTCTCCTTTGCTGAAGTGTGTGTACATTTTATGGCGGAATCTGTATATTTATAAAAGCGGTGCCAGTCTGTTTCATGCTTGAGCATGCATGAAGCAGATTGTCGCCATTTGGTTTTGATCTCAGTGTCAACTTTTATATTTACATACATTCTATTTCTGATATCGACCACTTTTTCCCCATAAATATAGCATACCTTAAAACTATATTTTTATCATATATATATATATATATATATATATATATATATATATATATATATATATATATATATTATATATTGCTCTACTTAGCCTATTGAGCTGTCTTCGTTTAAACTTATTACTTTTCTTTGTACCAGAGATTTAAGGTACTGGATGATTAATTTCATCCTGTTCGGAGGTTTCTGGCTCTTTTTTTTTTCAAATTTTTTCGTTGGGTGCCAATTTGTTTTGAAAATTGTGCTATCCCGGTTTTTTCACGCACTGGCACTATATATATATATATATATATATATATATATATATATATATATATATATATATATATATATATATAGCTAAAGTAGTAGCCGAAAACGATTGGGACAATGGAAATATGGACAGTTTGGCACTCTCTTACACCCACTAAACAGAAAACTGTAATATCGGTAGAAAAAACAAATAAAAATTAATTTTCCTTGTCTCTCATATTTAACGGAATAGATTTAAAAGAAAGGTTACTCTCCAGACACACACACACACACACACACACATATATATATATATATATATATATATATATATATATATATATATATATATATATGTGTGTGTGTGTGTGTGTGTGTATGTGCGTGAAGAAATATAGTTTTAAGGTGTGCTATATTTATGGGGTAAATTGATCAATATCAGAGATAGACCGTATGTAAATATAAATATAAAAAGTGAACACTGACGTCAACATTCAGAGGCGACAGGTTGTTTCATTCTAGACGCAATCGTCAGGCCGATGATTGTGCCCAGTATGAAACAGCCTGTCGCCTCTCAGTGTTGACTTCAGTATTCATATATATATATATATATATATATATATATATATATATATATATATATATATATATATAAACAAATGTTTGGAGGTACAAAATTTATAAATAGTTTTAAAAACAAAAACCATTGATTTTAATTTTAAAAGTCTCTAGGGCCCTTTCAGAGGGGACATCTCATCAGGAGACAATCGTTGGATTAGGGAAATGAATAATTAGCGATATTGAAAAGCAAAAAGGGGAAACACACTAAAATAACGAACAAGTATATATACTATATAACGAGTTCGTTAAATAAATTAGCGAGGACAGTTAAAATATCCCTATTATTCATTTTGCTTAATCCAACGATTGTCTCCTGATGAGATGTTATTGAAAGGGCCCTAGAGACTTTTTAAAATTAAAATCAATGGTTTTTGTTTTAAAACTATATATATATATATATATATATATATATATATATATATATATATATATATATATATATATATATATATAAAGATGATTTTGTAGACATTTTGTTTTGGATTTTAACTGATCGCGACAGCTATTAGCGAGATGTGATTAAATATACTTTAATGTTTAAGAAATTATTCAGTATTATTATTGTTTAGGAAATAAGTATTATAACATAGAACAAATAGCTATATTGCGGAAAATTTTCGACAATATACGCATTTTTTCCCTATTTATGGTTATTTTGTAAACTTTTATCAAAAACGACATTCTTGTACATGTAGTTATGGATAATATTATACAATAATTAATATTTTTTATTAATAACTATTGGTGATCAGTTGTTGGCATCTGCTAATGTGTTAAAATTTTGGAATAATGCAATAATAAAAATTTATGTTTCATCTCTCTGATAGATGTTGCGATCTGTAAGTACACATATTTTTTCAATTTTCAATTGTACTTATTTTCTGGAATGAGACTTATAGATACTTTTCATGTATAAGACTTGTATTGTAGAAGTTAAAACATTAACGGGAAACAATTAAGGAAAATGAAGTTTTTGCTTTAATTTGAATTTGAATGGCAGTATTGATTTTAGACAAATGATACAATTCAGCCCAACGTCATTGTCAAAGATTTAGAACAAGATGGCAAATTTCGTCCCCTGCTTAGTTTTCAGTCCCAGAAAAAAGTATGGCTTCTCAAGCACTCCCCATGGATGTCATTTTATAGTTGCTGCATGTAGCACTGCATTTGCTGCTGACAGCATAATTCTTATGCCAACTATGCATTACTTTCAGTGTGAACCAGAAAAGTGCAGCTTCATAAATCGATTTCATCGATTTTTGTTCATAGATCAAAGATATCTGAGCACTATCGTGTATATCCGAATCCACACGCTGTAACTTACGCATATGTTTATGGGCGTGTACGTGTGTCTCCAATTGATTTTGCGGGTGGGCGCTTGCCTCGTCGTGTTTATGCTAATACAAGCCCACAAAAACGTACAGAGTCTCACATGCAAATCCACAATTATGCGTACATGTCAACTGTGACCGTCTGTATATTGGTTCAATCTTATGTAGGTTTTATATTTCATATTGATTTTTCAGGAGAAAGAGAAAAAAAGGCGATAGCCCAGCTGAGGAGATGATGATGTTGCAACGTTTCTCCAACGTTATATAGCGGTTATAAAAATGTTTCATTTTATTTATTTATTTATTTTTTTGTAGAAAACTGCCCACAACGTTACCTTATAACACCTCAAATACTTTGCCTCCTAACCTGATAGGTACTCCACAGGAAATGAATAGTAAACAATAGGAAGATTTTACAGCGTGCATACATTATCTAAATTAGTGATGGTCAATCAAAAAAAAATACGAAAAGAAATTTTATAACCTCTGTATATATTGACTGAATTGTTTTTTTACGGCCTATCAAGCTTTTTCAGGTTATTTAAAGCCAGAAAATATTTTTAGATTGTATGAGTTTTTGCAGATAATAATGAGTTACTGATACAAGTTCTACTAATTAACCCATAGCTGTGGGAAAATAGATGAATTAAGACCTTTCCCAAAGGTTGCGCGTAAGTGAATATAATAAACCCGACTGAAATTGGAACTTGGTTCCCCAATTTCCAATTCCGAGCTGTTATCCATTACACCAACCGCGCATCCACGCTTACAGCACCTCATATTCGTAAGCAGTGGCCCATTTAGTTACAGACCAGGCTCAACGTTACTTAACATAGAGAACTGGTTTTTCAACGTGATCTAGCCACCAGCCCTTTACACCAAGCGCACATTCAAGCTTACACAGCACCTGGTATTTTCAAGCGGTCACCCATGAACAGATTCTACGCTGATCGTGCGTGAATCGATGTTTCAACAGATTTCAGTGTCCAACTTTTCAACTTTAAAAACACTTCTCAGTTATTTAAATTGTTGCACTTGTTTGATTTTTGTATTTGAAATTTGTAATTTGCGTGTTGTGCTGTTCCTTTTGCTGACCCGATTAATGGGATTAAAATTATTACTTGCAGCGACTAGTATTCCCAAGTAATCACCCATCTACATACAGACAAAGCTAGACGTTGCTTAACTGCGGTGATCGTACTAGAATTATTGTTTCAGCGTGATACGGCCGTAAGCCTGATACATATTGTCAAGTGAAGAAAAAAATTACCATAACGATGTGACTACGTCGGAGATGAGCGGTTAGTTTGGGACAAGAGAAATACTTGATTGCAACGTTACAGTATCGACACAACAACATGAAATATCCTCTAACCAAAATGCAACGTTAGAGTAATGACATCGTAATGTGAAATATCCTCCAGCCCAAATTGCAACGTAATGCTAACAACGTCGCTACGTCAAATATCCTCCAACCAAAATGCAACGTTACAATAACAACGCCACGACGTCAAATATCCTCCAACCAAAATCCAGCGTTAGAGTAATGACGGTGAAACATCAAATATCCTCCAACCAAAATGCAACGCTACAGTAATGATATCGCAACGTTAAATATTCTTCAACACAAATGCAACATATCTGCACGAACATTGGCTGCAAGACGTACATTAGCGAAGTTTAGATTATTTCCTCATCTTTCTCTTAATCTTTTCCCCCCAAGCAAGGCAATAAAGCCACTAAGACACAAGGGGTTACTAGGAGTGAAAGAGAATGAAAAAGAAACTACTCATAAACAGGGATAAACCTCTAATCCTGTCCAAAAGACCTGAGAGTTGTGTGAACCGAACGATAGTATTACCAGGTGTAACATAGGGCCAAGAAATATATAAGAGGCATTAGGATAAAAATAACAATAAATAGGATAAAGGCTCAAATGGTTCACAGAATATGAGAAAGAATAAAACACTGCGAAGGAGAGAGACTAATAAAAAAAGAGGAATTAAGAAGACAGAAGATAACTATCGATATTGCATTTAAATTTTTGGAAATCAAAGTTTACTGAGAAGCAAAAAGCCGGAAGACAATTCCACAAACGAGAAGTGCAATAGAAGAAACTGTTAGCATAGAACTTACGGTTACATCAAGCCATTTCAACTGCAAAATAATGAGACCTTTCCGCCAATCTAGTACTGCGTTTAAATTCAAAACGACTAGGTATCATAGATGAAATTTCGTCCGAACAATTACTATGAAAGTACTTATAGAATAGGCACAAGGAAATTACATTATGACGATGAGAAAAATGGATGTGAGATGCCAGGTCATGACCAACAACATTGCAGATTTTGGGGGGGGGGATTTTATCAAGAATCTCTAAATATATAGCCGGAGCATCAGACCAGATGTGGACGCAGTATTCAAGGATGAATGGTAGACTTATAAATATGTAAGCTAGATTCTGGCGCAAAAAAAAATGCCTAGCACGACACAGAGAATCAGTTTTCCTAACAGTAGATTTAGCAATCGATTCAATATAATCTTTCTTAGTGTAATAGTGTTGCACGCGGCGAGGATCAGTTTCAATTTCCTCATCCGCTTGTTGACCATCGATATACGGCAAGCAAACCATCTTATCTCGACCTACTCTGGGGTCACACCAGCAGAGCGTCAAAAAGTTGATAAAGTTCCTAACTTATTTGATGATTTAACTCTTGATTTCGATCCTAACTGGGCGCCGCATACCTTCGGCCTTGTGCCACATCTAAGCAACGCTTAGAAAATCGCTATAACATTATTAACGGTTTAACACTTTCTTGGGCATGTCATTTTGGAACTGTGGTGTAATGGTTAACAAGCTTGTATCGCTAGATCGATTACGACCGAGTAGTGAGTACGATTCTCATTGGGTGCTCTACGTTTTCAGCCTTGTGCCACATCTAAGCTACGCTTAGCAAATCGCTTTGGACACTTCGACGTGGTGAAATGGTTAGTAAACTTCTTTGGCTAGATCGATTACGACTGTGTAGTGAGCTCATTCCTCACTGGGTGCTCAGTAATTTCGATCTTGTGCCACATCTCAGCTACGTTTAGTAAATCGTTATTTTTTAACTGTGGCGCATTTTAATCTGGTTTAGCGATTAGCAAGTTTGTATCATTTGAACAGTTACAACTGACAAGTGTGTTAGATCCTCACTGTGTGATCCATACTTTCGACCTTGTGTCACACCTAAGCACAAGAGGCTTTATATATTTATATATTTTTTTTTGCTCGCCAAATTTAAAATGTCATAGATCTCCAAATAATGGTTTAAATTTTTTGAAATTTTACAGGATTATTTTTTTGCCTTTCATTTTTTATTTTAGATTTTCATTTTACTGCTTTATCTGCATTGAGTAGGCGTAAAGATTTAGAATTTGAAATGTAAATAAACCGGACGCCTTAATGCATAAGCTTCATTTACAATGCAAAGAATTCGTTCTGGATGTTCTTTGAAATATTTGTGTACTAAAATTATAAAGTACCTGTATTTGCAAGGCTGAAGTCAAAGTATCGGTAATTCTATAAAATAGCAAAAATCCTCACGTCAGCAAAAATATGCCGACATCGGCAATAATGAAACAAAAAGGCTCATTTTTCACCTTTTTTTTTCACGACAGTCTATTTTTAGTAAGCTATTTAGAGTTTCAAATCAATACCACAGCCACAAGAGGAACAGTTGTGCCCCAACCGACACCCGAGGGGAGACAGGGTTAATAGGACTAGACGGCTATTTATTGATCTTGATAGGTGTCCAGGTAGTATAAGAGGTCAGTTTGAAAAATATTTGTCTATTTCATATTCCACCTTATTTGTATGCCGTGACCCTATCAGTCCCTCCACGACTTCGCGTCCTTTGTAGCGCTAAGCAATGTTTGACTCTTTACTCGTCCATGCTCTGCAATCCAGTCACACAGACTCGTTAAGTAATTTGCGCACTCCTACCAACATACGTCCTTGTGAGTATTAAATTTTTCAAGTCTTCCTTCCTTATTTTGTGTCCCACAATCATCTAGTGTCTCTTTCTGATTTGAAGTATGAATGTCTTTCTAGTACTGATTTACTCGTTGCTCACGTGTTCTGTTTATGGTATTCTTGGCATCCGTCGCCTCGAGTCTCTCCGTTTCTCTCCGATTCTCCCCGAGTCTCCCTGAGTCTCTCCGAGTCTCCTCGATTTTCTCCGAGTCTCTCGGAGTTTCCCCGAGTCTCCCCGAATCTTCCTGAGTCTCTCTGAGTCTCCCCGAGATTCCCCGAGTTTCTCCGAATCTTCTTGAGTCTCTCCGAGTTTCCCTGAGTCTCCCCGAATCTTCCTGAGTCTCTCTGAGTTTCCCCGAGTCTCCCCGAATCTTTCTGAGTCTCTCCGAGTTTCTCCGAGTCTCCCCGAGTTTTTCCGAGTCTCTTCATTTATAAGGAAATTGCCCAATCTTCACCGACATGCAGAAGAATAGATACGACATAGCAACTCTGCACTCTTTCCTTTGTTTTTACTAAAATATTCTTTTGTCTTTAGTTTCTGGAAGGTCTCTTTTGCTGTTTCGATGTGATTTGGGATTTCTAATAATACCCTACTCAGATAATCCAATTTTTCTGTCTGCTTAATTCGGATGTTTCTACTTTTGACAGCTTCTCTTACTGGCGTCCTTATATTTTGTCTTGTTTCAGTTTTTAGTTAGCCATCTCTTCTCGTTTTCTTTTCTAGCATTCTTTCTTCATTACGTGTCCCAGAAAATTCAACCCTCTCTTATTTTAATTATATCCGTCATTTTAATTCCCGTTTTCTTTAAAAGTTCCTCTTTACTCACATGCACTGTCCATGATATACCCAGCACCCGTCTGTAGAGCCACATTTCTGTTGTCTCAGGTCTCTTCTTGCGAATCAATTTTTCTCTCCGGAATCGATCTTGCATATCTATAAATCTACCATACTTCGAATATTGCTGCCATATATGATCCGGTGCCCTTGCTATTTTCCTGGAGCTCCTCGATAAAATCCAAAGAAGTAACAGCAATATTATTGGTCCTGATCACGCAGTTCGGCTTCAGTCACTTTTTTTATAAATAGTTTTATGGTAATTGTTCGGATTGGCTCTTCGCTGTGGTACCTAGACTGTATAAATTTAAATGCAAAACTAGACACATCAATTTACATTTGAACTAGCTAGATGCAACCGTAAGTTTTATTCTAAAAGCTTCTTTTCTCGCACTTTTTGCTTGTGGAACTCCTTTCCGATTTCATGCTTTTCAGCCAACTTTAATCTGCAAAAATTTAAATACAATGTCATTTGCTATTTACTATCCTTCTGATTGCTTTTTTCTTTTTCTCTTCATTACTAATGTTTCTGTTCCTAATTCCTCCACACCCTGTAACCCCTTGCATGCTAGTGGCTGTATTGACTTGCTTCGAGGATACGGATTAAAAAAATCTGTGAGGAAATTGTCTAGCATTTACTGCCTTACAGGAGGATATATATATATATATATATATATATATATATATATATATATATATATATATATATATATATATGACGCGGAGGAGTGGCGTATTCAACAAAAAATCGAAAATTGCTTTTTTCACTGCAAATTATTCATTATATAGGGTGCCCCCCCCAAAAAAACGGGAACTTTTTAACAAGCCAATAAAACCAAGAGTTATGGAAGAAAAATATTTTATTCATAGTAATTGAAACCTTAAAACATGCCATTTAAGAAACAATGATGGAATTTTCATTTTTTTAAAATTACGTCCTGTAGATGGCGTCCTCCTGTACGAATGCATTCTTGAAATCTGCTGTTGAGATTACTCATTGACTGCTGCAACATCTCAACTGGGATACTGTGAATTTCATCTTGAATTCTAAATGGCGAAATGTTTACTTGCTTAAGCTCACTGTCTCGCAGTGTTGTCACTTGCTCATGTCTGGCAATACGCACTTCAAAAATTCCCGTTTTTTGGGGTCACCCTGTATCACATCCAAGTATTTTACAAAAAATTAGAGCCGATTACACAATATTCCAAGCTCAATTTAGGCTTATAGTTCGTAAAGTTGCATTGAGATGAGGTTACATAAGCCGTAGATTTGTCTGCGGAATATCATTACATTATTGTTACATAATTCTAGTTAAATCATTAAGGTTATTTTGTCAAAAGTATTTCATTTTGGGGCGTATATTAATTTAAAATATTCCTCTTTACAGGCTTTATTTTTGAAATGGAATGAGATCATTCTAAATTTCAGAACTTCGCTCTTACTTATCAAAATGATTATAAGAAAGTGATCTAAAAACAACAATGGAAAAGGGAGGTAACGAAGCGTAAACGAAATGGCTCCAGTTTGTTCAACTTAGGAAACTTAGCATTCAGCCAAAATATTCGAAATTGCTGCCAATAACAAAGGAGAAAATGAAAAATAACTAAGAAATCGAATATAGCATCAAAATTGATATTAGTTTTATTTATATCTTATGTAAGTAAATACATAATTGTCAACAATGTTTCCGTAAAAATTGATATTCCCTGTGATCAATTCTTAATAAATGTTAGTGTTGTTATTATTTTACTTAAGTGTAAGATTGTTCTACATTTGCAATTCCTTACGGCTAACCATGAAAAGAAATGTTGATCAAAACTGCCTAAAAACTTTAAGCGCGTATTACCACAAAATTATCAAATGTTGAATACGACCCACCTCCTCCGAACGCGTCATATGACACATCAGTTCAACGCTCTCTTCTTTGTTTCTAGTAAAATTTCCCTATATCTAAATATTCTGTTTAATTTCACAATCACTATAACCTGAACCTCTTTAGGTCTAGGGTCATCTTTTCCACTTCATATCCGCCTAAACTGTGCCTCTTAGTCTGTAACCCCCTACCTCGAGTGGCTCTCGGGATTTTTACAGGGTGAACCTCACTGTAAAAGAAAATGTCATGCAAAAATATATATATCACATAGCAACTCTGTAACCTTTTCGATGCCGCTTTAGGGTGTGCCCTACCGATCAGTATACCCTACTATTTGTATCCAAACATTATCTAACGGAAGTGGAAAGACAAAAATGGAAGGAGGGATGCCACTTACTGATGTGTTATAAAGTTTAAAATAAAAAAATTATAGAATAAGAAATTTGACTAAAGAAATCATAAAACAAGATATTTATTTTAAATAAAAATATTCTGAATGTCTTTTAACATCGAGAAAAAAAGTCGGGACTATGCCTTAATAATGTAGAATACAAATGTGGGGGTAGGAGACACACCAAAGCAGAAACTGATCAGTAGTGGAACCATGGTTTTTGTTTCTAACAAAATATATTCTTTTGTCATTTCTTGGTTACTGGAAGAGTCACATTTTCTCTTTTCTCTTAATACACTTCCCAGATAATTCAAATTTTTGTACCTGCTTGATTTGGATGTTTCCAATTTAAAGTTCATGCTTTTGGCTGCTTCTCTTGTTCACGACCTTTGCTTCTCTTGCTCACGACCTTTGCTACTCTTGCTCACGACCTTTGCTTCTCTTGCTCACGACCTTTGCTACTCTTGCTCACGACCTTTGCTTCTCTTGCTCACGACCTTTGCTACTCTTGCTCACGACCTTTGCTTCTTTTGCTCACGACCTTGCTTCTCTTGCTCACGACCTTTGCTTACTTTGCTCACGACCTTTGCTTCTCTTGCTCACGACCTTTGCTACTCTTGCTCACGACCTTTGCTTCTTTTGCTCACGACCTTTGCTTCTCTTGCTCACGACCTTTGCTACTCTTGCTCACGACCTTTACATCTTGTCTTCTTTAGTTAGTCCTTTCTTCTCGCTTTCTTTTGCTGCCTTCTATAGCAGTTTTTTTTTTTTTTAGATTTTCTACTGAGTACACCATCAATATAGTTAATTATGACCGTCGATAATAAATACTATTAAGTTTTCTTGGGATCGATATGCTGTATAGATTAAATAAAACAGCTTACCCGCATTGACAATTTAATCGACTTCGAAATATTCCCCTTCTGACATCATACATTTATTCCAGCGTCCCTTTAAAAAATAGTCTGTTTCAGTTGACAGTCACCATGCAGTGTTGATTTCTATGTTTATATCAAATGTATACTCAGTGACCGAAGTAGTTGGGTTTTTTTTTCTATCGGTGCATGTTGTCAATTGTCGTTGTCATGTTCATAGGTACATCAATATGCCTGTAGCCCAATAATGAAGGATCATTTTCAGTTAACGCATCACGATCTCTGCAATCTCGCCCAGTGTTTGAAAAGTGGTTTTATCTTTTGGTAAATTCAGCCGCTGGAAGCGAAATTTGGACTTTCTGTGTGTGGAGGAGGAGGAAGATCTGTCAAACTTGGGTAATGCGATGTTAAGCAAGAAAAAGAAAATATGATCACACAGTACGCAACCTCACGCAATGACGTCTCACTGACGACTGAATACCTCGGCGGGAAAGTATCTATTCACACATGTCCGGTAAGTTGATTTCTGATTGGTTGCCAAGTTACACTAGTGTCATATAAACAGTCTCCGAGATATTTCAAATGTTTGGATGTTTTTAACTTTATTAAGCACAGTTCAATCGAGAATAGGAATTTTGTCAAGAATCATTGGATACCTAGCAAAAAACACCAGAATAGACGTGGCAGCAATAACTCATCAGCAAACGAATGGTAGACTAGTAAATATCCAAGATAATTTGCAACGAGAAAAATTGTCCAGTTCGACATTGAACGTATTTTCCGTGTGGCAGACCTAACAATTGATTCAATATAAAATTCCACTTCATCTCAGTGGAAAGAATTACACCGCATATATATATATATATATATATATATATATATATATATATGTAACTAATTGTATTCATTGTTTCGGCCAGTTCTAACCTTCGTGGCTAGGACCCTCCATGCCACACCCATTCTAACAAGCCACCCACATTCTTTACGTACTCTATTGGTAAGAAGTAAGAGCTTCTTCTCGTGAACCATTGCACTGTGGAACCGACTCCCAAGGGGATGCTTCCCCGACCACTACAATCTTTAACCTGTTCAAGTCTAAGGTTAACCGTTATCTTCCACGTCTATTCGTATAAACTGCCTCTTACTGCAACCCTCTACCTCCAGTTGCACCCGGGCCTTGTACAGGGTGAATCTCATAAAAAAAAGTCAGATAGCGTCTGTAATATAGGAAAAACTCTAAGTAGAAGCTTATGAAGCTTTATTTTATTATTATTATTTTTTTTTTTTATGAATACAAAAATGTAGCACAAAGCCAAAAGTAGGGATGGGGGTGGACTGGTCATCATCTGTCTTATCTTAGCTCACCATAGTCACTGACCCAAACAAACTATACAATTTTCCTTGCAGACAACATAATACCTCAAAGTTTAAAGCTTTATTTTATTAATTCAGTTTTAGTGTTGAAAAACGTTTATTTTATTTTGGGGGATGGTTACAAGCGAGAGGGGAGAGGAGGTGAGATGTGCTTATTTTATCACCACAGCGTCATATGTTTCATTTTTTTCTTGTCATCCGAATAGATTCTTGGATGTAAATGTGATATTCAAGTGATTTTTTTTTTATTTTTGACAGTATTGTTAGTCACGTACGAACATACACGTACCTTGTTCTTTGTTGTTAGATAAACTTTCTTTTTTATTTGCATCTGCGTTTGAAAAACAATAATTCTGTTGTTAACTATAATCCAAATTTCTAGGCTTCTGAGCCTTTAATTTACGTCAAGATACGTGCGCATGCGTACATTGAGAATTCATGTCTAGGAAGTACAGAATGGAAACGAGACGAAGAGAGAATGAAGATACAGAAAAAGGACAAACGAAATTAGACTCAGAGATAGATAGATAGATAGATAGATAGATAGATAGATAGAGAGAGAGAGAGAGAGAGAGAGACAGACAGACAGACAGACAGACAGACAGAGAGAGAGAGAAATAGTGAGAGGTTGAAAGAGGTAAGGGAGAGGAAAGGGAGAAAAATGTGAAAGAAAAAGGAAGATTGCACACAATGAAAAAGAGAGAAAAACAGAAAGAATTGGAAAGCAAAGATGGTGATAGATAAATAAAAAAATCAAGGAAATATAAAAGCAGAAAGAAATGAAAACAAAAAAGAACAGGGTAAAAAGAGATAATCCAATGGACATACTAAAAGGAGGACATTTTGGAAGGTAGTTTGTTGTATCATCAAGGTGGAGAGTGTCATAATAATTCTCAGTGGACAGACGCGCCATAATACAGCAAATGTTGACTGAGAGAGGCAGCAAATTTATTTTGCTTCTTTGACTGTCGAAACAATTTACTCAAGTGTGCGCATGCGTGGCACTGTTTATAGTCCTAAATCATTACTTTATCATTGACTGTGTGTGTGTTCTTTTAATTCTATCCACATTTTGCTTTCAAAGCAAAAGATATTGTTATTATTCCGCGTTCAGTTTGTTTTTGAAAATTATTCTTACCTGGTCGATGGAAACATGGCTAATGATGGACAATATAATAAAATTAACATATGCAGACAGACAGACAAATATAGATAAAATCAAACATATAGAAATAGAGTTAGTTATGTGTTAACTGATCTGTATATATATGAAAGTCTTATATATATATATATATATATATATATATATATATATATATATATATATTTAATAAAAGGCTTAATCACTAATATTCCATGGTCATAATTTATTCCGTTGGAATCGTAATACGATCCAATTCATCAGACCTACAAATTCAAAAAAGAAAACAGAAAAAACAACTCTGGGAATATATATGTGTGTATATATATATATATATATATATATATATATATATATATATATATATATATATATATATATATATACACACACATATATATATATATATATATATATATATATATGTGTGTGTGTGTGTGTATATGTATACATATATATATATATATATATATATGTGTGTGTGTGTATATATATATATATGTGTGTGTGTGTGTGTATATATATATATATGTATGTATATATATATATATATACATATATATATATATATATATATATATATATATATATATATATATATATATATATATATATATATAACTGATTAGTAATTTGGGTATTTGGATAATTTTCATGTCTAGACCTAGCATTCTCCACACACACTACAGAAAAGGACTAGATGGCCATTTCGTCCTTTTGGGGTCTTTTCAACATATTAATCAGTTATATAAACCTATGCTAGATCCAGTTTCTGTTGCTCTGGATTGAGCAGCTCGGTGAATAAAGTCTTTGCTTTTGTGGCCTCTCCTGTGGGTTATGTATACTTGGATGAGTGTCACTATTATATTGTGTCTAGTAACTTCCCTTTTCGCCATCATGGCCCGCTGACCCAGTGTATCGTAACGGTCCGGTATCGATTCTCAGAGTCGGTAGAGAATGCGCAAAAAGGAAGAAACGGCTGAAATGTTCGTTGCTTTTCTGAAATTTTATATATATGGTGAAGCAAAAGTAATGCAACTGAGGGATAGGTCGAAGACGTCCTATTGTGTGACCACTGATCTCACTAGATCTCACACACTTGGAGATTTTCTTTTTCTTGTGGGGCCATGATAAAATATAGTTTTAAAGGCCTTAGTAAAATATAGTTTATATATATTTATGCGTTAAAGTGCTCATAATCTGGGATAGAGCAATCAAGATTGACGATTGCGTTTAACATGAAACAGACACATCTCTGGATGTTGACTTCAATGCGTACTTATATATAGTCATCCACAGACTGTTTCGCTGTATAAACCCGACCGATTTAGCATCAGTCAGATATCCTATCCCTAGACTATCATCGCACGGCGGAGAGTAAGGGAAATTTTAACGTTTTCTATACGAAATACGCCAGTAGCCAGGAGAGTTCAATTCATAGTTGAAAGAGCAATTTATATAAATATTTAATGGGGAGCAATCCTGAATTTATAGATTTTTCTTTGCTGATGACGGACAAGAATCTTTTTTGCCACGCTGCTTCTCAGAGTTTTTATTTCATCAGGGATACGAAGGTGCAGGAAGAGTGTGTAGCGATTACTGTGACGAACACTTTCGGACAATATTTAGTCATTTTCAAAGGGGATTGGTTTTCGTTGTTAATATATTCTGTTTTTGTTTCCTATATTGAAATATATATATATATATATATATATATATATATATATATATATATATATATATATAGAGAGAGAGAGAGAGAGAGAGAGAGAATGAGAGAGAGAGACATATAGACAGTGAAAGAGAGTAAAACATGGAAATCAACACAGCATAGTGACTTTCAGTTTTACCCCTCAAGGCATTTTCAGAGCAGTTTCAGGCCTTAAGAGACTGCTTGATAATGGTCTGATGATAGGGTGAGGTGTGAAACTGACAATCACTGTGCAGTGTTAATTTATCTGTACTATATATATATATATATATATATATATATATATATGTGTGTGTGTGTGTGTGTGTGTGTGTGTGTGTGTGTGTGTGTGTGCTTGTGAAGAAGTGAATAAATGAGTATTTATGATATATGGGTATTTTCTGAAACAGATTAGAAGTAGATGGATCGATCGATCGCTCGATAGATAGATGGACAGAATAGACTGAATATACATATATATATATATATATATATATATATATATATATATATATATATATATATCAATTATACTAATTCAAACATTACTTTTAGTGGGTTCCTGTGTTTGAAATAAACGCCCGTGTTTATTTTATTTTAAAGAGTGTGTATACATCTACCAACCTGAGTACTTGAGGTATACTTAATGCAGAAAACGTGCTGCCGAGTAGGGTTCGAAAGTTCATATCATGTCTCTGTATATGCAAAGAATATATATATATATATATATATATATATATATATATATATATATATATATATATATAGAGATATGAAATGACTGAGATAGATATAGAGAAAATATGACTGAGATAGATAGATAGATAGATAGATAGATAGATAGATAGATAGATAGATAGATAGATAGATAGATACGAAATAAGTGAGATTGTTATTTGTTCTGACGGTCGACTTGTTATTAGAGATAAATAAAAAGTACTGACATTTTAAAAACAATAAGCTGTGACAACAGTTTTGGATTTGTTGTTTTTCAAAACGATAAATACTTATTTTGCAAAACTAAACTTTGCCTGACATAAGCCGCGATATGTTTGGGCAGTGAGTGAAAATCAAACTCACTATAGTAGCAATGATCAGTGATACTGGCTTAGTTTCTAAACGAGTCGCCTCAGATCGATAAAAAGATAGGATAGATACTGCGGAAAATCATTTTTATTCAGATGTACATGGAGAGACGGAGATAGACAGTGTGCTAAACAGGCACATACCAGATAGATAGATAGATAGATAGATAGATAGATAGATAGATAGATAGATAGATAGATAGATAGATATGAACAGACTGAGATAGATAGATATGAAATGACTGATATACATACAAACAGATGTATATTATGAAATGACTAATATATATATATATATATATATATATATATATATATATATATATATATATGTGTGTGTGTGTGTGTTTATTTTATAATATATACATACATATATATATATATATATATATATGGATAGATAGATAGGTAGATATGAACATACTAAGACAGATATGAAATGACTGATATATATACAAACTGATATATATAAAAATAGAATATAGATAGATAGATATGAACAGACTGAGATAGATAGATATGAAATGACTGATATACATACAAACAGATGTATATTATGAAATGACTAATATATATATATATATATATATATATATATATATTCAGATAGATAGATAGATAGATAGATAGATAGATAGATAGATAGATAGATAGATAGAAACATGCAACTGAAATCTTAGCATTTACTTCGGTTCGAATGTCAGTGAAATAAAATTGCTGCCGTTTCAGTCTCCAATCCAATAGATAAGTGGAAATTACAGTACAGAGAGAAGAGAAGAGAAGAGAAAGATAGAAAGAAAGAAGAAAGAAAGAGAGGGAATGAGATAAAGAAAGAAAGGTGAGATAGAATGTGAAAAGTGGATAAATAAAGAGTTAAGAGTGAGGGAGTAAGAAGGGAAATGAGAAAGAAAGAGATATGAGAGAGAGGGGTGGGAATAAGAAAGAAAGAAAGAAAGAAAGAAAGAAAGAAAGAAAGAAAGAAAGAAAGAAAGAAAGAAAGAAAGAAAGGGGAGTAAGAGAAAGACAGTGATAAGAAAAGAGAGGGGAGAGAGAAAGAACAGATAAAATGATAAAGAAAGGTATTTATTTCTACCCAATAGATAGATGGTTTCAAATAGATAATACGGGATGTTCGGATCAATAACTCCGTTGAAAGCTCTGATCTGGCAGCTTGTTTCGGATCGATGATGTTAATGTCGACTCTGCTGCACAGTGAAGAGAAGGAAAAAAAGAAAAAGGAAAGAAGCACAGTATAAAGGCAGAAGAGAGAGAGAGAGAGAGAGAGAGAGAAAGAGACAGAGATAGACAGACAGACAGATGGAGAGAAAGAAGGAAGGTCTAAGAGAAAAATGGGGACCAACCAGCATAAAAAAAGGAAAAATAAGAAAGGGTGTGAGAAGAAGAGAAAGAAAGAATAAAGATAAAGAAGAAAAAATAATGAGAGATAAAGAAGAAAAAATAATGAGAGAAAAAGCGATAAGAAAAATTTAAAGAGGAAGAAAGAAAGAGACAAAGATTTAAAGAGGTGAGTAGTAAGGTGGGAAAATGATAATAAATAAAATAATATATAGAGAGAAAACAAGGAGAGAAAGAGAGAGATAAGAAAAGAACTGAAATTGCGATGGGGGCGGGAAGAAGAGAAAGCTGGGGAGACAGGGAAGAACAAAGGGAAGGAAGAGAAACAAGATAAGAAAGACGATAGAAAAGTGAGTGGAAAGAGCGAAGAAAGAGGAAGTACACAAAATATATAACAAAAATCTGCGATGACCTCGGTTGTTGTTTTGCGTCTTTCGATTCCAAAGCACTAGTCGGTTTGAAGCGGCGTTGTCCAAATTCTATCCAGTTTTCATTCTGTTGTCGAATCAATGGAACACCAAAGCATGTAACAAGATAGATACTTATCCACGTACGCTTGGATGCCAAATACAAGAACCGGCAATTATTTTTCTTCAATCCACCCCCACCACCTCGACACGATGCTTATTTCGTACGACACGCTTATTATTTCCAAATAATCGTCTCCGCGGCACGTCTATTTTGTTTCAGTTTATTAAACGTATATCGTTACTTTATAATATGGAAAATTCCCACCGGCATCATTATTCCAGCTGGCACTTTTATTTAGTACCAAAAATATTACAGATTTTTCCAGAATAGACTAACTGTAGTGGGAATAGGAAGATTGGTTTGCATCAATTCCTCTCTCCAAGAAAACTTATTTGCATGAAGAACCAACAAAACGTAAGGGGGTACAAATGAAAAAAAAAATTAAAAATTGACTTGTTTTGTCCATTTCACTGAAGAAGTTTTTTTTTTCATTTTACATGAGGACATTATCGCTTATTTTTTTCTTTCTTTTATTCTTCGTTTCTAGTTCATTTCGACGTGGTGTAACAGCAAATTTGTCGCCCTAAATGAATTACGACTGAGGAGTGAATTCGATCGTCACTGGGTGCGCCACTCTTTCAGCCTTGTGCCACATCTAAGCGACGTTTAGAAAATCGCTACATCTTCTTGCGTGGGGAAAAAGAGAGGAGCCTCGTGCGGAAAAATCTTACTTTTTCTCACTGAATCTAGGCAACGTCTCTGATTTATTTTTTTCGTCTTTCTTCACGATTTATGAGGTATCAGCATGGAGTCACATACGCGCTAACTTATCAAGGAACGAAACACAAATCAGAATTATAATATGACAATAAAAATGGAAGTAAACGTTAAACTTACTCTTGAGTTTCGAAGAAACAGGGTGAGGTCTTTCAATTTTCAAGAATTTAACAAACGGGAGGGGGTGTTCAAATCGAAAACATGGTTACCATTCTTCTTCATCTCTCATCCTCAATCATTTGCCTCTTCCTTAGATCTTTCCAGGCCCATGCATGTCCTTTTTCCGAATGTTGTCCTCCCAACAACAGTATCCAGGAACAGGTATAATTATTTATCCGCTGCCCCACGCAGCAAGATGTGGCACAAGGCCGAGTTTAAAGTGGGTTATCCGAGCCCGTAGGCTCGGGCAAAAATCCCCTATAGACCACGTAAAAGCGAGACTCTGCCTTTCGGCACAGCCTCGTCTGGGAGATACCCCCTGTGCACCATCAAACTCAATAACACATTGGCGGTGGTGCAGCAAGGATTCTTCGCGCTTGACGGCAAATACAATTTTGACGCACTGCCATGCGCGTTACGCGTAAAATGTTTTACTGTATATTTTGCAACTTATTATCCTGTGAATGACAATAACAGTAAAAATCCATTAACTATTTACCCAGGCCCAAAATAAAGTTCCAATATCATAATTGTAAAACTAGAACTAATTGAATTGGATCTCAACACTAAATATGCTTAATTAATTTGCAAGCATTTTAAAAATTCATGTCATACAGTAATGTAATTTTTCAATGCGACAGCTAGAGTAAATCAATGATATACAGTGTAAGAGAGTTGTTGGGACCGGAGAAGAAGTCTCTTATATCCGGGTTTCTCTTATATCCGGGTTTGGTCTATTTTGTTTAGGTAAGTATGGGCTCTAATTTGGGACCAGATAAAATCTCTCTTATATCCGGGTTTCTCTTATATCCGGATCTCTTTTATTCGGTTACACTATATATATATATATATATATATATACATATACATTTGGTTGGATTGATGTGAGTTTGTGACTTTGGGTTTCATATATATATATATATATATATAGACATGACGATCGCAAAAGCGTGAAACCCAGGGTCACAAACTCCGATCAATCCAACCAAATATGTTAGGGCTATCTCTGATATTGAGCGCTTTCTAATAAGTACCGCGCATATAATATATAAATAATAATATATATATTACACGTACATATATATATTTATATACACACACTTTTCACACACACACACACACACACACACACACACACACACACACACACACACACACACACACACACATATATATATATATATATATATATATAGAGAGAGAGAGAGAGAGAGAGTACATCGATGCTATTATATCTGTAGTTTATCGTTCTGGAACTCACATGGAAAACCATTCATTTATGATAGGGTCCATGGTTGAGGAAACAGAAAAAAAGTACTGGATCTTATAGATTTAGTTATGGGTTACCCCTACTAGGTTTCGCCAAGACGCCGTTAGGAGGCGCTGTTAAACAGCATTAACAATGGGGACACTCCCGATTCATTTCTCTTTTTTTTTCTTTTTCTTCTAGCATGCGGTAGAAACAACACCAGCACGGGACTTGTCACCGGCATGGGGGATATCTTTCACCGGGTGACGGAACATTGATACACACAAATACACACGCGCCGGCACACACGCGTATCACCCTAAATTTTAATATTTTCTTTCTTTCCAGCCATATTTACATGTGTATATTTAGTGTCATTTTTCTCCTTTGTTAATCAGTTAATATTGATATAAAAAAAAAAACACATGGAAATTTACACTTTTTACATTGTTTGGACTGTTTTCATCTTTATTGTTACATTCACAAAGTTTCGGTCGTTGTACGCCCCGGCCTCCTTCGGGTGATATTTATTTGAATTTCAAACCGAACCCAGAGTAGTTCATCTGCATGTTGGCGTTTCTGAAGATTGGTTCAATGTCGTTTGTGTAGGCGTTCTTGTGAATGTGACAATAAAAACAGTTCGAACAATGTAAATCGTTATAATGTCTCATCTCAGAAGTATAGACAGATCATGAAAATATCACTTTGTCGAAATTTATTCCATTTCTTTTCACCTCTGCTAACAATGACGATTCGTCATTTACATGGGTCAATTTTGTTTGCCACTGCTTTTCGTCTAACTAGGAAAAATATCCACAACAGTGACTTCCGGCCTTCAGCATGTGTGTGTCTATCCGGGTAACCTACATGGAATTTTGAACTAAACCCTTTATTTAATCTACAATAGCCTCATGGATTAAATGACTGGTTCGTGAATTTGGTGATATAGTAATTAGGAGTTCAGCCACTGGGCCGGACAGTGTGTACTTGGATTCAGTGGAAATCAGGTGGGCAATAACTGAGCAACATTACAAATAAGACCTAGACGAGACATGGGCAGCGCAAAGGGAACAGTCTACCCTCATAGATTAAATAAATTTTGTTTGTGTTGTGGTGTCCCCCCTCTAAAGAATCTGTGTTGGACTCTTCCGCCTACTATAAGAATAGTAGGAGAGAAAGCCTTGCGGGAACAGTCGACCAGACTTCATTTCTGTCGAATTCCCTGCCTCGGCGGAGAGGAACTCGGACGAGGCTTTGCCGCAGGGTAAGGTTTCGTCAGGGGAGGTGGACAGTCCCTGAACCCGTTTAGGCGGGCTCAAAGGGAATATTTTTGGCCGAGCCTACGGGCTCGGAGAACCCATGGCCTTGTGCCATATACATCCCTCGTGGGGCGGGGCTGTTAAATATTAACAGTCGA
This sequence comes from Acanthosepion pharaonis, assembly GCA_903632075.3. Lineage (NCBI taxonomy): Eukaryota > Metazoa > Mollusca > Cephalopoda > Sepiida > Sepiidae > Acanthosepion > Acanthosepion pharaonis. The sequence continues at coordinate 1,839,109 of CAHIKZ030005520.1, read as the reverse complement.
ATAGATTGTTCGTAACAGTCGAACTCTCTGACTCGGCAGAGACGAACCCGGACGAGGATTTGCCGAAGGGCAAAGTTTCGTCCGGGGAGGTAGACAGGCCCTGAACCCGTTTATGCGAGTTCTAAGGGAATATTTTTGGCCGAGGCTATGGGCTCGGAAAACCCATGGTAAACTCTGTCTTGTGCCATATACACCCCTCTATATAACAGTGGAATAGATTGTTCAACCGAGGCTGTGAATTTTCGCAGCTGCTGTCTAACTCTCTGTTTTTGGGCAGACAGGAACCCGGACGAGACTTTGCCGAAGGGCAAAGTTTCGCCCCGGGGTGAAAACAGACATGAACCTGTTTATGCGGGTTCTAAGGGAATATTTTTGGCCGAGCCTACGGACTCGGAGAACCCACGGTAAACTCGGCCTTGTGCCACATACATTCCTCGTGGAGGGGAGGGCTGTTAAATATTAACAGTCGAATAGATTGAACGCTGGGTCAACCGACACACACTCACTAGTCGTGTAATACTCTTCTGTTGTACTTACTGTTTAATATATGATATATCTGCAACACTTTTTGTTATTTCTTTAACTATTTACTTGGTTACAACTGTTTGCCACTATTTTTTTTTTGTCTAACTAGGAGCAGTGTCGCAACAAGTTTTACATTAAATTTCTTTTTTATTACCTTACAAAATTTGTATTCATGGCCACCCCTTCACATTTGTCCTCTTGTCCTCAACTTCATGAGTCTTGTTTGTTTGCCAGCAAGGAATTTTAATAAACGAATATCTAAAATAAGGTGTTAGAAGGTAGCTTAATTTTCAATATTTTAATAAGCGCACCCTCCTTTATTCGGGAGGCATAACTAAGGGATTAAATTACTAAAGATTCCTACTGTGGATGCGACCTTAAAGACAGGTTGCCAGGTTGAATTTAAAGAAATCCTGAAAAGCGCACTTATAGCAAAAGATAAGGTGTAAGATACTAAGTATATGCAACAATTCCCAGAGATGATTTTTTTTTTTACTATAGTTAACTGAATATATATGCAGGGTTGGTTTGGGAGCTCAAAAGGGTCGAGGCAACCACTTAAAAACATTCCACGAATAGAGATTATGGCTTTGGCGCGATCAGTAAACCAATGCAATCTGGTGTGCTAGAAAAATAGGACTGGAATTAGTTTATACGGATTAGGCGCGAGTTACTAGGTCAGCTGCTAAGAAAGTCGGTTCACTGTGTCGTGCGAAACAGTTTTTCTCTCCAGAATCTGTCTTACACAGCTATAAATCTACCATTCGTCCATGCTTAGAATATTGCTGCTACATATGGTCAGGTGCTCCTGCTATTTACAGTGAGCTGCTTGATAAGATCCAATGAAGAATCAGCAATATTATTGGTCCTGATCTTCGACGACCTTTCCCGAACGAATCATATCTGCTCACGAAACGTACCTTAACGTAAACAATGACAACATATAATGAAATAGATTAAGTCCGACAATTATTTAATATATTTTTTTTTGTTTATACGTTATTTTAATAGATACAATTTATTTAAGTAGAAGAAAGATCGTCGAAGATTTGTTATTTTAAACATTAATTTGGACTTTGCTAAC